>JAVIWB010001370.1:0-21634 GCA_031893035.1 Dermolepida albohirtum | reverse complement strand
AGAGGGCGCCGATGGGAATGTCGGCGCTGGCGTCTTCGTAGCTGTCGTATTGCTCGATGGCGACGCCGATCTGCTTGGCCGCGTCTTCCCTGGAGATGTCGAGAATTTCACGCAGTTCGCGAATGCGTTCGGCAATCTGCCTGATTTGTTCGTTCATGTCGTCTCCTATTGCGGCCGGGCCGAAACAACCGCTTCCGCCACCGCGCCCGCCCGCCGTTCTCAAATGAGGATTGAACGTTATACATCTTTTTCCGGGATGTGTCCAGATATGCGCCCCCGCCCGGTTCACTTGGCGAGGGTGCGCAACACTTCCTTCACCAGTTCCCAGGCCTCGCCGGCCGAGGCGATGTCCAGGCGCTCGTCCAGGGTATGGACACCGGTCAGGCCGGGGCCGAAGGAGATGACGTCCAGTTTGCGGCCGAGCCTCCGGTAGGCCTCGGCGAACACCCCGCACTCGAGGCCGGCGTGAATGCCGGCGATGGCGGCTTCCCTGCCGCCGTTCAATTTCCGATAGGCGTCCCGGAACACCCGGCGCAGTTGCGAATCGGGATCGAATTCCCAGGCGGGATATCCCGCCTCGCTCCGGACCGCCATGCCGAGAATGCCGCCGAGCAACTCCACCCGCCGGGCCATGTATTCTTGCTTGGCGGCCAGGGAACTCCGGAGACTGACCGTAAACAGACAGTCGCCGCCGTCCAGAACGATGCTGGCGAAATTGCTGGACGTCTCCACCATCTGTTCGGCGAGATGCAAATCCATGGCCTCGACGCCATGGGGCAGCAAATTGGCTGCGGCGATGATCCGCTCCCGCACCGGACTGGAAAACACCTCTTCCACTTCGCCCGCCGGAGCGAGGGATACCCTGACCAGGAATATCTTGCCCCCGGAGTCGGCCCGGCCGTCGGAGGTCTCCAATTCCCGGCGGAATTCGGCTTCGAGGCCGGCGAGAAGTTTTGCCGCCTCCCCCGCCGCGCCGGCGTCCATCAGCAGCGTCGCCGCCGCTCGGGAGGGAATGGCGTTGTCCACGCTGCCGCCGCCGATGGCGGCCAGATAAAACGCATGCTTCTTCGCCAAAGCGTCGAGAATCCGGCCGAGGAGACGGTTGGCGTTGCCGTTCTGTTTGTGGATTTCGACCCCAGAATGGCCGCCGCGCAGACCGTCGACGCCGATCGTGTATGCCTTGAGAGAAGATGCGCCGGGAAGATCCTTCACCCTCTCCTTCGAAACGGGAAGACGCAGCTTCATGCTGAGTCCCCCCGCGCAACTCGCGTAGAAAATGCCCGGCTCTTCGGAATCGATATTGATGAGATAGTCGCCCCGCAGCGTCGAGGCGTCGAAAGCCAGAGCCCCGTACATCCCGGTTTCCTCTTCCGTCGTAAATAGGGCTTCGAGCGGGGGATGCGCGATATCCTTTGCGTCCAGGGCGGCGAGGGCGAACGCTACGCCAATCCCGTTGTCCGCACCCAGGGTGGAGCCGTCGGCCTTGAGGAAGCCGCCGTCGACCATCGGCAGCACGCCATCCCGCTCCACATTGCGCGTGCTTCCCGCCGCCGTGATCACCACCATGTCCAAGTGGGACTGCAGGATCACCCCCGGCTTGCCCGTTGCGCATGTCGTGCCGGGCTTGCGGATCAACACGTTGCCGGCACTGTCCCGGGACGCTTCCAGCCCGCGCTTTTCCGCGAAGGCCAGCAGATAGTCGCCAACGGCTTCTTCATGCCCGGAGCCGCGGGGAATGGCCGAGATTTCCGAAAAATGCCGGAAAACCGCTTGAGGTTCCAGATTGAGGATGTCGGTTGTCATGCGTGGTTTTCCTTTCCGTGATCGGTTCGAGCGCCGGAGATTGATTATGCCGAAACGTCGATTATAATCAAACGGCGGTTTCGAAACATTTTCAAGGCGGGCGCGGAGCCGCCGAAACCGGGAATGATCACACATCTCCACAGACACAAGAGGATGGCGGGATTGTCCTTCCGCATCCGGAGGAATTTGCCCATGCGTTCCACCCATTTGTCGTGCGCCCTGCTGCTGACCCTGTTTTTGGCGTCGCTTCCGGCATGGGCGGCGCAACCCGAACTGGATCCCGCCACATCCAGACAGTTGCGGGCGGTCGAGGGGGCGATCGACGAATTGACCCGGAATGTCCGCGACGCCGCGCCCGAGGAGCGCTCCGGCCGGGGCGAGCGCCTCAACCAGGCTTTTGTCGCCCTGACCGGCGAAGCCATCAACCCGCTGTTCGGCATCACCGTTCTCGGCATGTACAACTATCTCCGCACCGACGAAGCCAACCGCCACCTGCTGCCGATTTACGATCAGCCCGAAATTTGGATCCCGCTTCTGGCCATCATCTTGCTCATGCTGTTCAACAGCACCATCTGCGAGGCGGTGCCCTTCCTCAAGATACCGCTGAACGCCCTTGGCGACATCGTCAACAAGGCCGGCGCGGTCGCGGTGCTGCCGCTGGTGGTCAAAATGTTCGCCGACGCCATGGCCCATCCGGCGGGAAAAGCCATCGCCTATGCCGCCGACGCCGTATTTCCCGCCGCCTATGCCGCCGAGGCCGGAATCGTCGGCAACCTGTGGTTTTATTTGGGCTGGGTAGCCGGGGCGATCGTCGGGACGCTGGTGTACCTGGCGGTGTGGTTGACTTTCAACGTCATCGACGTTCTGATCCTGATTTGTCCCTTCCCCGGCATCGATGCGCTGCTGAAGTCCTTTCGCCTCGCCGTCATCGGCGCTCTCGCCGGCAGCTATCGGATGTCGCCGACCCTGGCCCTGATCCTGTCGCTTGTTGTGGTCGTGATATCCTTCTTCATTGCCGGCTGGTCATTCCGGCTGTCGGTGTTTGGCTTGGTCTTTTCCACCGACATCCTCTTTTTCCGCCGCAGCCCGATTGGCGATTCCGTGACCGCCTTCGCCTGCGGCGGCATCTGCCGACGCCTGGGCATCCCTATCCGTACCCTCGGGAGACTGGAAAAGGCCGGGGAAAACAGCCTCGCCTTCACCTACCGGCCCTGGCTGATTCGTTCGCGCCGCCGCCTTGAGTTGGGGCTGGCCGGAGCCTACGCCGGCGGCAAGGGCCTGATCAACCCCTTCCTGGTGGAGGCGTCCAACCCCGGACCCGCCCTGCTCCGCCTGCCCCCGCGCTATCGTGGCGGCGAAGCGGCCTTCGCGGAGAAGTTCGGTCTGTCGGGAGTGGTGGACTGCGGCGTGGCCAAGTCGCTCCGCAAGTGGTTCGTCGGACAGGTCGGCGGCGAGAAATGCCCGGCTGGGGTTTAAGAGCCTATCCCAATAGGGTTATTCTTGATTCTTAACATCTTATTTTGCTGTTGGTTACAATTCATTGGGTCGCCTACTGGGATAGGCTCCAAGGAATATTCCCGCGTTTCAGGAGAAAGGAAATAATGTCAGACCCGGAAAAGCCCAGATACGTCTCTGATTCCCAAACCGAGCAGGTGCAGGTGGTCATGCCGCCGCATCTCAACGGCTATGGCAATCTTTTCGGCGGCCAGTTGGCTGTGTGGATTGATATCCTCGCCGGCGTGGTTGCCAGACGCCATTGCAACAAGACCATCACCACTGCCGCCATCGACAACCTGCGCTTCCGCGAGGCGGTGACCCAAAACCAGCTCGTGATCATGCGGGGCAAGATGACCTACGTGGGGGTGACATCGATGGAGGTGCGGGTCGACAGTTATGTGGAGAACAATGGTTCCTGCAAATTGATCAACACCGCCTTCGTGATCCAGGTGGCGTTGGACGAGAACGGCAAACCCTGCAAGGTCCCGGGGCTTATCCCCCGCACCCCCCAGGAAATAAAGGACTTCGAGGCCGGATCCAAGCGCCGCGAGCTGCGCAATAAATTGTACAGGGAGTTGTACGAATAGGGGGCGGTTACTCCAGCACCACCGCCTCGGTTATTCCCAGCGCGGCCGAAAGCCGGGCCAGGCTCTGCCAGGACATCCCGCCGTTGAAGCGCCAGCCCCCGTCGATGGCCTCGCCAGCGGCGGTCCAAGCCCCGGTCGCTCCGTATTCAAGCATATCCCGGGCCATCCGGGTGGATTCCGGTTCGTGCTGATCCGGCGAGCGGGGCTGCCAGTCCGCTGCCTCGATCAGGGCGAGTTGCAAAAAACGCACCGGTTCGAAAATCGCCAGGAACGACGAGCCTGGTCGATCCATCCGGGTAAAGGCCAAACGGACGTCGGGGGGGCCGGCGCCGTCGGCGGCCACCGCCGCAGCCGCAAGTTCCGTCCGGTATTCGATTACCGCCCGCCGCGCTTCGGCGTCCTTCCGGTTCGGTCCCGTCACCAGCGCTGTCCAGGCCCCGTTCGTCCGCGTGACCATGGCGGCATCGTAGTATCTTTGGTCGCCGTTTCCGGTTGCCGGATCGATAGTCGCTTCGGCGGCGCCTGCGTCGAGGTTCGATGTAGTCAACCCGACTTTCCATCCCGCCTGGGAAAAAGCCTGGCCGATCGGATACTCGCCAACCGCGGCGGCGAAACGGTTCCAGGCCCGCTCCACCGATCGCGGATCCTCCCATTCCACCACCAGCATTCTCGCGCCGCCCAGCTCGGGCTTGCCCGGAGGGGGAGGGATCCAGGCCATCGCGGCCTGCTTGGGACCGCCGTCGCCCAGGGCGTTCCATATGGATTGCGCCGTCTCCTTGGCTTCGCCCGTCACCAGGCCGCCGGCCGCGTCCAGCAGAAGACTGCCGGCATCGGCACCCAGGCGCGCGAAGGTTCGGGGCGTTACCGGCACGGCGTAGGCCATGGCCGTCCGTTCGGGGAGCTTCCGCATCGCTTCCAGTTGCGAACGCACCTGGGGTTCGTGGAAATCGCCCGCAACTTCCAGACGCCATTCCACCCCGCCCTCTTCGAACCACAGACTGAGGTCAAACGTGTCAAACCCGCCCGGCCAAGTCGCAAGGCGATCCGCCAGCATGTCCATCAATCGCGCCCGGGCCGGACTGGGACGCCAATAAGCGGTCAGATCCCGGACCAGTTTTTGGATATTTTCCCGCCACCAGTATCGGCCCGGTTCCCGATCCTGCCAGACCATGAGCGCGGCGGGAGAGAGTCGGAGAATGATGTCGGGCTCGAGAAAACGGCCGCCGGACCCGGCGAGCAATCCCCGGGAGGCGCTGTTCTCGATGTACAGCAGCCGGGTCTCGGTCACCGCCTGCCGATCCGAACCGAACACAGCCAGATTTCCCGGCAGCCATTCCAGGAACCAGGTATGGACATTGCCGTCGGGATCCATCTCCCGCAGCGTTGTCGTGCCGTCCATGTTCTCGAACTCCGCTAGGCCGAGGCTGGACAGCTGGCCGACGTAATCGTCGCGATTTTCCACCTGGAGCACCCAGGTATGCCTGCAAGGGCCGGGGCGGGGAGAAATCAGGGTCACCAGTTCAATCCAGCCTTCGTAGGCGAGACCGTAGAAGCTGGGATTGCGGATTTCCCGGCCGACAGTGGTGCGGAGCGGCGGTTGGAAAAGACCGTCGTTCCTGACCGTCTTCAGAAATTTGGCGAGTTCGCCGTCGTCGGCGTCGACGGCGTCGATATTGCCGAAGCGGGCGGCGGACAAAAGCCGCCAGCCGCTTTCGCCGGCGGCGGCCGTCCCGGCGAACAACAGGGCGGCGATCAGGAATAGGAGGCAATGCGTAATATCTGACGGGAAAGACGCTTTCCCCGGGCATTTCCTTGTCAATTGCTCATTGTTCATTGTTCGTTTCCCCAAGTCCCTCCCGGAGGAGATCCTCGTGCACGCGCCGGGCGTCCTTGAGGAACGGATAGGAGAACTCGGGTTCGCCGCCGGGGGCGATGCTGAAACTGACACGGAGTCCCAGCGAGTCGTTGGCGAGCAAATCGAGGGCCAGGGCGAAATCGGGATTGACCTTTTCCACCGCCTGGATCACCGGTGATTCCCCGGCCAGCAGGTACTCGCCGGTCACCGTGCCGTCGGGCTGGGCCTCGATCATCCCGGTGACCTGGCCGAGGGCGTCGCCATAGGCGCGGAATTCGACAGCCAGCAGCAGCGCGTTCCTTTCCGAAACGAAGGCGAGCTGATCCAGCTGAATGCTGGTTTTCCCGTCGATTTGGCGCAGTTCCGCATCGTCGCCGCCGCCCCAATCGGGAAGCGCCCCGGCGATGGCGCTGGCCACTCCGGTCAGGCCTCGCCACCAGCTCCCGCTTGCGGCCAGATCGATCCGGGGCTTGGCGAACACCATGTTGAGCAGCCAGTCCCGCATGTTCCCGCCGCCGGCATGATAGCCACGCCAGGTCATGTTGACGTGGGAGCCGGAGAGCCTGACCTTGAACGGGCCGGGAAGGAATTGGGAAAGCTTCAGGGCCATGAGCTGGGCGTCCAGCCGTTCCGCCGCAATGGTGATCGGGGCGTTCTCCTGATCCGGAGTCATGGCGATGCGCACCCTGCCCCGCATCATCTCGGCCTCGCCCAGCAGGTTCATGCCGGCGGTGGAGCGGGTAAGGTTGAGTTGCATGTTGTTGCCGGCCCAGCCGAAGGCGCGCCATTCTCCCGAGCGCCACTCGATGGCAGGGAAGGTCCGGGTAAGCCAATCCGGCCAAAGGGAATAGCGGGTGAAGATAGCGGGCAGGTTGTCGAGAACGGCGACGTCGCCCCGCATGGAAAGGAGGCGCGGGGCGCCGGTCTGATCGAGGGGAACGGTCAGCTCGAAGGCCCCGAAGCCGGAGGGACCGACGTGAATTCTCCCCCGCTGCTCGGCGTCGCGAGGGGCGATCGGCCACTGCATGCGGATGGGCGAGCCCGGAGGCAGGCCGAACACCCCCAGGGGAACGTCCACCAGTTCTCCCTCTAGGGTCAGCAGGCCGTCGGCGTTGGGCGATTCCTGGTAGCGGACCAGCCCCTTGATCTGGCCCGGCGCGTTCTCAAGGGGGATGCCGGGCAGAAAAAACGGCAGCGAGGCGATGGGCAGCTCTTCCACGCGGGTTTGGCTTCGGCCGGGGACAGGGTGGGGCGAACCGCCGCGCCGTTCGTTCAAGCGGGTGGTTAAGAGGGTCGGACCGAGCCGCCCGGCGAATTTTTTGTCTCCCTCCGGGCCGGTCAGGGCGAAAGGCACCCTTTGGCTTCGCAGCACAATCCGATCGCTCGACGGCGCACCCGTGACCTCGAGATTGAATCCGCAGTCGATCTCGTACCCCCGGCGTTTCAGCAGCAGCGAGCTCTCATTCAGGGTGGCGGCCCAGTTGGATATTCGCGGCATGGGGAAGGGGAAAGGCGAATCGGCGATGGCCAACGGGGTCATGATCCCGTCGGTGCTCCATTCCCCGCCCTCGCCCTCCTCGATGGTCACGCGCAGCTTGTCGACCTGAAAGACCAGGGTGTCGGCTATCAACCCGATGATGGTCATGGGTTCGGCTAATGCCCGCACGCGATCGACGGTGAGGAATTTTCCTGAGAATATGGGATTGGGGTGTTCGACTTCGACGCCGTTAAGGACGATCCAGGAGTCGCGAACCAGATTGACTCTGACGTCCAGGTCCCCCAGGATGGAGACGTCGGCGTTCAGGGTGTCGTCGAGCCATGATTGCATGGCCCGTTTTTTGCTGCTGGTGCGGAGGGAGCGCTGCAACAGCCAGGACCCCAGCCAGGCCAAGGCGACAAGCAGCACAAACACCGCCGCCCAACGCGCCAGGCGCCGCAGTGTTGCCGGGGAGATTTTAACCCTGAACGATTTACTCATCGACATTCCGAAAGCGGTAAAAGAAGGCAGCCGCACAGCCGGCTTCTCCGTCCGGAGCGAACCAATTCGCCCGGGCGCCAACCTATGCCGGAAATGTCAATGTTGCATATCTCCACCCCCTTGTCAATCCTCTCGGGATCATTTCCAGGGTCATTCGGTTTAAGTTGCTTATCCACCGTCGAATCCATATATTGTTTTTTATCGTATGGATTTGTCTGTTGGAGGCACAGTACACGACTATTTTTTGCTGAGATTGCTATAACATATTGATATTGCAAAAGTAATCGTAAAATAGCCTAAAATTGACCAATTTTAAGATTATTCCTTATTTAGCAATTAGTTACAGAGGTTTTAATTAAAAATAGTCGTGTACAGTGCTGTTGGAGGTTTTATGTCATCTCTCTCGCTTTTCGAGTATTTCGAGCAGATTCCGGATCCAAGGCGTCGAGCAGGGACGCGTTATAGCCTGGCCTCGATTCTTGCTCTTGTTGTCGCGGCGATACTTTCGGGTCGCACCTCGCTCAGGGCCATCGCCAGGTGGGGCAAGACACTGACGCCGACCCAACTTCTCGAGCTTGGAATACGACGCAAGCGTTCTCCCGGTCAGACGGCGATGCACGAGCTTCTTTGTCGCCTGGCCGCGTCCGAGGTGGAAAAAGCATTATCCGCCTGGGTCAACGAGCTGGTTTGCGCACAGTCGTTCCGGCAAATTGCTCTCGACGGCAAAACCTTGCGGGCAAGTGCGGGGAGTGAATATCCGGCCCTGCATCTATTGGCCGCCTATTGTCCCCAGGTCAATGGCGTCCTGGCCCAGCAGCCCGCCGATGGCAAAGACAATGAAATAACGGCGGCGAAGGCGATGCTTAAAACTCTGCCGGTTAAGGGCGCGGTCGTCACCGGCGACGCCATGTTTTGCCAACGGGAGTTTTGCGAGACCATATCCGCCAAGGGCGGAGATTTCCTTTTCATCGCCAAGGATAACCAGCCAGCCCTTGTGAGTGATATCGAATCGGCGTTTTCGCCGTCCTTTTCCCCCGAAGGAAAGGCTGGACAGGGAAAAGGCGCTGACACGCCACGAGACGGTCGCAAAAAAGCACGGTCGTCTCGAACATAGAAGTATCGAGGCCACGTCGATTCTTTGCGGTTATCTGGATAAGTGGCCGCGTGTGGCTCAGGTATTCCGTATCGTACGCCGTCGCGGCGCCAGTGAGGAGACGGCGTATGGCATAACCAGTCTTTCCGTCAAGGCGGCTTCGGCGGAGCGCCTTTTGGATATATCGCGCCGGCATTGGAGTATCGAGAATTCCCTGCACTATGTACGTGATGTGACTTTTCTCGAAGACCGCTGCCGTACCCGCTCGCGAAACAAGGCGCAAACGCTTGCCGCTTTCAGGAACGTGGTCATCACTCTGATACGGCAAAACAAATTCGAATGCGTGCCCGAAGGCATTGAATACTTCGCCGACGACAGGAACAGAGCTATCGACGCCGTCATGAGACGGAGAACCGAATGACCCTGGGATCATTTCCTCTCCATGGGTAGGAGAAGGGATGGAGTATGTTTTTCGGAAGGGGTATTGTGGAAGGGATACCGCTATCAATCGTCCTTGCTCAATTGACGAGCGAGAAACCCGGGAGCCGGGTTCGCACATCGAAGCACACGCCCGGCAGCAACGCCTCCTCGCGGCGCAGAAGGTCCTGGAGCTGCCAAAGTTTTTCGGCGCTGGTCAACTCTCCGCGCAGATCGCCGGCGTTGAAGGTTCCCCAGCGCACCACCGCTCCGCCGGGGGTCACGATCTCGTACCGGCGGCGAGTGGAGGGATCGAGGGCGTCGTCCTTGAAGGCGCCGGTGTTGACCACCACCCGCTGCACCGGCAGAGTCTCAGCCAGAGGCGAACCCCAGAAGGCGCGCAATATGCCCAGCGCTCCCGAGACGCCTTCGTCCTGCCAGGGCTGACCGGCCTTGGGACGGTTTGCGATCACCCGGGAGGTGACGCCGACGATTTCGGGAAGGGCGGCGAATGCGGTCTGCGTACCCGAAACCGGCAGCAAAATGGCCTCGTTGTCCACCAGCCAGTAGCGGCTGTCGTGCCAGATCTGGGCGGAGGGAAGGCGAAGCTGGAATTCCACCTCGATGCGGTTGGGGAAACGCCGGCGCATGCGGACGACCCGCTTCACCCAACCGCTTTCACCATAGGCTTTTTCCATGTCGGAAATGATCCGGGGATCGAGAAGGTTGCGGCCGCCGAAACGTTTGCCGATGGCTTCGAGATCAGTGATCGACTCCGGGCACTCCCGGATCGCGCCGGCGAGGTAGAGGGTCTCGCCGTCCATGCGGAAGCGCGGATCGATCAGGGCGGTGCGCCAAAGTTGATAAATTCCCACTACGCAGCCGCCGACCACCAGGACAAACATGACGAAGCGCAACAAGGCGAGGCTTGCCGGCGCGAGCAGCCGCCGGGGAGATTTCTGCCGGCGCATCTCGTTCTTGACCTTTGGGCTGAGCGGTTGGGTCTCGATTTCCATGAATTCAGATAATCCCGAACCTCTTTGCGGCCATATACGCCAGGGACAGACAAAGTTCAGGCATGGGAATGCCCGCCGCCGCCGCCGCCATGGGCAGCAAACTGTGGGTGGTGAAACCGGGGAGGGAGTTTATTTCCAGGACCTTTGGCCCGTCCTTCCCCAGCATAACGTCGACTCTGGCCAGATCCCGGGCTCCGACAAACTTCGCCATCACGGCGGCATAGCCCTGGATCCGATCCCGCAGTTCATCCGGAAGATCGGCCGGACAAACATAGCGGGTATTGGCGGAGATGTACTTGGCGTTATAGTCGTAGAACTCCCCGTCCGCCCGCAGATCGATGATCGGCAGCACTGTGCCGTCCAGCCAACCCACGGTCAGTTCGCGACCGTCGATCATTTCCTCGATGATGGCCAGCTTGTCCATGGCCAGGGCCTTTTCAACCGCCGGAGCCACTTCCTCGGGGCGATTGACCCGGGTGGTTCCGACCGAGCTGCCCCGGGAATTCGGCTTGATGAACACCGGATATTGCAGGCCGCGCTCGGCGCAGTCCGCCGCCGCCTGTCCGGCGTCGTCCACCACCACCCAGCGGGCGGTGGGAACCGAATAGGCGAGACACAGATTCTTGACCGTCGACTTGTCCATCGCCAAGGCGCAGGATTGCGAATCCGAACCGGAGAAGGCGATCCCGCGCCGTTCGAGAATCGCCTGGGCGGTGCCATCCTCGCCAAACTCCCCGTGCAGCATCATCACCGCGATGTGGCAGTCCAACTGCTCGAGATACTGTCCCGGGTTCTCGGCCGGAACCACCGCCAGGAAATTCGGCAGGCCGGCGGCGGCGAGGGCCTGGTGTACGTTTTCGCCGCTGGACAGGGACACTTCGCGCTCTCCGCCGGGACCGCCGCAGACGACGGCGACTCCGCCGGAAACGCCGAGCAATTGCTCAAGTTTCGACATTAGTTGCTTCCTTGTCGATAGAGTCCGTCAAAGCGGCGAACCCCGGCTCGTCGCCCCAAAGGGCGACCTCCAATTCCAGCGACACCCCGGATCGGGCGCAAACGACTTCGCGCATTCGCTTGGCCAGGACGGCGACGTCCCGGGCGGTCGCGCCGCCCCGATTGACGACGAAATTGGCGTGCAGGGTGCTAACCATCGCTCCGCCCTCGGTCATGCCTTTGCAGCCGGCCATGTCCAACAGGGCGCCGGCCGAATCCCCGGGCGGATTTTTGAACATGCAGCCGGCGCTGGGCATGCCCAGGGGCTGGGTGGCTTTCTTGCGTTCGCGGAAGTCGCGGAGCTGCCATTCCAACTGGCTTGGTTCACCGGTTTCCTTGAATGAAAACACAAACACCCCGGCGATGCCTCCGCCAAGGTCGCCTTTTCTATAGGAAAACGCCAGTTCCGGCGGAGCCAGCCGCAGGACCTCCCCGTCCGGAGTGAAAACCTGCGCCTCGGCGACGAAGCGGCCGATGCCGCCCTCGCGGCCGCCGGAGTTCATCGCCACCGCCCCACCCACGCAGCCGGGGATTCCCGCCAGGGATTCCAATCCGGCCATGCCGGCTTTGGCGGCGGCCTGGACCAGGGTCGGGAGGGGAACGGCCGCCCCGACTCGCCAGAACGTGGCTCGACTTTCGCTTTTGGCGATGGCGGAGAACTCTCCGCCGGAAGCCAGTTTGACGATCATGGCGTCGATCCCGGCGTCCGCCACCAGCAAATTGCTCCCCCCGCCCATGGGCTTGACGGCGACCCCCAGCTGTTTCGCAAGGCGCAAGGCTGCGATCAGCTCCTCCCGGTCCTTCGGTTCGGCGAGATAACGGGCCGGACCGCCGATGCCAAAAGTGGTCAGGCCGGCCAGGGGGATATTTTCGCGTATAAACGGATGCAGTGACACGATCAAAAAACTCCCTCTCCCGAATCCCGCACAAAAACATGGGGTCATTCAGGATTATCGGATCATCGGGCTTGCCGGCGCAGGAATTTTATCCGAGCGAACCTCATTTCGCCAATTTCCTCGCCGCCGCGTCGATATCCCCCGCCCCCATCATCACCACCGCCTCAAAATCGTCCGCTAACCTTCGCACGACGGCCTCGACATTATTTATGGAGACGGGATCGAAGACACGGGGATTGGTTCGACGGCCCGCTTTGGCCAGCAGTTCGGAAGTTACCCCGGGGATCGACTCTTCGCGGGCGGGATAGATATCCAGCAACTGCACGGCGTCGGCGGTGGCCAGGGCCGCGCCGAAGGCATCGGCGTAATCGCGGGTGCGGCTGTATAGATGAGGTTGGAAAACAACAAGCAGCTTCCCTGAATGCCGTTGGCGAAGCGCCGCGATGGAAGCCGCCACCTCGGTGGGATGGTGTGCGTAATCGCTGTACAAGACCGCTCCCCCGAGCTCGCCAAGCCGCTCCAGACGCCGCTCCACGCCCCGCGCTACGGCCAGCGCGCGACGGCAATCCTCGGCGCCGACGCCATTTTCCAACGCGACAACCATCGCCGCCAGAGCATTTTGGATATTATGTGCCCCAGATAAGGCAAGGAAAAATTCTCCCAGATCCGCTCCATGATAATTTACAGTAAACAGGGTGCCATTTTTATTTATTTGTACAACTGTTGCTCGAACAAATGATTCGGGAGCGAAGCCGAAAGATAGTTTTTTCCCGGCGTGTTTTGAAAAAATTTCCTTCGCCACCGGGTTGTCGGTGCCGGCGACCAGCAAGCCGTCCCGGGAAACGCCGACCGCGAATTGGCGAAACGCGTCGCGCAACGCCGCGTCGTTTTGATAATGGCTCAGGTGGTCGGACTCGATGTTGGTGATGACCGCGACCGCCAATCGCGGCAGAAGGAAGGTGGAATCGCTTTCGTCAAGCTCGGCGACGAAGGGGCCGCTTCCCAATCGGTAGTTGCCTTCCGGCAATTCAGACGCCACGCCGCCGATGAAAACCGAGGGGTCCTTTCCCGCCGTCAGCAGGATATGGGCGAGGAGCCAAGTGGTGGTGGTCTTTCCGTGTGTTCCCGATATGCCGAAAGCCTCTGCGTCATTCAGGAATCTTGCGAGAAAGGCGCCCCGTCTTTCCTCCCTGCCCTTCGCTGCCAAGCGTTCCGGATGATCAGGCGCGATGGCGCTGCTGTACACCAGCAGGTCGATGCCTTCCATATGCTTGGGATCGTGTCCGACATGGATTTCCACGCCTTTGGAGGCAAGTTTTCTCGTCAAGAGGCTTTCGGAGCGGTCGCATCCGGAAACTCTCGCCCCCCGCGCCAACGCCATTTCGGCGAGCGCGCTCACACCTATGCCCCCAACGCCCATAAAATGAATGCGCTTTCTAGAAACCACCATATAACCGCCTCCCGGGGATATGCAATCCCTCTGTACACGCAATTCCATAGAGTATATCGGCCGGTGGCCGTTTGTTTATGCAGAGCATCTCGCGGGCGATCCAAATAAGCGAAGGTATCACGACAATAAAAGTTTCTATAAATTTTTTAAAAATATTCAGGGGTGTCAGGAATGCAATGCGCGATAAAAAGGAGTCGCGGACCGCCACATTTCTCTGTCATCTCTCCGAAACGCAAACCGAGGTTGAACTGATATTGATAGAGTATATCATGACGTCACGGTTACCTCTAATACGATTTTACGTCATCGCAAGTACGGATTTGGTTCATAATGACGATAAACGAATAAATAACTCTCATTTATTATCCGATTAACGAGAATTGCCATTATTTTATTTTTATGGAAAAAGTACCCTATTTATCAAAATTTTTCTCTTAAAACATCAATCTTATTTTAATGTGTTTCAAATCTACAAAACACCTCCTTGTCCAGTTATTTGTCCAGAAAATGCAATTTCCAACTTTTTTAAGTGGATTTTCTTGCCTCTTGCTTTATAAATATAAAAAAGCCGGCTGGGATTAATGTAAATCCTAAACGAAATTAATAATCGACGCAAAAGGCGGGCCGTGTATGAAAAAGGAATCAAACTCCAGGAATCAGGATATGTTAGTTTCAACAGATCCTGAAACACAGCGCAAAATCATTCAACTGATGTCTGATCTCCCCGCGATCATTGCCGCTTCCGGCACAAATTGTGATTATGCGATCGACGAATCTCTTGCCCGAGTGGGGAAGCTGTTTTCCGCTTCCCGAGCCTATGTTATGCTGGACGAAAAAGAGGGTCGTTATCTTCGCAATACCCACGAATGGGTGGATGAAAAAAATGGGCCGTCGATGTTTTCCTGGCCACTATACGATTATGAATACGATCTTCCTTCTCTTCGTGAGATGCTGGAGGAAGATGATTGTGTTTGCGGCAACACCAGCGATCTTCCTGAGGATCTGCGCAATGTCCTCAGCAAACAGAAAGTATTTTCGATTATCATCGTACCCCTGTTACGCGACGGTGTGCGGATCGGACTGGTCGGTTTGGACTTTTGCATCGGCGAATGCGAATTCACCGAAAATCACTTGATGGTTCTCCGGTTTCTTGCCGCCGAGGTCAACTTCACTCTGGAGCGGAAGCAGTACCAGATTATGCGCGGCAAGCTTGGTTCCATCCTCCACCTGCTTTCCGACGTCGAGCCCATTATCGCCACGGCCCAGATGGAGGACCAGCCCGATTCCCGTCCGGCCAAGCCGGTGACCTTGCTGGACGCCGAACGCCGCATTATCATCGAAACCCTCGAGCTCTACAACGGCAACAAACTGAAAACCGCTAAGCATCTCGGCCTCACCTGGCCGTCCCTGGACCGACGGTGCAAAAAGCTGGGCATCGAGGTCAAGCGCAAATAGCGGCGAAATGCCGCTGGCCGACGCACAGCACATTTGAAAGACCAAACCCGCCCTGTGGCGGGTTTTTTTATTGTCACCGCTATGGATTGTGCGTCGATAAAAGGAACGTGCTTGCGAGCGATGCACATTCTATATTCCCGGTCGCGCAAGAAATTCGGGGGTTTTGATCTTGTAACCTCCATGCGCGACTCGGGCTAAAAGGTTGAGAAACCGAATTCTTGGAGATGGCGGTTGAAAAGTGCTACGGTCGGCGGTCGAAAATCGCTACACCCGGGGCCATTGTCACCCACTTTGCGTGGCTGATTGTTCTTGGATATTTTCGTTTGTCCGCCTTTTTGGGACAGGCATTGGGCGCGTCCGTGATTGAGCGGCGCCTCTGGCATGTACTTTGCTTGTGGGGCGGTATTCCTTTCAGGCAGTCATTCGCTTTTCTTGCCGCTCTTCCGTAAGCGTTTCTGGGCCTGACGCAGACGGTAGCTTTCTCCGTTGGCTTCCAAGATGTGCACCCGATGCGTGAGACGGTCGAGAAGCGCTCCGGTGAGCCGCTCCGTGCCCATCACCTCCACCCAGTTTTCAAACGGCAGATTGGTCGTTACCACCAGGCTCTGCCGTTCGTAGGCTCGACTCACCACGTCGAAAAGCAGTTCCGCCCCGGCTTTGGAAAAGGGCACGTAGCCGAGTTCGTCCAGGACGAGAAGCTGGTTCCTGCCGAGTTGCCCCATCAGCCGTTCGAGGCGGCGGTTTTCCCGCGCTTCGAGGAGTTCCGTCACCAGGCCCGTCACGCCGTGGAAGCGCACCCGTCTTCCCTGGGCGCAGGCGGCGAAACCGAGAGCCGTCGCCATGTGCGTTTTCCCCGTGCCGGAGTTGCCGACGAAAAGGACGTTTTCGCGATTGTCCATGTATTCGCCGCGGAGGAGTTCGCGGTACAGCTGCTCGTTCACCGACGGCTGGGCGGAGAAGTCGAAGGAATCGACCGTCTTCGGCACCGGGAAGCGGGCGTCCCGGAGACGGCGCTCCGCCGCTTTTCGTTCGCGGTCGAGAAGCTCCCGCTCCACCAGCCGCAGAAGATAGTCGGGATAAGCCGCCCGCTCCCGGGCGCAGACCTCGGCAAGGCCCTCGTATTCCCGCAGAATTGTCGGCAGTTTGAGATGCTTGAGATGGTGCTGGAGAAGTACTGATGATTTCGGCTGGCTCATGATGCGCCCTCCGTCGAAAATACGCTCCCGGCCATGAGCCCGGAGTACGCCTTGACGTTTGGCCCCGCCACTCTCACCCCCGCCAGATGCGCCCGCCCGTCCAGACGAAACACCGACGCTTCCGGGAATTCATCGGCGAAGAGGAAGGATTTCACCACCTCCACGGTGGGCGTCTGGCATACGCCCAATGCTTTTTCCAGAGCCGCCGCCACTCGGGAGACGGGACGCTTTTCAAGCAGGCAAAGGATGGAGACGTATTCCTTCGACCCCTTGTGGCCCATTTGCGATTCAAGACGGCGACGGACATCCCCAAAGCAATTGGGAAGCACCAGGCCGTCCAGGGGGGCCGCGTGCTCCAGAGAGCCGGGCTTGCGGTACAGCACGGGAAGATAATGCCGCCAGTCGTAGGACACTTCCTCACGTCCCCACAGCCGGACATGCCATGCCACTTCGCCGTCCCCGGCGGAATGAATCGACACCTTCTCCGCGAAGCCCTTCACCGTCAGGGAATGATGCGCATACCTGGCGGGCACGGAATAATCGTTGTCGTCGAAGCGGACCAGGGACATTGATGACGCGCGCCCCGGCTGAAGGCGGCAGGCTTCGAAAGGACTGGCGGGAAGCGGGGACAGTCCCTCCTCCATCCATAACTCCAGCTTCGTCCTCCCGCCTTTGCCCCGGAGCTTTCGGTGCTGTTCTCCATAACAGCATTCGAAAAGATGCTGATTGAGCGCGTCCAAATCCTTCACCTCCGGCACCGGCACCAGGAAATTCGCCCTGGCGTACTTCGCCAATCCCTCCACCTGACCCTTCTCGTTTCCACGGCGGACATTGCAGAAATGACTGTCGAAAAGATAATGGCTGCGAAGCTGGAGAAAGCCCTTGGTCAATTCCCGCTCATGCGCGCCGATGATCGTCTTCACCGCAATTTTCAGATTGTCGTAGCTGATCCGCTTCGGCACTCCCTGGAAAAACTCGAAGGCGGCGACATGACCGTCCCAGAACACCTCCGTGCATTCACGCGAATACGCCTTGAGGAAAAACATGTCCGAGTAGGAAAGGTGCATGGCGAAAACATGG
The DNA here is from genome assembly GCA_031893035.1 of Dermolepida albohirtum. Taxonomy (NCBI): domain Eukaryota; kingdom Metazoa; phylum Arthropoda; class Insecta; order Coleoptera; family Scarabaeidae; genus Dermolepida; species Dermolepida albohirtum. Next base: position 4,318 of record JAVIWB010001370.1, on the reverse strand, counting down.
ACCTTGTCCAACTTCCCCGTCCCGCGCCACTTCACCAATGCCTGGAAGAAATCCACCTGCGCCTCCCCCGGAGGCTGCGACAGCGGCATGAATACTTCCTGCGAAGTTCGCCGCAGCTCACGCACCAAATCCTTCACCACCGTCTCGCCGCCGTCGTAGCCGCGCTCCGACTTCAGCCGCTCGAAAATGCGGCGGGCGGTATGACGCTGCTTTTGTGGATTGCCTTATCCGACTCGAGGATTTCCTTCACCCACTCGACGTGCGGGCCGAGCTTCGGGGCAAAACGGGGGCTGGACTGACGATAACCGGGAGGGATTGAATGTGCGAGGATCTTCCTGATCGTGGAGTGATGCATGCCGGTCTCACGAGCGATCTGGCGCCGCGAAACACTTTCCTTCAAAACACGACGACGAATTTCTTCCCATTGCTCCATGTCTGTGTACACCTCCGTCCTCCAGCTCCGCCGGAGAACGAATTTGACACACCATGGTCAAAACCGCTCTCGCAGCAAAACCGGAAGTATAGTGGGGTGTAGCACTTTTCAACCGCCACGCCGACCGTAGCACTTTTCGACCGCCATCTCCAATTCTCAACTGCGTTCGGTATAACCCACAGGATCAAGCCCATGGCCGCACGTCGGAAGAAAAAAATCCCCCGCCGTTTTCCCCGGACCCTGTTTTCCCTGTTCTCTTTGGTATTCGCCCTCATCACCGGCTATGTCGCCGGCAGGGAGTTGGGCCCGTCGCCCGACAGGGATCGCGTTTTCGCCTCTTTCGCCGAGCTGGATCTGGATCTGGAGGGATTGGCGCGAATGCGGGGCAGTCCTTTTCCTCCGCGCGACAAGCCCACCGGCGAATCATGGGCTTTCATCACCCAGGTTAGCGACGGCGACACCCTGAAGCTGGCGGACGGCCGCACGGTCAGGCTGATAGGCCTCGACGCCCCGGAATCGAGCGAAAATCAAAAGTTGCAGAAGGATCTGCAGAGGATGGGCAGTTCGGCGCGGGCGCGGGATCTCGTGGCTCTGGGCGGCGAAGCCACGCGCCACGCCCGAAGGTTGGCCGACGGCAAGCGCTGCTGGCTGGAGTACGAGAGGGAAAAAACCGATCTTTACGGCAGAACCCTGGCCTATGTCCATCTGGAAGACGGGACCATCCTGAACGAGGCCATGCTGGCCGACGGCTATGCCAAGGCATACCTGAACAACCCGTTCCGCTATAAAAAACGCTATGTCCTGCTGCAGAGCGAAGCGCGGATGCGGAAGAGCGGATTGTGGAAACCGTCGGCGGACAATTGACGTCGTCGTTACGGCTTCAGAATGACCTTCAGCAGCCCCCGTTCGCCCGCCTGCAGGCGCTTGAACCACGACGGCCCTTCCTCCAGAGGCGCGACGGCGCTGATAAAGGAATCGACGTCGACCTTGCCCGATCCGATCAGCTCCAGGCAATCCGGATACTCCCCGGCCGAGGCGCAGGTCCCATAGAGGGAAATCTGCCTGGTCACCACCGACTGCAGGGGGAAGTCGACGGACGGGCTCAAATTTCCCACCAGGGTCACCGAGCCGCCCTTCTTGACGCAGGCGACGGCCAATTGGGTGGTCGGCGTCATGCCCACCACCTCGAACGCCACGTCGGCGCCCCTGCCGTGGGTGAGGCGGACAACCTCCGCCGTCACATCGCCCCGGTCGGAGCGGAGGCCGGTGTCGGCCCCGAATTTCCTGGCCATCTCCAGCTTCTCGTCCACCATATCGACGGCGATTATTCTGCCGCAACCCGCCGTTTTCAGGAGCTGGATGACCAGCAGTCCGATCATCCCCGCTCCCACCACTACCGCCGAATTATTCAGGGACACGGGCGAACGGCGCAGCGCGTGGAAGGCGACCGACAGGGGCTCGACCATCGCCGCCTGCTCGAAACTGACCGCGTCGCCGAAGCGGAAGAGGATGCGTGCCGGCACAGCCACGTATTCGGCAAAAGCCCCGTGCAGGCGGTAGTCTCCGCAGGAGACGCCCAGCACCCGGCGGTTGTCGCAAAGATTGATCTCGCTCCGCCGGCAGAAATAGCATTCGCCGCAGGAAATGGTGGAATCGAAGGTCACCCGCTCGCCCGGCTTGAAGTCGGCGACGCCGGCCCCGACCCGCTCGATAATGCCCGAAGCCTCGTGCCCCATGACGATCGGCGGAATACGCCGGCCGGTGGAACCATCGACGCCATGGACGTCGCTGCCGCAGATGGCGCAGGCATTGACGCGGATCAGGACGTCGTTCGGGCCGTACTCGGGCATGGGGACATCCTGGATTTCCAGATTGTTATATTCCTTGAGAACCAACGCTTTCATGGCGGTCCTTTCTCCAGAGGGCGATCTACGGAATAGATGATAACGAATCCCCAGTTTTTTCCGAAAGCAAATCCGTCATAACGGGAAGTGTTGTGCAAACACCCCGGAATTCCACCCGGTCGGCATCTCCAACTTTTTGCGGAAACTCCTCTTCACAATACGCTCAACCACAATTTTTGCAATGAGTTGCAAACTCAAAGGTCGCGCCGTTTCACGCCAGTGCCCTATACATCATGAATATGCCGGTCAAAAAGCAGACAATGCCCACGTAGCGTTTGAGCCGTTCCGTGTCCATGCGTTGCGCCATTCGCACTCCCAGCCAAATGCCGACGACCTGGCTCGACACCAGGCAGGCGATCTGCGCCAGGTCAAAGTGCATATTCAAGGAATTACCGATAGTGCCGGCGGTGGAGGTAAGGACCGAAAAAAACTGGCCGGCGGCCAACACAGCCAGGATGTCCAGCCCCAGGAACACGTTTACCGGCACCAGGATGGCGTTGGAACCGGACCCGGTGATGCCGGCCAACGCGCCCACCACCGTTCCCAGGACGATCAGAATCGGCGCTCGCCACGAGGGAACGACGGGGCGGGAAAGGGCGCGGGTAACTTTCCGCAACATGGTGATTCCGGCCAACATGATGCAGGCGGCGAAGAGAATGGTCAACGACGTGCCGTCGAGGAGGGGTTTGACATAGGCGGCGGCGAAGAAGGAGGCGACAAAACCGGAGAAGGCCATTGGAAACGCTATCCTCCAGTCAAATTGCGACTTGCGGAGAAACAGGGTGACAGCCAGCGCCGAGGGGATGATGTAGCTGGCCTGAGCCATGCCCATGGCGTAGTGGGGCGCGATGCCGTAGCTCCAGAGGAGCAATGGAGGAATGATGATGCCGCCGGTTCCGGTCATGCCGCCGAGAAATCCTGCCGTACCGGAGATGAGAAAGAGGAACAGGAAAAAGGCCATGGGGTCGCATCCAAAGCAAAAGGCAAAACATCATGCGATCGGGCGTCCGGACTTTTTCTACCCGGTCGCACAGTAAATTCGATTGTTCGATCTTGTGGCCTGTGTGCGCGAACCGGGCTGCAAGTATAAGGAACCGAATTCGCAAATGGCTCCGGTATTCAATCCACCCGGAAACAAATCTCTATCCCATATTTTCGCATTTTGCGCCAGAGGGTGCTGCGATCCATGCCAAGCATTCCCGCCGCCCGGGTTCGGTTGTTGCCGGTCCGCAACAGTGCGTCGCGGATGGCGTCCACCTCGCTCACCGCCGGGAGTGCCGGAGGAGACATGACCGGTAGGGAATCCAGGGTGCCGTCGACGGTTTCGTGCCGGAGACATTCCCAAAGATCCTCCCTGGTGATTTGGTTGTTGCCGCAGAGCACGCAGAGCCGTTCCACCAGGTTCCGCAGTTCCCTGACATTTCCCTCGAAGCGGTGGCCCAGGAGGAGATCCCGGGCTGGGGGGGTCAGGCTTTGCACCGAGGTGCCCAGCTTTTGGTTGTACTGTCCGGCGAGGTGCCAGAACAGTTCGAGGATGTCCTCGGCGCGTTCGCGCAGAGGGGGAATGTACAGACCGAGAATATCCAGCCGATAGAGGAGGTCGCGGCGGAACCTTCCCTGGCGGGCGTGGGTGGGGAGATGGACGTTTGACGCCGAGACGATGCGCACGTCCACCGTCACCACCTTGTCGTCGCCGATGCGCCGGACTTCGCGTTCCTGCAGGGCCCGCAACAGTTTGCCCTGCACGGGCAGCGGCAGTTCCGAAACCTCGTCGAGGAAGAGCGTTCCCCCGTGCGCCGTTTCCAATAGGCCTAGCTTGCCACCTTTCCGTGCCCCGGTGAAGGCCCCTTCCGAGTAGCCGAACAGCTCGCTTTCGATCAAATGCTCCGGCAGGGCCGCGCAGTTGATGGCGACGAAGGGGCCGCCCTTGCGGGTGCTGTAGTTATGGATGCTCTGGGCGAACAACTCCTTGCCGGTTCCG
>JAVIWB010001369.1:0-21513 GCA_031893035.1 Dermolepida albohirtum | reverse complement strand
GATTAAAAATATTTTAACTGTTGAGAAAAGTATCCAACGTGAAAAAGGTAAACATATATCTATTATTATTAAGCACATGTATCTATAATAACCAAAACGCACGATTCAAATTTTCATATATTGTAACAGACGTGTGTTTAATTCTAGACTTAATTCACATGATGATATAGCAGATATCTATAAATGTATTGGACGCTATGAAATTACTTTCAAAGAAACACAGTGACTAACAATGTTCTAAAGCGCTATAAAATGTTGTCTTAACTTTAAAAAGGTTTTAAAATATTACGGGATATGCTTTTGGTAAAGCATAGATTTTCGAGTTTTCTAAAAAGGTCATTTAATCAAGATCCATCAAGATTTACCTCCAGATATTGTAAATCTATTAATAATCTTTTAAAGAAAAAGCAAAATATAGTATAGTCATCGAATACCGAAAATTGCATTACAACATATTCAATAGAGTGTCAATAGATATTTTTATTACAAAAATTATTTTTATTTCACAATTATGTTTTATTGTATTAAAAAACCAAACTCACAGTGTGTGTTCGACTTTCGACGGCATAAGTCTGGTACGAACTTTGTTTCTGTGCGGATTTTGCTGTGGTTCCAGATGCGATACTGTGATTAATTACCTGCTGTTGATGACAACTTCGTTGTTGTGGTTGCCGACATGCGTAAATAGAATACGAAAATGATTATGGAATGGGTTTACATTAACCTCAATTGGTTGAAGTTATCGTTATGTACTATATACAAAAATACAGGGTGGAGCAGAGGAAACGCATGTTTTTCGAACTACTAGTACGCGGCGACGTGAGGGGGTATTGTCCTTGAATGAATGTTTGCCGATTGCCCATACAACGCAGTTTCAGTTACTATGGAGCATTGGAGCGTAGAGCATCGCGTGTTCGTTGTCGAGCAGTACTTTAGAAAAATTCAAATTTTAGAGTTGGACGTCGAGGTGCAGTGCTTGATCGAAATACTGTACTCCGATGGGTTGCAGCGTTTAGAAGTACTGGATCTGTGATGGAAAAGCAACCACCTGGTCTTCCCCGTTCAGTACGAACTCCGGAAAATGTAGAACGAGCGAGAACGGCAGTTGTTGCTAGTCCGAGGCGATCGACTAGACGACAGGCTGTAACGCTGGGTATGTCACGTCGTTCGCTTCATCGCATCTTACATGATGATCTTAAGTTTCACCCGTACAAGTTAGTGATCGTCCAGCAGCTTAGTGAAGGGAATTTTGTGCAACGCAGAGAGTTTTGTCGTGTAATGGACGAAATTTTTACGGAAGATGCAAATGCTACAGTCCTCATGAGTGACGAAGCACATTTTCATCTAGACGGTTACGTCAATGTTCAAAATTGTCGGTTTTGGGCGTCGGAGAACCCACATCAATTGCACCAAAGACCTCTCCACAGTTTGAAAGTAACAGTGTGGTGCTGCATTTCAAAGATGGGAATTGTTGGACCCTATTTTTTTGCAGAGGAAGGAACTACAATTACTGTGACATCAGCGCGCTAAGTTGAAATGCCAAACAACTTTCTTCATCCAGAACTTGAAAGGCGTCAAGTGAATATGAGAGAAATATGGTTTCAGCAGGACGGTGCCACAGCTCACACGGCGAGAGCATCCATGGAAGTGGTTCGACAAATGCTCCTAGGACATGTTACTTCGAGAAATGGTGATGTTCACTGGCCCCCTCGCTCACCCGATTTGTCGATATGCGACTTCTTTTTGTGGGGATATTTGAAATCTAGAGTCTACATGAACAAGCCTCGCACAATCAATGACCTGAAGAATTCCATTCGTCAAGTAATTAAAGCCGTGCCGAATGAAATGTTGGAGAGAGCCGTCCGTAACTTTCAGGAGAGTATCCAAATTTGTATCCAGCAAGAAGGACGTCATCTTCAAAACATTATTTTTCGAACCTAATTAAAGTATGTATATTTCAAAACTGCATTAAAAAATCTATCACTTAATGCTTGTTTTTATTAATTTTATCGAACCGTTTCCCAGTCATTCGTTAGTGAAAAACATGCGTTTCCTCTGCTCCACCCTGTAGATTTGAAAATAGCGTGTTGTTAATAAGTTTTTTTCTGTTATGAAATTCGTGGCAACAAGTAGCGTTTCTTTAACTAGATCCACAATAAAATTTCGCGAAAAATTATCAAATTAATATTGGCAAGCAATTTATACCTATAACAAACACTCGAGCTGGTCAGCACTGATTCCAACGAACTTAAATAATTAAAATTCTTATTATAACAAACAACCTTTTTCACCGTTCGATCATCTCGCATACGAAACAGATAAGTTCCAAGCGACCAGCCAGCGAAATGACAAGTTGTAACGGCTCGCATCATTTCCACTTCTCTTCTTTTTTATATCGTCCACTCTCTTTGTCCGTATACGTGCGTTATCTCGTCTTTAAGATTCCTTTTCTTCGGCGAACCATCAAGGAGACGATAAACAAGTAAAGCTCGCAGTGGGACGGTCACTTAGGCGAAAGGATCGTACGGATGACATGAAGTCAAGATGAGGGGTATAAAAAAATAGGTGTTACACCTTTAGCTCGCGCAAGAAAGTCATCCACGGTCACCTGCTGTGTCGTCTGCGTTCATTTTTTTTCCTAATTTAGAGCTGTACGCGCGGCGAGATGCGATGCAATCGTCGCGTCTTCTTCGACAAGCGGTCTTGTAAATAATAACGTCACTAACGATGTGCACATTCCTTTATAGCGTCATACCATTCGTATATCATCCAGTTTTGGTGTAAGGAGTTGAAATCGTTGTTGGCGTTACCTTTTTTTTGCAATATATACTCGTAATATTTCCGACTGCTTAAATAAGAATACCCACATTTCCGGTGGTTAGGAGTTAGGTGTGATTTTAGATTTTGATATGCGAAACTTATTAAATGGAAAAAAGCGAAACACAAGACGACAATCCATTCTATTGGGTTGGCAACTAAGTACTTTCGGTTTTTACTGATAGAGAGCGTTGCTTTATTTTTGTATAACGTATGTTAGTGCTGTACTTTACTGTACTACTGTCGGCCTACTGAAGTTGATGATGACCAAATCAAAGTCATAATTGAAGGGGATCGTCATATAACTGTTCGAGAGGTAGCGGAGGGGCTACATGTATCGCACACAACAATTGAAAAACATTTAAAATGTCTTTGGCTAGTTAAGAAGCTTGATATTTGGGTACCTCACGAATTGAAGGAAATTCAATTAACACAAAGAATCAACTTTTGCGATATGCGCCGTAGACGAAATGAAACCGACCCTTTCTTAAAAAGAATCATCAAAACGGTCTCGCAGGGCTAGTAGTCTGAAGTGCCTGTCTTGACGCTCTGCGGTACGCCTCGGTTGACCTGTTGGTCTGTTTCGTCTTCCTCTACCTTCTTCTGTCCATACCCTACACACACGCGTTAATGTTTTGCCGTGGCCACCCCGTTCACCGGATTTAAATCCCATCGAACATGTGTGGGACATAATGGGGAGAAGACTGACCAATTTGAACCATCCTCCACAAACTCTGGCACAGTTAATCCACCAAGTTCAAGTTGCTTGGAACGAGGTGCCACAAGCAGACATCGACCATCTTATTTTGTCGATGCCTAGACGTGTACAGGAGTGTCTACAGCTACGGGGTCGCCAAACACATTATTGATTTTTTTTCAAATTAATGTTAATAAAATTTCTTGGAAATCTGATCGTTTCATTCTTGACTTAAGCTTATCACATTACCAAAAAATCACGTCCAGGAAACTATTCCTTCTAGGTGTAACACTTCTAATATCATTGAGTATATTCAAACTACGAACTACTACCGAAGTTAATCTTCCAATTTCAACACTTCCCTAGTCTAAAAGTTGCTAAAATTTGACACTACCTGATGCTTAAAAATTATAACCATCCTTATTTTCATGGCCAACTAGATTATATAAAAAAGTAACTTAAAGATTTCAGCATTAAATGTCCGTAATGACCTTGAATTACAAAATTAACTTCCATAAATAAATACATGTTTTTTAAAATTTATTTTTCGTTGCAATTACAACTTTTTATAAATAAAATCCCAGTTAAATTTTATCACATTTCCTACTTATTTTCAAAAGAATAAATTTTATTACAACCCTTATATCTTAAAGTTATATCAATAGAATGAAGTTAAAGAACATTCACCTGACAGTGTGACAAAGAGATCTCATTGTACATAACCTCAAAAGACAGAAACCTATCAGACATGGCCAATAAATACAGACACGATAGCAATTAAACATTTTTAAAGAAGAAACAATCACAACGTCGTCACAAGTTATCCTTTTGCATTTCTGCGACCGATAAATTACCCGCTACCACATAATCTGTTAACCAATTCGTCACAGAATTCTATTACGATTTAATATGAACTTTGCATGATTGGAAATGGTGAGACTGGATTCTTATTTTATTCGTTTTAAGTTTAGGACGTAAGATAAATATAATTGTGATACGGGGATGGGTCAGATATTTTTTGAAATGTTTGTGTAATATTTTACTGAGTTACATTTCAGTTTCCTTCATTGTGAATAAATATCATGTGATATAATAATTTAATTATAGATGGCATTACGAATTTGAACTTATTCCAAATAAATACATTAAATTTATTACACAAAGGTGGTCCCAGAAGTACTCGACCCAACAAAGAAAACACCAAAATTTTGGAAAGAAATATTGGGTCTGGGAAAAAGTTCGTGGCGTTTTTCCCGATAGATGGCATTGGTTGCCGATAACTAAAGAACAACAAGTCACAGCGACACCACCGAGGGCTCGTTTTTTAGATGACCTTCCGAACGTTAGTTTGAGCGTAGAAACATTGTAATCGGTGCAGTGGTTGGAAAGTTATTCGCACTTGAAAATGGAGAAGAATAATGAGAAATTTCGCTATATTCTGCAATATTATTATGATAAGGGGAAGAACGCTGCGCAGGCTTGTGATAAAATTTGTGCTGTGTACGGTGAAGGTACTTTATCGAAATCTGTTGCGCGGAAATGGTTCGCTCGCTTTCGTTCTGGAAATTTCAATGTGAAAGATGAGTCACGCTCCGGTCGTCCAATCACTGAAAAATCTGATGAAATTCTTGAAAAAGTCCAACAAGATAAGCATATCAGCAGTGTCGATATTGGCATGGAGCTAGGCATTGACCACAAAACTGTTTTGAACCATTTACACAAAGCTGGTTACAAAAAAAAGCTTGACGTATGGGTTCCTCATGAGTTGAGCGTGAAAAACATGATGGACCGAATTAACATCTGCGATGCGCTGCTGAAACGGAATGAAATCGAGCCGTTTCTGAAACGTTTAATAACCGGAGATGAAAAATGGATTACGTACGATAATCGGAAGCGTAAAAGATCGTGGATAAAGGATGGTGAGCCGTCACAAGCGTTCGCTAAGCCAACATTGACGCCAAAAAAAGTGATGCTGTGTGTATGGTGGGACTGGAGGGGAATCGTCCACTACGAGCTACTTCCAACTGGTTTGATTCTCAACTCTACTGTGCACAACTAAAGAGATTACGCCAGGCGATTGAAAGAAAACGGCCCGAATTAATTAATAGGAAAGGTGTTGTCTTCCATCATGACAACGCCCGACCACACACTTCTTTGATGACCCGTCAAAAAATTAGAGAGTTTGGTTGGGAAGTTTTGATGCACCCACCTTACAGTCCGGATATAGCACCCTCTGACTATCATCTGTTTCGATCTCTGCAGAACTCTCTCAATGGAATTAAGTTGGTTTCAAAAGAAGCCTGTGAAAACTACTTGATTCAGTTTTTCGACCAGAAACCACAGAAGTTTTTCACCGATGGATCATGGATCTACCAAAAAAATGGCGAAACATTGTCGATAATAATGGAGCATATTCGGTTTAAATGAATTCGTCCACGCGCCATGCGGGGACCAGTTGAATTTTACTGAAAAAACGCCACGAACTTTTTCCCAGACCCAATATATTTATTTTTCAATATAATCTCCTTTCAGCTCTATACACCTTTCCCAGCGATGTTCAATAAGTTCGATATCCTTTTTATAATAAGAACTGTTTTGCTCCTCAAAATAGCCATTAACTGTCGACATCACTTCTTCATCGTTGAAAAATCTTTGACCACTGAGCCATTTTTTCAAGTTTGGGAACAGAAAATAATCCGAGCGGGCTAAATCTGGCGCACAGGTTGCATGAGGTAGCAATTCCAACTTTAATTCATTGATTTTGGCCATTGCACTAACGGATATGTGAGCTGGTGCATTGTCTTGATGAAACAACACTTTCTTCTTAGCCAAATGCGGCCGTTTTTGCTTGATTTCTTCGCTCAGACGTTGCAATAAGTTCACATAATACTCGCCGTTGATAGTTTTTCCTTTTTGAAGATAGTCAATGAAAATTATTCTACGCGCATCACAAAAAACCGATGCCATGACCTTGCCTGCAGATGAAACGGTCTTCGCCTTCTTTAGTGCCGGTTCTCCCTTTTGAATCCATTGTTTCGATTGTTCTTTTGTCTCGGGTGTGAAATGATGGACCCATGTTTCATTCATGGTTATGAAACGGAACAAAAATTCTGCTTTGTTGCTATGAAACTTCGCTAAGCACTCAATTGAAACATCTTCGCGACACTGTTTTTGCTCGAGTGTGAGCAAACCCGGCACCTATCTTGCACACAGCTTTCTCATGTCCAAATTTTCAGATAATATGCGATGTACCGCACTTTTTGAAATGCCTACTATGTCTGCTAGCTCGTGCACTTTCAGTCGACGATCATCCAGAATCGCTTTGTAGATTTTCTTCACCATTTCTTGAGTCGTCACCTCATTTAGTCGACCATTGCGTTGCTTGTCTTGGCAGCTCGAACGACCTCGTTTAAACTCTGCTACCCAATATTTCACTGTTGTAAACGAAGGAGCAGACTCACCTAAAGTAGAATCCAGTTCAGCTTTAATATCGCCTGAGGCCTTTCAAAAAAAAGTATTGTATCAAGTAACGATGACAAATTTTCTCCATTTTTACAAACTCACTGAAAACGTTCACTATTGATGGCTGCCAAACAAATACTAAACAACGTGGCGTCTTCAAACTTGAAACATATTCTTTATAGATTGTGTACTTTCTAATACAGTGATATTTTTCAAACAACTACCGCCATCTCTAGGTCGGGCCGGGTACTTATGGGACCACCCTCATATATGCTTCCATATTAACTGCAAACATTCTCATAAAGAAACTCACACGCGCAATTGAAATCCTGAGTTCAATTTGTACCACCTTTACATATATTATCTTCTTGATTAATTTAATTTTTCCAAATCCAAATTGAACAGCAACGTAAGTACAAGGCCACATTAACTAAAGCGTGTCTCCGCAAAAAATTCTCGACATTTTTCCTGTTATTTTTAGTATTAAAAAAAGTTTAAATACTTACGTCTATTTTTGTATAAAATTCACAAAAAAATCCCTTAAATTTATTCATCGATTTAATGTTGTTTACCTATGTAACTTAACGTTCCTTAGTGATGAGAAAACTCCACTTATTTAAACGCAAAATGATCATTAAAAACCTTCCACATCCTACGAAATGTCCCCCTTTACATTGTGTTACGATCTCGTTGCACCCTTCCCCCCGCCAAATACGTATTTTCAAACTTCCTCTCCTAACGAAGGAAAAAGAAATAAAAGAAAGAGGAACGAAATTACACAAAACAACATATACATATAACCTAAAGCATACATTAACGTCATCGAATTGGGAGAGTTATGGGCCCACTAAAAATCCACAAAATGACAAAAGAATTATTTATGCAAATCAATTTAAACGATGAACGATTAATGTGACGCAGGGACTTCCCCCAAACTCCATTTTCACCTGGTCACCCCACTCGTACAGGGCCCGATAAAGATCTGTTACCCTTTTTTTTAATATTTTTTTCCTCCTTGAGGTTAACCGCCTAACTAAATAAACAACAGCGCCACCCCGCGACACGGGGATATATTAAAATATTTCAGATGGTACGACGTCGTGCACGCAATTGAATGGCTCGGGTTATTTACGGCAGAAAAAAATAAATAGTCATGAAGGGATGAGGGGGTTGGGGGGAATTTGGAAAATAACCAATCAAGGATGACATGGCAAGAAGTAGTCTAATAATTCGAATATTTTGGCTTATTACCATTATGCCAGTTATTGTTATTACAGTTACTTTGCTCTTGTTATAGATGTCGCTGTGTTCGCGTCGTTATGCTACGGAAATTATCTAATTTCTTTTCTCATTTCGTGATTTTCTTCTATTCATGTTTTTTTTTTATTTTGCGACGTAATGTCTTTACCTTGAATGTATTACTTTCCTTGTTTTTGTGATAAAGAATGGATATATATTCAATTCTGCTACGTACTAGGATCTAATATAAAGTTTTAACGGTACCAACACTGTTAAAATTACATAATTTAAAAACAAATCGGAGAATTTTGATGCGGGTTGGGAAAATATAGGTGGATATTAAATTATATTCCTAAGTCTTTGTTTTCTACGCCCCTACCAAGCGTCAATTTTAAGGTTATTTTGTAGAACGACACAATCTTCAATGGAGTCTATAGTATTTTAAGGTGATCTGCACAGCGCAGGTAGTCGCATTTTAAAGTAATCACTCGACTATTCTGTGGAAATTCATCCAATCTCTAGAGTATCACAAATACTTGATTTGGGAGTACTTTTTGATTCCAAACTTACATTTACTAGCCACATACTCTCTTTATGCTCTTCCGCTTCAAAGGTACTTGGATTTATCATGCGATCCTCTAGGGATTTTAATAAAACGAAAACAATAAGCTTTTTACCATACGTTGGTTCAAGCCAAGCTGGAATATGAGCCCGTTGTTTGGACGCCGTATTATGTTTACCAGGGGCTTCTTATTGAGCGAGACAAAAAAGATTTTTAAAATTTTTGTCTTTTAGACAAGACAGAGAATATCCTGTTCGCGGTTTAGATTATACCTTGCTTGAGAGGCACGGTTTTCAAGCATTATCTTTGCGACGTAACATTTCGAGTGCCAGTTTCACTTTTAATTTAATAAATAATACTATTGATTCTCCATCATTATTGTCTCAAATTTACTTTCTTGTACCCTCTTGCGGGACCAGATCTAGGGATGTACTTCGCGTCCCAAGACCTAGAACCAACATTATGGTCAAAAGCCCGCTGTACCATACGGCGAAAACCGCCAACGAACATTTTAGTGACATTTAATTTTATATGTTATAGTTTTGGGTGCAATAATTAGTATTTACTTTTAATTTGTTTCACATTTAGAATTACTTTTTGTTTTATATTATTGGGTTGGCAACTAAGTACTTTCGGTTTTGTAGTATAAAATAAAACACTTTTTTTTTTAAACAAAGAATAGTTTTTAATCAATTATATATTTTCCATTCTGCTCAATGACCTTTTGCCATCTTTCTTTCAGCTGCATGATTCCGCGCTCATAAAATTTCTGGTCCTTATCAGCAAAAAACTGAACCAGGTGCGAGTGAAGGTCATCGTCATTTGTGAAAGTTTTACCATTCAAAGAATTCTGCAAACTTCGAAATAAGTGATAATCAGATGGTGCTAGATCAGGGCTGTATGGGGGATGTGGCATCACTTCCCAGCCAAGCTCCAATAGTTTCCCACGAGTTGCCAAAGATGTGTGAGGCCTTGCGTTATCTTGGTGGAAAACTACACCTTTCCGATTTGACAATTTTGGCCGTTTTTCTCTCATTGATTCATCCAGTAAACATCAGAATTGATTGTTTGGTTCCTTGGAAGCAGCTCAAAAAACACAACACCTTTGTACTCCCACCAAACTGACAGTATGATCTGTTTTGGATGCAATTCAGCTTTTGATGTGGTTTGAGCTGGTTTATCGTGTTTGCTCCATGATCGTTATCGTTTTCGAACTATGTTACTGTACAGGACCCATTTTTCATCACCAGTGATGATTCTTTTTAAGAAAGGGTCGGTTTCATTTCGTCTAAGGTGCATATCGCAAAAGTTGATTCCTTGTGTTAAATGAATTTCTTTCAATACGTGAGGTACCCAAATATCAAGCTTCTTAACTAGCCCAAGACATTTTAAATGTTTTTCAATTGTTGTGTGCGATACATGTAGCCTCTCCACAACCTCTCGAACAGTTATATGACGATCCTCTTCAATTATGATTTTGATTTGGTCATCATCAACTTCAATAGGCCGACCAGAACGTTGCTCATCTTTGAGGGAAAAATCTCCGGAACGGAATTTTTCATACCAATTCTGACACGTGCGCTCTGTTAAGCAATTAGCACCATAAACTTCACATATCTTTTTGTGAGCCGCAGCAGCTTTGTTTCCTTTACGGAAATAAAATAGTAAAATATGTCGAAAATGTTCGTTTCTGCACTCCATTTAAAATTAACCCACAACTAATAGCTTTAATAAAAATCACGCACTACTTGCTTCTGAAGTTACGTCAATGTGACTAGTATCACGCGACAAACGGTAAAGTACAGCACTAACATACGTTATACAAAAAATAAAGCAACGCTCTCTATCAGTAAAAACCGAAAGTACTTAGTTGCCAACCCAATACAATAACTATACGATCCAATTCAATCCAGCAAAAGGAATATCATTTGAAATATGAGCTTCACCATGCTTCTCGATCGATAGGGACTGCTGAGGTTGAAGACGACAAAATGAAGGCATTGATTAAACTTATAGCACACGAGACAAAAGATTGCAGAAACGTCAAATTTTCATCATTCAAGCATTCACATCAACAAAGTCGATGTTTTGGGTTCCTTATGAACTATACTTTTTAACTGTTAGGCAAACTTTTTCGAAGCAATTGATGATTGCTGATAAATGTCTTACCCAAGTCCGTGTAAATGACATCTACTTGATTGTAAATGCCGAGCGTAAAGGACTTAAACTGCGAAAGACACACTGTCGGAGTTGACAAGTTAGTTGAAAAGTGGAATTGAACCGAGAACATTTCTGCGGAATAATTTTTTATAATTTTCGAAGACAATTATCTCAACAAGAATGCCTCGCCGAGTTGGTTTCTGTTTTCGGCAATGAAATACCACATCAGTCAACAATTTCTCTTTGATATGGAGAATTCAAACGCGGACGAATTGGTCTTGGCAACAATCCAAGAGGAGGTTCGCCAAAAACGGCAGTCGCTCCAGAGAATGTCGATATGTGACATATCGCCAGATTGAAGCATTATTGGGGATTTCAAAGACCACGATTCAACGAATTTTGCGTGAAGAATTGTGTGTAAAATGATTAGTTTCCCGTTGGATACTGCGTCTGTTGACCGAAGAATAGAAAGCAGGGGTGAATTGGTGTCAAAAAATCTAGATCGCTTCAACGTCAGAAACTCGATGGTGATGAATCTTGGATTTACTCATACGAGCCAGAAAATAAACGCTAGTCGTCTGTTTGGGTATTCCAAGGTGAAGAAACCAACAAAAATCATCCGATCAGGTGTCGCCAAAAAGATGGTCGCGATATTTGTTTCAAAAGCAGGTCATGTAGCAACAATTCCTTTACAAGATCAAAGAACTGTTACTGCCGATTGCTATACAACTATTTGTCTGCCGTAAGTCATCGCTGAGGTTTGAAAAACCAACCCCAAACGACGAATTATCTTCTACCAAGACAATGCAAGTTTCCAAACAGCACGCAAGACATTTGAATTTTTAACGCAACAAAACGCCGAATTATTGGAACATCCCCCGTACAGTCTGGACTTAAGTCCCAACGATTTCTTTACCTTTCCGAAAATCAAGAATGGACTGCGTGGCCAAAGGTTCCAGTCGTCAGAACGAACAGTTGATGCCTTAAAAAACTCAATTTTGACTGTACCAACAAACGAGTGGAACAACTGCTTCCAGAGTTATTTCGAACGCATGCAAAAGTGCATTAATCTTCGTGGAGAATTCTTCGAAAAACAATGAAGTCTTTAAAAGCTATCCACCGTTTCATTCCAGTTTTATATGCAAAATTTGTGTGAAGTATGTAAATAATTCGATACATCTTCGTCACTTAATAATGCAAAATGTATTTAAATTAACAAAATATACGACGCACCTCTATGCATTTTGTTCACGAACCAAGTTCACTATCCGTTTCCGAAATCGACAAACTCTTTCAGTAGGTGTGCTGGTCGTTTTGCAGTATTTTTTTTGTTTCCTTCCCCATTTCACGGCGCAAAGGGAAGTATTGTTACTAGCGTGACTTCATTCTGTCTACCTAACCAAGAGAATTACCCATATTTCCAAATACATCTATAATTATCGTCGTTAACATTGTCTCCTTAAATTGTCGACAACATCAATCTTCCAAGCCAGATTTCGCCTCTATATTATACTTACACTTGTCGCTTTGCAATAAAAGAGGGACGTTTAACTTTTATTTCTATTTTTGTCTGGTTAAACCGAAAATTTATCGCTGGATTTTGAAGTTTTGGAACCGTGGTGGAAAAAAAACGAGCTAGAACTAAAAGTAAAGTAGAAAAATGAACGTAAATATCGTCTTCGGTGTATAATTTAGTTTGAACAGTCGCACTTAACCTCCAATTTATTATTATTAGAATTCACATGCAAGTCATATTTTTCATGTCGAAATTTATGATAATTTTATAAAAAAATGCAAAAATTACTTCTCAATATACAACTTTGATTGTATTTAATCACTAAGGTTGATATATAGCCCCTTTCCACATTAACTTTTGTAATTCTGTATACGCATTTCGACAACTAAGTTGTCATCATCAGCAGACAATTTCAAAGTGTCGCACCTGGTAAAACACGGCGAAGAAACACCTGTACGAAAAACAAACTCCGTACGCGATCTACACCGCTCAGAACCAAGATGTACACTGTGTGTTTGTTTCACGACATTTTTAAAAATTATTTTTACTTAAACTAAGATGAACTACATTGAAAAAAAAGGAAATGCGGTCACGACCGATAAGTGCCTGCATGTGATTTATTATAGTGTTCCTCCTCTGACATTAAGCAGACAGAAAAGGGTCGATTGCAAAGGTCCGGTGTCATTGTTATTCACCACATGGCTTAATTTCTTTAAGATGTACATGCTTTCATACGTGTCTAATTCTCGATAATAATACACGTTCTTTATCAAATGTAAACAATCCATATTAACATTGTGGTTATTTTCTAATACATGTCTCGCTATACCCGATTTTTCTGGTCGGTTGAATTTTATGTGCGAAAGGTGTTCTTTATATCGGGTTTTAGTTTGGCCGATGTATTGTATACGTATACAGAATTACAAAAGTTAATGTGGAAAGGGGTTATATATCAACCTTAGTGATTAAGTTAATCAACCACAGGCTCCATCAAATTCAACTATTTGATTGTATGTTTTCTGTAGAAAAAAATTTGTGACGTTACTATGATTGTAAATGATCCAAATCAAATTTTGAATCATGTTTGAACAAGCAAATCAATTTCAAAAAATTTTAATGCTCTACCAAGTGTACCGGAAAGTCATTATTGGTTTTTTAACACTTGGTGACTGCATCGTGATCTTTAATGGGAGTAAAAAGAAGGACGAAAATGAAGAGGAGAAAGATATTCGTCTACTGAAGGTATGAAGCACTTATGGAACGTGGTGATTATTTGGGATGAAATTAGCGGGGTTTTTGATTGGGGAAAATAACTTCTTTTGGACTGGTAGATGATCAGATGTTTTGCGATAATTGGGAAAGGTTTGAAAGTACGGATTTAAATTTATCGATAAATTATGGGTTGTTTGAATTATTTTAAATAATAACAAGAACACTATACGAGTATCATTTTGAATAATTAAGTTGGGAAAACTACAGTATATTTACAGTTTTCAAAATAATCCTTTTTAAGTTTAATGCACTTTTTACCAGATGTACTGGAAAGTCATTATCAGTTTTTCGTAAAAAAAACTATATAATTTTCAAGGAAATGGAAAAATTTATTTATTCAAAGTGTTGATCATTTGATTCTACACATCTTGCCCATCTCCCAGTTAATTTATGGATGCTATCCTAAAAAAAACCGTTTGTCCTTTGAGGAAAACCATTCATCCAGCCATTTTCTGACTTCTTAGCCGATTTTGCTATATGAGACGGCGCATTATCGTGCTGTAAAATCAATTTACCGTGTCTTCGGTCCCATTCTGGACGTTTTTCTATCAATGCATGGTTCGAGTTGATAATTTGTTGTCAGTAGCGATCAGTATTAACTGTTTCACCAGGTTTCAACAGTTCGTAATACACCACGCCACTCTTGCGACCAAAACGATTTGGCCTTGGACTCGATGGACTTGCTTCGCCGGGTGATAACCATGATTTTTTGGGCTTAGGGTTTTCGAAATAAATTAATTTTTCATCACCCGTCTTTCGATGATTGAAGCAGCATTTCACAGATGGTTTTTCGATTTTCCATTTGCCTAGCATTCAATTTATGTGGCACCCATTTTCCCATCTTTTGGGTTTTAGGTCGGAAACTTTTCAGACCACCCTCGTAATACTCTTTGTATTAGAAACTCGAACGATTTTAACGACTTACAGAAGCTATAATAAAATGTTGTATCCTTTACAATATATTGGCACCTAAAAAAATATTTTCAGACTTGTTTCTATATTCCTAAAATGAATATGATAACCACCCAGTCCAAATAATCAAAAAAAGATTTTAAAAAACCGCTTACCATATCAATGTTCGTGTTCCGTATATACGTATTTCTACGACTAAGTTGCCATCATCAGCAGATGATTAATCACGGTGTCGCACCTGAATCCGCGATAAAGTTCACACAGAGAAATCCACGACTTTACACTGAGATCAAACACACGTTCACCCAAATGTGACACTGTGATTAATCATCTACTGGTGATGACAACTTAGCTACCGAAATACGTATACAGAATATGATGCGCTTATTGTGATTATTTCATTGTACGACATTTTGTAACGTTGGACGACTATAGAAACTTCTTCTGTGCTGTATTTGTTTGAAAACTTACAAATAAACTTCTATAGTGTGCTATTACTATCTCGTAGGTTTTATAGAATGCTTTTTGGCTTGTTTACACACAAAGAAATCGATTCACTTAGCATTTTCCGATGCAACAATCTAACGCTTGTATATTCTAAGTTATTATAACTGTAGCTTTGAGTATTTATGTTTTTCAGTAGCTGCAAGTTATAAATTTGCTATTTTATACCCCGTTACAAAGGATTACGTGAGAACATCGCCGTCTTATATCCTTTGGAGCTCTCTAAGCCACACAAAAAGACTACAACACCTCAACACGATATCTCAGGTTCGGTTCCGTTTTGTGCTTTTAAACGTTTATCGCTCTAAGGGTAACCAGACTATAATAATAATCCAAATTTTTCGGATGTAACGACCCACCCCACCGGTTTAGCGCCCCGCAATAAAATAGGCGAACGTCGGTGCTAAACAAGGCACCACCGTAGTTTTAAACGTCACAGTCATCCGTTTAGACATCACTTTGTATGATAATTTCTGTTGGTATCTCTGCTTGGAAACCGCTAAAGTCTCTCGTTCGAGGCGGCAGCGGCGGTAGCGGTATAGCGGTTTCGGTTTTATGTTCTGACTGCCTTCGTGCGAAAGGCACACAAAATCTGATTTAAATTAACAAACAAATGGGCCGATAAATAAGGAATGTTAATAGTGGTGGTTTTTCGCCCTCCTCCTTGCAATACTGAAGGTACTTCAGATCTGTTGATTTGTTTGAAGTAAACACGATACATTCTGTGATCGGATTTCTAATGTATCTTATGTATGTATATAGTACGTTTACATTATTGCGGTTTAATGGTTGTTAAGTTTGTAGCGCGATATTAAAATCCGTGTAAACGTACTAAATTTTAAAATTCTCAAACGAAACCTATTCCAATACTAATTTCAATATGTTTGTACTACGAGGATAGCCGTTTATATTTCGGGAACTGACAACACTGTTAGTGTTGCCTCCGATCTGATGATTGTATCGTGAAGTCATTTTTGATAATATTGGGTTGGCAACTAAGTACTTTCGGTTTTTACTGATAGAGAGCGTTGCTTTATTTTTTGTATAACGTATGTTAGTGCTGTACTTTACCGTTTGTCGCGTGATACTAGTCACATTGACGTAACTTCAGAAGCAAGTAGTGCGTGATTTTTATTAAAGCTATTAGTTGTGGGTTAATTTTAAATGGAGAGCAGAAACGAACATTTTCGACATATTTTACTATTTTATTTCCGTAAAGGAAAGAAAGCTCCTGCGACTCACAAAAAGATATGTGAAGTTTATGGTGCTAATTGCTTAACAGAGCGCACGTGTCAGAATTGGTATAAAAAATTCCCTCAAAGATGAACAACGTTCTGGTCGGCCTACTGAAGTTGATGATGACCAATTCAAAGTCATAATTGAAGAGGATCGTCATATAACTGTTCGAGAGGTTGCGGAGAGGCTACATATATCGCACACAACATTTGAAAAATATTTAAAATGTCTTGGGCTAGTTAAGAAGCTTGATATTTGGGTACCTCACGAATTGAAAGAAATTCATTTAACACAAAGAATCAACCTTTGCGATATGCACCTTAGACGAAATGAAACCGACCCTTTCTTAAAAAGAATCATCACTGGTGATGAAAAATGGGTCCTGTACAGTAACATAGTTCGAAAACGATCATGGAGCAAATACGATAAACCAGCTCAAACCACATCGAAAGCTGAATTGCATCCAAACAAGAACATGCTGTCAGTTTGGTGGGATTACAAAGGTGTTGTGTTTTTTGAGCTGCTTCCAAGGAACCAAACGATCAAGTCTGATGTTTACTGTCAACAATTAATAAAACTAGATGAAGCAATCAAAGAAAAACGGCCAGAATTGTCAAATCGGAAAGGTGTAGCTTTCCACCAAGATAATGCAAGGCCTCACACATTTTTGGCAACTCGTGGGAAACTATTGGAGCTTGGCTGGGAAGTGATGCCACATCCCCCATACAGCCCTGATCTAGCACCATCTGATTACCATTTATTTCGAAGTTTGCAGAATTCTTTGAATGGTAAAACTTTCACAAATGACGATGACCTTCACTCGCACCTGGTTCAGTTTTTTGCTGATAAGGACCAGAAATTTTATGAGCGCGGAATCATACAGCTGAAAGAAAGATGGCAAAAGGTCATTGAGCAAAATGGAAAATATATAATTGATTAAAAACTATTCTTTGTTTAAAAAAAAGTGTTTTATTTTATATTACAAAACCGAAAGTACTTACTTGCCAACCCAATATATTTCATTTATTCTTTAAAAAAACCGTGCAATTTGAAACACCCTTTATTAAACGTCATACAATGTACTTACTATCTACAAACACACACACACATACATACACAGCCGCAAAACTAAAATATTCCGCCTGTACATCCGCGTTTAAATAATATATTAACGTTTAATGGAAACCAAACATCAGAAACAATAACAGGTTCCGCTTGAACGAAACGAACTGTTTAATTAATTTTCACAGTCATATTAGGTCGACTCATTTTAGGAATAAAGTTATTTACGCCTTCCACACAGGCGATACCTGCAATTTATTTATTGCTACGGTTGCATGCATTGGATGTCGTCTCACCACCAACTAAATAGTTCAGAACTCTGTTCGGTAAATAGCCGCGAACTCCTTTAAGTAGAGTTAAAGTCAGTTTAAACTGTAAAAGCAGTTATGCGATTATAATTTCAGAAATATGCATCGCTCGATATCACAGATATGTTCGAAATTTAACGGATCGCTTCGAAAAGTAAGTATTTGGAAGTGATAGTTTAGAGAGATTTTTTCAGTTACTTTCTTTTACAAATTTTCAAAGTTGAAAAAGTTTTTAAATGAATTATATAACATCAGGTTGAGCGATAAATAAAATCTGTTCCAATGAAACAAGTTTATTAATAAAACAAATGATAATTACAAAGGTCTTTTAGCAAGGAAGGCTTCTCGAAGGAAGAAAGAGTATTTATTGTCACTGTCTCAAAGAAATAGAGGTGATAACACTACAGCATTAGAAGTGTTTATACGTCTTTGCTATGCGTTTCAGTTCAACATTTTGACTGTTCTTCCGTTTCTGTTTTTTCTGAATTCCTCTAGTTTGTATACGACCTTCACACTAACCTAGATGCTATAAAGTACCCAAGAGTTTCCAGTAGTAATGAAAGGTAATTTCGATGGAGCCTGTAGTTGATTAACTTAATCATTTAAGGTTGATATATAGCCCCTTTCGACGGTACAGGTCGTATACGGAAATTGTATCGTGCGGGTTTTTGCCGTAGTCTTTCAATTGCGACACTGTTTAATTATCTGCTGATAATGACAACTTATTTGTCGAAATACGTAGACGGAATACAAAAATTAATGTGGAAAGGGGTTATACATTAACCTTGAGTGATTAAGTAGTAATGAAAACTGGAATTTTTCTTCTTTTTGGACACTAAAACTCTCGAATATCACAAATTTTTCCACTTTTATATTTTTAAGGGATCCATGGAGGGTGTTTCACCTTGCGTATATTTTATTTCACTATTCCTTTTCATTTCGAAAATCCTTTATACTACATGCATTTATTCTCTTTGTATATATTTACATATATTTATTGTAATTATTTATTGCGGGTCTTTATTCTGGTTTCAAAATAATTGTATTTCTACATTAGCTTATTTTCGTGTACATTTGTATATTGCTTTGTATACCATTTCGTTTCGTTAATATTTTAGTCTTCGTATTTAATATTTGTTTATGCATTTCTAAAACTATGTGAAATTCAACTTCTAATCTAGTTCGCATTTTTATGATTTTTATGGACTTATATCGATATAATGTATCTATCTTGCTCTCAACTACGGACGGTATATTCCGCTTTTTCAATATGTTTGAAAAAATTAACCAGGTGTTCTTCTGTTTCATTAAGTTATATCATGGACTTCGGTTTTATCTAGTTTGTTTACTATCTTTATATTAGATATATTAGCTCAGATATTCTAAGCTATTCAGGAGACAATTTTCGATAGCAGTTAAGTTAAGTAATTCTGTCTTTATGGATGGTGACCGAATCAAGTTTCCGTCCTTTCGTTTCTGTATTTTTTGAGAATTAACAACACAGAGTTTTCAAGCCGTTCTTCTGTTTCTGCTCCATTAAATTATTTCCCGAGCTTAGAATTCAGATTCCTCGCGTTTGTATACCACCTTCACCCTAGTTCAGATATTATAAGCTACCTAAGAGTTAGTTTCCAATAGCAATGAAGCTTGATATTTTGTTTCTTTGTGAAGATTAATCGGCTTAAATTGCACATCCTTCCGCTGTGACTTTTTTGAGAACTAACCATGAAGAGCGTGCCCAATAGACTATTCTGCTTCTTTAAGATATTTTTTGAACTTTCGTTTACTCTAACATGTGTAGGAGTTGGTTCTTCTAGCGTTTATACTATCTCCACTCCAGCTTAGATAATTTAAGCTAACCAAAGCCAATTTTCAACGACAAAGAAGTCTAGTATTTTGCTATTTTGTTATATATAGTTAGATCCTTTCACTTCTTCTATATTTTTGAATGAAAATTAATCATGCTGGGCTCTCCCAAAGTGCTAGATTTTCGATAACAATAAAGACCGGTATTTAGTTTCGCTCTGAACGGTGACTAAGGCACGCTTCACAGCGTCCCTTAACATATATATGGCTCCAATTTTAACCGCGTTTTCGAGAAGACGAAGACGTATTTCGTCTTATAAAATATGCTCTGGCAAATAGTCATTAACGCGAGACGACACCACGTTGCACTTTTGGAACATTACCCTCGGTATAGTTATGATACAACCCCATACAAGTTGTATTTACAAACTCGACCAAAAGATGGCCCTAGAGAGCACAGGTTTCGAATAGAGTTGTATACTTTATGGGCATTAGGGAATGTTAAAGGAAACATCACCCGCCGTATGGTTAAGACATAAGCATAGGCTAGTTCCATTTACAAGCACGACCAGAAGAATGCCTTAAAGAACACAGGTTCTGAATAGATTTGGATACTTTAAAAGCATTAGAGGATCTTAAAGAAGCTTTCAAAGGATGTCATCCATCATATTTTAAACTATAAGGGTTTGAATAAATATATTAAATGAACTACTTACATACAACCATGCTCAAATGTATTAGACACTTTACGAATTTATATACATACATACACACATATATAGTTTATATAGTCTAGTCAAAAGAGAGGTAAGGAAAATAAAACTGTTGTGAAAATTATGTACAAAGTGTTATTTAGTAATATAGTACAATTTATCAATATTTTGTCGCTCCGTCCTTGGTCTTTATGACAGCTCGCACTCGTCGAGGCATACTTGCTACTAAATTGTAACACTCTGCCGGTGGTATTGCAGCCCATACTTCGCGAATTTTTGTTGATAATTCTGCTTTTGACAGGCATTTATGTTCCGTGATCTTAGTTTTTAAGATACGCCACAAATTTTCAATGGGCGACAAATCGGGACTTTGTGGCGGCCAATCCAATACCTCCACTGTGTTTTCCTCGAACCAACAGCTCCCGATTTGTGGCAGGGCGCATTATCTTGCTGAAAAATGTATTGTGAAATATTCTGGTCGAATAGTTTTAGCATAGACGGTTCTAATACTTCCTCCAACATGGCTAAATAGCGTTGGCTATTCATCCGTCCATCGCACAGGTACACTTCTCCAACGCCGTATGCAGACATACAACCCCAAACCATGATAATACCACCTCCAAATTTTACTGTGGGATTGATACATTGTGTTTCATAAGCTTCCCCTTATCCACGCCGAACGTATAGCGTCCCAGGTAGTCTCCAAAGCTGCCAGGCAAAAGAAGAAAGTTAGCACTTAGACAGGATTAATTTTGTTTAATGTTACATGTAGACTTGAATTGCATACAACGATAAGAATATTAGTCATGAAGATGTACTTACATACCTCGATATTCGATTCATCAGACTAAAGAATCTTCGACCACTTCTCGATTGTCCAATTTTCATGTTGTTTGGCCTATAAATACCGCTTCTTTTTATGAGCGTCAGTTAAAAGCGGTTTACGTCGCGCTTTACACCCTCGTAAACCAGCACGCTGGAGACGCCTTCTCACTGTTTGCGCAGAAACTGTTACGCGATAACGCTGTTTCAGCTCACTGGCGAGCTGTTTCGACGATTTTTTCCTATCACTGAGAGTCAGTCTTTGTAAAATTCTGTCTTCTCTAATCGAGGTACAGGGTTTTCTGCCACTTTTTGATCTGTTAACAAACGACCCACTCTCCTGATAGCGACTAATGGTTGTACGGACCGCCCATCGCGAACATTTTTTTTGCAATTGCAGATATTGTGTAACTTCTGAGAATGCA
>JAVIWB010001368.1:0-21980 GCA_031893035.1 Dermolepida albohirtum | reverse complement strand
TGTTAATAGATTTTACGATTACCTTCTATTCATGACGATGACATACTATTATTGTATTCATTAATTGATTCTAAACATTTATTTTTTGAGATTCATGGGTTTTATGTACGACTCTACATAAGGATACAATACATTAGAATATGTTATAATACTATATATTCATAATAAAATAATTTAAATATATATAGCTTTGAAAATATTATCAAATAAGAGTATTACTGTGTACACGTTTAATATGGAATATCGTCCGATATTTACTATTCATATACGAGGTTCATTGAATATTTCTGAAAATGTCATAACGTTTTAGTGACTTAATAATTAATATTTCTCCTGTTTCACACATATATATATATATACATATAATATCAATATCAAACTCCCGAAATTGCGAGGTAACAAGGTTAGATCGTTAAATGTGATTTATTTTCACGTAATGTCCTTTTTACCCCACGTGTTAAGATATTTAGGGATAAATACCTCTTAATAAGATTTAGTTAACTAGTTTTTTTTTCGAGATCAACCTAATAAATTCAACCATTAATCTTACATTATAATTTTAAAGTTAAATTGTGATTTATTGATCTCGTTTTTTTCATTATTTAGACATGTTCTAGCGTAAATAGCTTGTAGTTTCTTGCGTGCGTTTTAGTAAAGCTATTTGCCATATTTCTTCTATAATAAAAGCTGTAACCTTTACCTTTGTCGTTCAACATATACAAGTTGGATATTTATTTCGTCCAACTATTTTCATAATTAATAATTTAATATTGTAGTGAAAGAAAATTTTGAATGAGCTGAACCTAATATACGTATCTGGGGTAATTTACGACATTAAACCTTTATATTTAAAATAAATAAATTATATGCTTTCAAGTTCTTTTTTCTTTTTTTCCTTGACTATTGTTAATAATAATGCTGTAATTAATCGACAAAAATTAGTTAGATTTGTATCTATAATTTACTAGCGCATTGATGCACCATTATTACTCGATATTCGCTTTTTTTCCCTTGTTGTATTAAATTTCTATTTGCTCTATAGTCTTTATCTATGAACATTTTCTTGCTTTATAATAAACTGATCGAAACTAGTAGGCCTGCCTTTTTCTTTATATCGTTAATTACGTCTGTACCCTCCTTCCCCCACTTGCAAATTTATTATTGCTCGTTTTGCTGATCATCGATCAATCTTAAGTCTTAGACGGCATTTGACGATTCTTTAACATTATGATGTACCATGAACATTTTCATTATTTTCCCAGCCCCGAAGTAGCAGACTCAAGCCGAGTAGAATTATCAAACGAGGAAGGGGTAGCAACCCTCACTTGCTTAATTTGTCCAAGTTACCAACTTCTTTTTCCCTTCTTTTCTCTTTGTAGCGGACGACGTCGCAATTTTGGCGCCCAACTAAATTTAATAGTAACGCTAACTTTCAAAAACCATTTCAATTTCAATATTTTTCTTTTATAATTTGTTTTGAAGTTAAATTATTATTTGAGTTTTTTGCTTCTACTTTTTTACAGTATCGACTTTAGTTGAATTTCTATATAGAGAGTGTTTTTTCCTCTTTTTAATCAAAACTTATTTGAATAATTGGAAGTTCAATAACTTATCTGTTCCTATTGCTTCGTTTTTTTAAAGTGGGGGAGTGATTCTGAATTTTCAATATTTAGGACGTTTTAGTATTCCAAATTTTAACATTTTTCTGATTTGGTAGGTCTTTTTGTTTGCCTGTTCTTACTTAACGATATCATGGTGACTGGATAATTACCTTTGAGCTAAAGCCACTTATATAGTAATATTAAGTAATTGGACACGCTTCAGATATGAATCCATCGCCCTATTAATCCAATTAATCGACTTGCTTTTGTTACTTCGACCTCAGTATAAGGTATCTAACATTCAGTCCTTCTGACTACATTGTTGGAACGGTAAGGAATAAATAAAACACTAAGAAATAAATAAAACACTTTGTCTAAATTATTTATTTATTAATGTTCTATTTATTCCTTAGTGTAATGGGATTTCACAAAGTAACGGCTTCAACAATCAACTATTATTGAAACGTTTAGATACAGTCGATCGCATGAAAGCCGCAGCGCATCAAGTGATGCAAGATGTTTTACATCTAGTTTCGTAGACTCCTGAGTTGCCTCAACTTCCCGATCCTACCTCTTCTGATCCGATTAATATTTTCAACTCTATTTTGCTTCATCCTTCCACTTCTCGATCGCAACAGTCCAGAAATAATAACTTAAGTTCATGGCAATCCTCGTGTCTCAATGTATAATTTCTCGGAGCGTATAGAAGAACTTCATATCGCGCGTTGAGTTTTGGAGCCTGATTATAATGCACGATTTTTCAAGGATATTAAAATCCGTACTCAAGATCCAAACAATAATTGTCTTTATTGTCCAACAGATAACTCCATTAAGAGGACAATATAATAATAAAATACAGTATTAAACTATACTCTATAAAAAGAAAATTTGAACAGTTAAAAATTAGAACTAAAAATAAATAAAGTACATGTAAACGAAATACTAGAGGCTAATAAAAATTTGAATATAATTAATAAGTGTTTTCAGGGATAGTTTAAGTTCAATGGTGGTAAATTGCAACTGAAAGATAAATTTCGTTCGCATTTTTAACCATGTGCATGATAGGTCCTGTAGCTAAAATGTTTGTTTTAGCTTTGGCTTCGACGAATGCTTCATTTAATCTTGTTCCATATTTTGGATCTTTGATATCAAGTGCAGATAATAAATTCGGAGCGTCAGTGCCATTGTTAACCATATTAAACATAAAATTACCACTTGCGATCTCTTTGCGATAAGAAATTGTGAAGTTTTGTTTCTATAGTAATTTCTGGCAGGTTAGTTATTAGAAGATTTATAAGTTAGATATTTAAAAAACCTTGTCTACACCTTCTCATTCAGTAAATTCTGGAAGAGGTAATGAGGGCATCAAATAATTGATGCATATTCCAGCTTCAAGCGTCTTCAGCGTTCTTGGATTTACAAATTTTCTGTAAAATCGGATAATGAGTGCGTGAAGCGGAGTTACAAATGGATAGAATGTGGTCAGTAAACTGCAGGCACTGATCGTATAGAACACCCAGGTCTTTGATTTGTGATCGTCTTGGAAAAAGATCAGTCGAATAAGAATATACCAGTGGATTTGCCTTTGTTGTGTACGAGATAGCTGCACATTTGTCGATGCTAATTTTTCTTTTATTATTATTACACCAATGGCAGACAGTATTTAAATCCACCTTTAGCGCTTCGCAATCGAAGATTGATATTATTTTCCCGTCAATTTTTAGTTATCCACATAGCCAAAGATGCGACAGTCAAACAATGACAGATTATGGTAGGTGTAAACATTAGACAGTAGCGGACCAAGATTTGACTCCCGGGTAACACCCGATGAGGGAGTGAAAGTGGAGAGAAGTAAATGTGATCGATAGTATCAAAGGCCTGCATTTACTTATGCGTAACTTAGCCCCATTATACATGATACACTTACTGACTGTTCATAGTCTCACGGAGTTAGAGGACGAGTGCCTCAAACTTGAACTAAAAAGTATCGTGCAGGTCACTATAAACTATCTTCGCGAAGACGTGCTACTTACGTCGATCTGGATTTAACTCGTGTCAATAGTTGGGAATGTAGTGGACCTAAATCTCGTATGGATACTGAAGACTGTCGGTTCAGTGCGATCTGGCTTAGTTCATCGTTTTAATCACGACCAAGTTCGTGTTTGTCTGTTCGTGTTTCCTCTTTGCCTCGGTGGACAATTTTGTATTAAATGTGGTGAGTTAGAGAGGAGATACTCAGCTGATTCTCGAAATTTAAGTTCGAACTACTAGGGATAATTTACGCTTTAGAAATGATTGTAATCGATGTTAGTGATGATTATATTCTGGAAGTTAGTATATCAGTAAGTATTGATGACGATACAGAAGATGATAAGGAATATGAAGAAGAAAGTAATGATATAGTGGAAATTATTGAAAATCAGAATAAAGAGAATATTTATAATGGCATTGACTTGCATGCCGAAACAATTACATTAACCACAGAAAATTATGTTAATGATTTGGAGAAGCAGTAATTTATTAAATGTGTATATCTAAATAATGTGTTGAAGTAATTGTTATTTAGAAAAAAATATGAAGTTTCAGTTTAAAGATTATTCACAGATTAAACTTCAGTGAAATGTTTGAATAAAGATACTTGCTCCATACCAGTAGAAATTCGGCTAGGTTCATTTGATATGACCTTTAATGAGATGACGTCGGAGGTTTGAATGAAGGATGAATGAATTTAGGATATAGATAGATAAATAGATAGTCCTTATTAGTATTTTAAATACTTTTACAATTTACATTATAATAAGGAATTGTACAAACAAGGTAGAATGTTATGAATTTAAAATTAAAACTTAAGTTATTTTCAACAAAATTAACAAATTACGAGGGAGCGTTTTTATATTCGCGGAATGGGGGACAAGGGGTGGAAATAAAAGAACCAAATTATTTTTCTTTTTCAATATATTCACCTGCAAGACGGATACAGTTTTCACATCTTTCAATTAATTTATTTATACCCTCATAAAAAAATGATTTCTCTTTATCTGCAAAATACGCCGAAACTGCCTCCTTGACTTCATCATCGGCAGTAAATTTTTTACCCCGCAGCTCTTTTTTCATTTTCGGAAACAGGTAATAATCACTCGGGGCCAGGTCTGCGCTGTAGGGTGGGTGATTCACAATTTCGAAGCCCACCTTTATCTTTATAATCAATCAACAATATTCCTTCCGAGTCCCAAAATACCGTTGCCATGAGTTTCCCAGCTGATTGTGACACTTTAAATTTCTTGGGAGGTGCTGTGCCCTTTTTATGCCACTGCATGGAGTCTTGTTTGGACTCAGGTTCATAATGATGAACCCAAGTTTCGTTTCCAGTAACAATTCCACTCAATACACCATCCTTGTCTTCATTACAGAAGTCCAAAAATGCACGCAAACACTCTACGCGCTGTTGTCTTTGCGGCGGCGTGAGCATTCTCGGCACCCATCTTGTGCTGACCTTAGACATGCCGAGATGATCGTGTAGGATTTTAAAAACTGTTGTATCGGATACTCCAACCATTTCTGCGAGTTTTTTCTTCTTTAGTCGAGCATCTTCGAGTACAATTTGTTCAACTTTTTGGATAAGTGCTGGCGTGGTCACCTCAATGCGCCTGCCCGGCCTCGGGTCGTCTTCAAGGGATTCCCTTCCTTGTTTAAATAAACTGTGCCACTTGTACACCATGGTTTTTCCTCGACAAGAGTCGCCGTAAACCAATGACATCTCATTCATTATGGTCGCGACTGATTTTCCTTGCCTGGTAAGGAACTTTATAACGGCACGATATTCGATTTTTTCCATATTTCACTTTTCACTCCTGATTATGTTACTTGGTTGACGATATATCAAAGACTAACTGTCTAATAACAATGAAACTTCGTATTTATACTAATCATGAGTCGCTGCACAGGCCACGCCCCCATTGCGCCTACTCACCCCTCTACAACCCGCTCATTCCGCGAATATAAAAACGCTCCCTCGTAAGTAGTTTCTAACAAAATCAACACATTGTCTTTTGAAAATATAATAATTTCTTTGAGTTTTTAACTCATTTGGGATTTCATTATATAATTTAAGTCTCTTATAGAATAATGAACGTTGTATTGCTGTTGACGTTGTTCTTTGTAGCCTAAAGTTTTCGGCGTTTCCAAGCCCATACGGTTGCACCACACCCACATATCTGATGTTTTCACAAAGATACTCTGGCGCATTTCCTATCTTCATTTTCTGTACAAAGCATATGGTATTCATTTCCAACTTCTGTGTAATATTTAACCATTGTAGTGAATTAAGCATTGTTGATATTGGTGTATAACGGTTGCATTTTAAAATACATCTCATGGCTTGGTTTTGTAGTTTCAGCATTCTCTCAATTTGTGATTCAAGGCAACGCGTATATATTATAGTTGAACAAAATTCAAAGTGATGTTTAATAATGGTGTTATATATATTTATTGCGGTTGTTATTGAAAGTTTTTTTCTTATCCTTTTAAAAAACCCAATTTTTTTACCAATTTTTTTGCAGATATAATCAATATGATCTTTAAGTTTTAATCCTTTATCAATTATGAATCCGAGATATTTAATTTTTTCAACTTTTTCTATTATTTTGTTATTAATTTCAAAATCTCTTTCACAAATCATATTAATTTCTATTAATTTAGTTTTACTTTCATTTAGTTTCAGTTTGTTCATTTTTAACCATTCGTTAATATTTCTTACATCATATTTTAATTTGTCTCTACATTCACTTTCAGATTCTCCTTCTGCGTATATTAAAGTATCATCCGCATATAATACCATTTTACATTTTTGAACAATATTTGGCATTTCATTTATATATATTATAAAAAGCAGTGCACCTAATATTGATCCTTGAGGAACACCAAAGTCATTTATCAAAACGTTCGACAGGGTATCGTTCACTTTGTTATTTGTTATTTGTTGTCTGTTTTTTAAATATGATTTAAACCATTCCAATTCAACATGTTTTATTCCGTACTTATAGGGTTTTTGTATAATCAAATTTCTGTTTATTGTAAGCCATTATTTTTTTGTTTTTTCCGATATACATATTTCCATTCATTTATTACATAATTAACTGTTGTTCCACACGAATAACATTTACGAAATCCCGATTGGTATTTGGACAATAATAGATTTTTTTCAAGATACGTTTCTAGGTGAGTTACAACTTTTTCTAATATTTTCTCACACGTTTTTAGCAGGTTTATTGATCTAAACTCCTCACATTTGTTTGTTTTTGATACTTTCTCTATCGGTGACACCATAGACTCCTTCCAACTTTCAGGAAATGTTCCTGTTCTGAACGATGTATTTATTATTTTTCGCAAGATTTCACCCGTTGAATTCCAATTATCTAGTATCAGTTTTGTTGACATTTTATTGAAATCTGGTTTATTCTTTATTTCTCTTATAACGCTTCTAAGTTCAGAACTTGTTATTTCCCGAAACCTAAATGTTTTTTCGTTTTCCGAATTTGGTTCGTATATTGGGCATGCTCAATAGATTCACGTATTACTCTTACGCTATTAATAAAATATTCGTTAAAATTATTAGCTATTAACTGATTATTTATACATTCGTTCCCATCAAATATCACAGACTTTATCTCAGTTCGGCTTTCTTTAAGAACCAAATTCTTCATCTCTGTCCACATTTGTTTTTGGTTTGTAGCATTACTGATTTTACTGTTTATAAAATTATTTTTTTGATGTTCTATCTTGATTTTATATAAATTTCTTATTGATTTATAATTTGCCCAAGCTTCCGGTGTATTTATATATTTTGCTATTTGATATATTCGAACTTTTTCATTTTTCATTGCATCTACTTCACTATTATTCCATCCCTTGATACCATCACGAGCTTTAGCTTTTGTTTTTTTCATAAATTTTTGTACTGTTATATCGAAACACTTATCAAAATTCAAAACGTTTTCATTAAAATCATTGTTTTCTTCAAACTTTAACATTGAATTTATTTCTCTGCTAAATGCTGTCTTATTGTATTTGAATCTCTCAATATATCTCTCACAATGTTCTTTATTTACTTTTTCATCTTCAATATAAATTTCAATATTTCGTGGTCCGATATTTTGCTCGTGTCACTAATTTGCACTGTAATCTTTTTACTGTTCGTGATAACCTAGTCAATCAATGTTTTCGAATTTCGAGTTACTCTAGTACAAGATTTCACAATTTGTTTCATTCCGTTATCATTTAATGTTCTTTCAATTTGTTGTTTATAGAAACCGCCTTTCGACCAGTCTAAATTAAAATCTTTAGTTATCAGATTGTCACAATTCTGTTCGCCAATTTCTTCTAGCGCTTCTTCAAATTTATCACAAAATTCACTGGGTTGACTACTTGGTGATCTGTATATTGCCGCTATAACAATCTTTGTGTTTTTATATTTCGCCAAACAAAATAAAATTCAATACGTAGAATCTCTGATTATTTTACAGTTTTTCACTACCGACCAATGTTTTTTAAAATTATTACAATTACACCACCCGTTCGATACACTGCTTATATTATTATAATTTTGTAACGAGATTTCTTTTTCACTGACATCTTTAGTTAAATGTGTTTCGGCGAGAATAAGAAGCTCAGATTT
The DNA here is from genome assembly GCA_031893035.1 of Dermolepida albohirtum. Lineage (NCBI taxonomy): Eukaryota > Metazoa > Arthropoda > Insecta > Coleoptera > Scarabaeidae > Dermolepida > Dermolepida albohirtum. Next base: position 13,706 of record JAVIWB010001368.1, on the reverse strand, counting down.
TTCTGTTGCAGCAAGTATTTCCAATTGTGTAAAATTATTTGTAATACTTTGTATATTAGAGTAAATCACTTTTAAATTTTTTGATTGTCATGCGGTGAAACCCATTTTCTTTCTTTTTATATTTAATTTATTTTGATAGACTTCACACTGTTTATCATGTATTAAATGATTTTCATCCAAACCTAAATTTAGTTTCTTATTTATTCTATTATATTATATATTCATTGAATGCAATCAAAATGTTTGAATGTGAATATTGTGGTAAAGAATTTACTCGTAGAAGTAATAGAAATAGACACGTGTTGACATCATGTAAGGTAAAGAGAATAAAAATAGATAAAACAAGTAATAATTTAGATAATAATAATAATATATTTATTGCCCAACAGGCTAACCCAATTAAGGACAACATTGAGTACAAGTAATACCAAGTACATACAGTCAAAACTAATATCTAGAGTACCTAACAATATAAAATATAAAAAACAATGCCACTAAGTAATAAATAATAGCTTAAAATAATAGAAAAATTTATATAATAGAAAAATAAGAACTAAAAAAAACTAAAAACTAAGTTAGTCGTCAAAAATATCCCTGTAGAAGTTGACGTTCAACGCCATATGATAGAGGGGAGCCTTCCACAGGACATTCGACCTCGGAGTACCGTAAATAAACGTGGCAACGCTGCTGGAGGAGGAGCGTGAAACTGCAAAGTTTAGATTGGCCAGGAGGTCTGAACAGTATATCCGACCATTCACCAGCTTGTAAATAAAACGATCTGTCACTGTATCTGTATCGGCGTTCCTCCAGTGATTGGACATTGTGCTCCTCCAGCAGATCATTGTAATTAACGCCACGCTCAGGATACACGCCTGAAGACGTGAAAGGAAAGAATTTTAGAAATCGATGTTGAACACGTTCGATTGCATTTATCTGTGAACCGTATAAGGGATACCATACAATCGACCCGTACTCCAGCCTGACAACCAATGCAAAGAACAGTATTTTCAATAAACTAATGTCGCTGAAATACTGTATTGTCCTCAGTATAAAGCCAGCACTCTTAGCAGCTGAACGACATATATTTTGAATGTGTAAATTAAAACTCAGTGAGGAATCAAAGAAAATACCGTGGTCCTTGATGGAGTCGACTTTCATAGGAGTGTATCCATCTAGGGAGTATGAGGAAGAGATACCTAAATTTGCGCAAAATGGTGGGTAAATGACATGGCAAAACAATTGTCTATGTTCAAACAAAGACAGTTAGACTTACACCAAGCTGAAATAAGGTCTAGACGCGCTTGAAGCCGATTGACATCTTCAATGGAAGAATCATCTGTAAAAATCTTTACGTCGTCGGCATAGCACAAGGCAGAACAAAGCAAGGTAAATAATAAATCGTTTATAAAAAGTGAAAACAATAGTGGGCCAAGGTTTGACCCCTGAGGCACCCCAGATGCTGAATGAAATGTTGTTGAAGAAAATCCACTGTAGAATACATAATTAAGTCTCCTTTCAAGATAGGATTGTGTTAACTGAAGGAGGCTAGATGTGAAACCATAACAAGATAATTTATCCAGTAATATACGATGATCCAGCGTGTCGAATGCACGAGAAAAGTCAGTGAATATGCTGACGACTTGGCCCTGATTGTCCATAACTTCACAGGTGACCTGCATGAAGCAAGCCAAATTAGTCACTGTAGATCTCCCAGGGAAGAAACCGTGCTGACGCGGAGAAATATATGAACAGATATTAGCGAATATACAATTGCATAAATGTTGTTTAAATATCTTCGAAAAGTTCGAAAGGATTGCCACAGAACGATAATTAGAAAAACTAGATTTGTCATCCTTCTTAAAAACAGGAACAATCCATGCATGTTTCCATGTGGAAGGAAAGACAGAGGTGGAGATAGCAAGATTTATGATCTTTTTCAATGGAAGAGCGAGCGAGCAACGAGCATCCATTGTTGTTGGAAGGAATATTGTATATCAATACATAAAGCAGGATGACGAGGGTCCTCCGACACAGTGGCAATTCATCACGACGTATAGATAAAGTAAAATCAATATTTGAAAACATCAAATCAAGAATGCAAGAGTTCCACAAAGGATTACTTCATATTGACATTATAATACTGTAGTTGACTTCACTGACATAACTTTCCCTATCTCATTAAAAGATATTATATTAGAAGAAAAAAATGCGTCAATGTGCACGGCATTGAGGAATACTTTAATAGTACAATAAAAGTATATAATGTAGCGCATCCTTCATGTTTCACAAAGCGGTCGAAGTAGAGTTTGTGGAGGCGGTTGTGGAGGCGACTCTGCAGCAGGTGTCGGTAAATGTGCGCCTACGGTTTCAAGCGTAATGATCACTGAGACCTTAATTAGTTAATCGAAGCTCCTCCTGAAAGAAAAAAAATACTGTTTTTATTATAAAAATTAAATATAAACACGTTACCAGAATCCAAAGAACATTTTGATCACTACTTCGGATTGGATGCAGCAGTCAGATGCATCATTTCTAACTGATGGATTAATGATAGGTGAACTGAACATACTGTAAATATTTTTTCAAAAAATAAAAGTATTTAAAAATATTTAAATATTTTTCAAAAATAATTTGTATGCCCATGTTAAAATTACTGTCAATAAGTCAACTTAATTGACAATCCGCATGTCAATGTAACCACCAACCCTCCACCACTATTATATGCCATCAGAAGTAACTGAAAGTTTAATTAAAAAGATTATGTGTCGTTGTTATATTTAATGATGTTATACTTAATTGATTTGTTTCAGATTGATAAAATATACCAAGAATCAAATATATCAAGAATCTTTTTCTTGACAGAAAAAGATTAATGTAATTTTTAATATCTTCAATGTGATCATTTATCCCTTGCAGGGGTGGAAGTATTGAACTATTTCAGTAATATAGACACCACCGGGAATGGCTATTTTAATACTTCAGGAAATGAATAATCATACCATGTTTTGCCATAGCTTTGTCGATCTGCTTATTCATCGTGATTAATTGATCTGCAACCTTACAAGCTAACGTGCCCTCCTGTAGTCGTGATACTTAGATGTTAAAAAGTTCACTCATATTTGCAGCAAGGTTGTATAGTAGTTCATGGACTGGTGTTTCAGAGGAAATGCGAGTGTGGACTGCTGTTGGGAGGCAGGTGGTGGAATGGATGGAATATATGGGAAATTTCTAGGTGTAGAGGTAGTAGGCGGAGGGAAGGAGTCTTGAGAAAGAGCGAATAGTGATAACTTATCCTGGAAAGAGTGGGCAAAGGGGACTTGAGTACTAGATATAGGGGATGAGGCAATTGTATGAAAATGGTGCGTAATTAAGGATATACCAAGTTGAATAGGATCTGGTATTACACGGACTGGGGCTGAATTTGGTTAAACACATAAGCGTTTCGCAATTATATTTAGAAGGGGCTGTGGATGATGGTAATGTGGTTGTAACGGTTGATCAAGATTTGGTTGTAATGGATGATGAGGATATGGTTGTAATGGATAAAGATATGGTTGTAAAGATTTAAAATAATGGAGTAGACGAGCAGATACGTTTATAACAGTTTCCTGTACCATAGGAACGTCGTCAGATGTACGTTGAACAATCTCCTGCGGTACTGCAGTCGTCACTTTTCCACCACCTCTTTACCTACGAGAGAGCGTTTTTATATTCGCGGAATGGGGGACAAGGGGTGGAAATAAAAAAACAAAATTATTTTTCTTTTTCAATATATTCACCTGCAAGACGGATACATTTTTCACATCTTTCAATTAATTTATTTATACCCTCATAAAAAAATGATTTCTCTTTATCTGCAAAATACGCCGAAACTGCCTCCTTGACTTCATCATCGGCAGTAAATTTTTTACCCCGCAGCTCTTTTTTCATTTTCGGAAACAGGCAATAATCACTCGGGGCCAGGTCTGGGCTGTAGGGTGGGTGATTCACAATTTCGAAGCCCACCTTATGCAGGGCAGCTAACGCAACGCGGCTCCTGTGGACGGGCGCGTTGTCGTGCAAAAGCAGAACACCTTTTGTCAATTTTCCCCGTCTTTTCTCTTTAATGGCTTCTTTTAGTCGCTCTAATATTGAAGCGTAATATTCTCCGGTTATAGAAACACCTTTATCTTTATAATCAATCAACAATATTCCTTCCGAGTCCCAAAACACCGTTGCCATGAGTTTCCCAGCTGATTGTGACACTTTAAATTTCTTGGGAGGTGCTGTGCCCTTTTTATGCCACTGCATGGAGTCTTGTTTGGACTCAGGTTCATAATGATGAACCCAAGTTTCGTCTCCAGTAACAATTCCACTCAATACACCATCCTTGTCTTCATTACAGAGGTCCAAAAATGCACGCGAACACTCTACGCGCTGTTGTTTTTGCGGCGGCGTGAGCATTCTCGGCACCCATCTTGCGCTGACCTTAGACATGCCGAGATGATCGTGTAGGATTTTAAAAATTGTTGTATCGGATACTCCAACCATTTCTGCGAGTTGTTTCTTCTTTAGTCGAGCATCTTCGAGTACAATTTGTCCAACTTTTTGGATAAGTGCTGGCGTGGTCACCTCAATGCTCCTGCCCGGCCTCGGGTCGTCTTCAAGGGATTCCCTTCCTTGTTTAAATAAACTGTGCCACTTGTACACCATGGTTTTTCCTCGACAAGAGTCGCCGTAAACCAATGACATCTCATTCATTATGGTCGCGACTGATTTTCCTTGCCTGGTAAGGAACTTTATAACGGCACGATATTCGATTTTTTCCATATTTCACTTTTCACTCCTGATTATGTTACTTGGTTGACGATAGCTCAAAGACTAACTGTCTAATAACAATGAAACTTCGTATTTATACTAATCATGAGTCGCTGCACAGGCCACGCCCCCAATGCGCCTACTCACCCCTCTAGAACCCGCTCATTCCGCGAATATAAAAACGCTCCCTCGTATAAGTAGTTTCCGGAATTGACCTCTCAAATACCGTACACTGGTACTACAAATAGGTGTAGTGGTAGTCACAATCGCAGCAGTAACTGCAGTAGCCGTCATAATAGAAGTAGTCATCGTAGTAGTAGTCGTAATAGTAACAGTCGTATTTGTAACAAGTAGTTGTTGGTATTTCTACTCTCGTTTTGTTAAAAACTTTTGTTTTTTGAAATGTCGACGTTGAACGGTTTTTTTTTCTGCTCTACTCAACTTGTAATTTTAAAGTAAATAGCTAGTAAAGGGAATTTAAATAAAAGTAATTATCAGCAAGGAAACTGACTCCGTTGCAGTAGGAACAATCATGTTTCTCTTCTTCCTTTTTTCCTCAGACTGCCTTAACAGTAAAAAATTTTCATAACCTTGACAAACTTATATAACATACTTTTTTTAAAAAAAATTTCATAACCTTGATTTAGTAGAGGGACTTGGCCGATTCTCGAACTTTCTCTTTGACTTTGACCACAATGCATATTACAACGGTCAAAGTCAATGAGGAGATTCTAGAATCGGCTAAGACCGAGGGGTTAGTAACTCTCAGGCCATTGTTAAGTTATTTCAAGATCGATCAGGTTTTAAAATGACGTTCAAAAAATAATTATGTGCGTGAATAAAGATATACAAAGGTAGAGCCCTAGAATCATTCTCAGTATTGTGAATTATCATGAAATGTTCATTTAATATGAAAGAACAAACTAATTGTTCTCAGAAAATTGAAGACGGTGAATTGAGAAATGTTAGTATTGAACAAGGTAATTTTACGAATGAAGTTGAAAATTATAAAGCAGATCCTTGTATAGAAGCTTTTTTTACTCAAATGGGCCAGACGAATGATTTCTGGGATAAAGTAGATATGTATGTGCGAAAAAATGTACGAGAATCATCTTGGAATATACCTTTAGTAGGAGAAAGGACATATCTTTTGAATAAAAGTCATACAAAGTGGATATATGTTGGTTTGTCGCCAGACTTTGACTTTGTACCTGCGGTGGAAATTGTAGGCATAAAAAAGCAATGTGTGCTTTTTAATGTTGAAGAGTGTTACTAGAGACTACGGAGTTGAACAAATATTTTGAATATTGCAATGCAGTTATTAGTAGTTTTAATTTGCAAATGTCTAGTGAATGTTTTGAAGGATCGGCTAGAATATTGAATATAGAAAAAGATGGAGCGTTTCTATATTTAGCGTATGAAGGTTTGTTGGAATTATGTCGTCTAAAAGATGTGGTGGAATCTTGATTAGCACTTTTAACGAACTTAAAATATTATGAATTTTATAAGGAATTGGTGGCTCGTTTGGGTAGAAGTAGAGAAGTAGAGAATATATATATACAACCATACTCAAATGTATTAGACACCTTACGAATTTATGTACATACATACATATATAGTTTAGTCAAAAGGGAGGTGAGGAAAATAAAACTGTTGTGAAAATTATGTACAAAGTGTTATTTAGTAATATAGTATAATTTATCAATATTTTGTCGCTCTGCCCTTGGCCTTAATGACAGCTCGCACTGCCGGTGGTATTGCAGCCCATATTTCGCGAATTTTTGTTGATAATTATGCTTTTGACAGGCATTTATGTTCCGTGATCTTAGTTTTTAAGATACGCCACAAATTTTCAATGGGCGACAAATCGGGACTTTGCGACGGCCAATCCAATACCTCCACTGTGTTTTCCTCGAACCAACGCATTACAGCTCCCGATTTGTGACAGGGCGCATTATCTTGCTGAAAAATGTATTGTGGAATATCCTGGTCGAATAGTTTTGGCACAGACGGTTCTAATACTTCCTCCAACATGGCTAAATAGCGTTGGCTATTCATCCGTCCATCGCACAGGTACACTTCTCCAACACCGTATGCAGACATACAACCCCAAACCATGATACTACCACCTCCAAATTTTACTATGGGAATGATACATTGTGGTTCATAAGCTTCCCCTTGCCTACGCCGAACGTATAGCGTCCCAGGTAGTCCCTAAAGCTGCCAGGCAAAAGAAGAAAGTTAGCACTTAGACAGGATTAATTTTGTTTAATGGTACATGTAGACTGAATTGGATACAACGGTAAGAATATTAGTCATGAAGATGTACTTACATACCTCGATATTCGATTCATCAGACCAAAGAATCTTCGACCACTTCTCGACTGTCCAATTTTCATGTTATTTATATAAATACCGCTTCTTTTTATGAGCGTCAGTTAAAAGCGGTTTACGTCGCGCTTTACACCCTCGTAAACCAGCACGCTGGAGACGCCTTCTCACTGTTTGCGCAGAAACTGTTACGCGATAACGCTGTTTCAGCTCACTGGTGAGCTGTTTCGACGATTTTTTCCTATCACAGCCAGTCTTTGCAAAATTCTGTCTTCTCTAATCGAGGTACAGGGTTTTCTGCCACTTTTTGGTCTGTTAACAAACGACCCACTCTCCTGATAGCGACTAATGGTTGTACGGACTGCACATCGCGAACATTTTTTTTGCAATTGCAGCTATTGATAACTTCTGGGAGTGCAGTAGCACTATTTGGGCGCTTTCCCCTACCGACAACTCGCATGTTTTGGGCATTTTTCTTCAACAAATAACTGACACAACGTGAAAAAATAGGATAATCTAATTGATCTCTACCACAAACTCACAAATACACGTTGCTCACACACTGCTAGAATGACACTAAATTTCTAAAATCCACAATTTCCCCTTTCCACCTATTCTTTTCAATAGGGGATTAACTAGGGTATTCAAAAACGCATTTCTGTAAATACCATTAACTATTTTTACGGTTAATTTCCGTCAGACTTGGATAATACCGAGAATAAGGGTTTTTACCTGGGGTGTCTAATACATCTGAGCATGGTTGTATGTATATGTATATATATATATATATATATATATATATATGTATTGCTTTTGGTTATTATGTGTTATTAAAGAAGATGATTCATTTTTAATATGATGGGGTTGAGGGGCAAACATAGTAATTTAATTCGGAAAGGGAGAAAGATGGATTGGTGAATACTTTAATAAATATATTTCTCAAATATACTAATGGAATTACATATACCAGGATATAGATTTTGTGTGTTAGGGGTGTGATTTTTTGGATGAGGCTTGTACAGAACACGATATATCTTTTTCTCATTCAAACGAGTTATTGGAGCGTCACGTTGCAGACGAGAAATTATATCAAAAGGCTATTTGGAAAATTGAGAATAAAGACGCAGGTTTAGAAGATAGATTAGCTACTTTAATAGTTGCTGTTGCTATGAAAGGAAAACCAAAATTGGGTATGGGTATGAGGAGCAATGTATAGAAATAGCCTAAGGGATGATAGTGTTGGAAGAAGTAGAATTAAAGGTAGGAGAAGGAGCAGAATCTCTTCTGCTTCTTCTCCGATTAGATGGTGCTTTGTCGTCTATGCGAGCAATAAAGCAAGAACGTAATGCAATAAGATATATTGGTAAGAGGAAAGGTGTTTTAGCTAACGTGAAAGCTGCGCATCATATCTTGGTGAAGTCTAAAAGTCCCCTTGTTCTAGAGTAATCGCAGTTCCTAAGAAAGGTGAATTTTTGCCTTTAATTCCATTAATTGCTACTTTGGGTGCTTTAGGTTCATTAGGTGGAGGCGCTGCAGCCATAGAGGAGGCAGTTAATACTGCTAAAGCAGAAAGAGATAAATTAAATGAAGCTAAACGTCATAATCTTGCTGTGGAGTCTAAAACTGTAGGTAGTAGTTTATATTTGAAACCTTGTAAAGCAGGTTGTGTTATATTTATCGAAAATGGATTATATATAAAACCTTATAAAGCGGGTTGTGGCGTGTATTTACCAAATGAATTGGGTCAAAATACGATTACATGAATTACCTCGTAGACCTTTAACTGAAAATGATTTATGGAAATATGTGAGGAGGTGGAAAATAGCAAAATTTCGAGGTACATTTAGTAGAGATGCTTTACCAAGAATTATACATAAAATGGAGAAAGGAATAATAAATTTGGATGACAATATTGGAAATGGGGCTCATTGGGTAGCATATAAGAAAAGTAATGATGTTATGGAGATTCAAAACCTCCGATTAAAGTTGAAAAGTATTTATTATCGAATAGTAATAATGTTATAGGGTATAATTATAGAAGATATTAAGATATTAATAGTGTAAACTGAAGTCATTTGTGTTAATTGTTTTTGAAAAGGTTAATTAAGTGAAAGTGTAAATGTGTTGGAAAAAATATTTTTTATATAGGAAAGGCATAAATATATAAAGATGGATCATAATAATGGAGGTATGAATGCTTTAACTTTTGTGTTGTCCGGAAAGGGATCACATATAGTATGTACACTGAATCCTCCTATATATTTAAGCGGTGAATATGAAATGTGTATGTTAAGTTTGCAACCTATAATTCAGTTCCAAATATGGGATCACATTGTTACACTCTCTATATATAATAATTTCTTATATCATCTTTAAATTAAATTATTTAATTTAAAATACAATTCGATCTTGAATTCCTAAATTATTATACTGTCATTATTTGTTCGATCCTCGTATATATTCAGGTACAGAGTCCTGTTGTGTTAATCACGTACAGACGGTCAAAGCTGCAATAAAAACCGTAATTAGGTACCCAAGAATGTACTGGAAGTTGGTACATTCTTTCCACTGACCCATATTCGATATCGATTCAGTTATATTGATTTCTAAATGCAATTCGCCATCCAAATACCGATCCCGACTTTCTTTCTTTTACACAGAATACACGTCTATTATTCTGTGTAGATAATTTGCTTAATACTTATATTGAAATTAAGATTACAAATTTAATGCATGCTAATTTGTTTGAGCGCCAATCTCTGCGTCTCTATTTTCTCGTGTCATTGATCCGTTCAAACATGACACGCACACCTTACCCTCCAACAGCCCTCTTCGCCTTCTGCGATGATCCAGGTTACAGCAGTCCTTCCACGTGTGTGTGTCGCTAACAGTTATTTGCGCCTTTAGTGACCACGTGTTTAACTTCGCGTCCGCGGAATATACACAGCATCCTGACCCAGGATATACATACACACACCAACACGCAAGTAACTCACGTATCGTTCGATACACGTTTTAACATAATTCTTTTTATATTTTATTAGCAGTTTTTGTACATCCAGACTTACCATTTATTCCAACTTTGCCTGTACGCTTATTTATATTATTTATTGCTCTCGTTAGTAATTATCTCTACACATATTTAATATACTCAAGCATTAAGAATTAATTTAACTTAGTGAATAAAATTTTAAGGGCAATCCTGTTGCTTTATTTCCACTAATAATCTTTCTTTCAGCTTGGCGCACGTCTTGGACTTTTGATGCTCATTGTACACCTACTAATTATTAACTCCTCAATCAATTACATTACTTTCTTTTTTCGATGGCTGCTGTTTCACTCTGCGGATTGGGCGATTACGATACCAGTGATTATCCAAGCAGTAGCTACAGGGCGGTAATCCTTTCGTTATCGGCTCCTTCGCTTTATTACCTAAAAGTAAATTAGATGAGGCTGATACTTTACTTGGGTAAATTTCCGTAGGAACTCCATGAATATAATTGTCAATCTGCATGCAGGCTTCTTTTAGCGCTTTCGTTGATTGTAGAGGTTGTGGTCCTAACATCACTTTGTATTCGGATCTTAATTGCCTCTTGATTAACGTTGAAATCTTTGTGTCATCCCAGTCCGGGTATAAACGATTACATAAACATTTTTTCTTCAAAAGAAAAGGAACTGCGCGTTCATTTTCAGAATTTCATGAAATTCAGCCTGACGTTCGATAGCTTTATAACGTTCGAGAAAGAGTTCGCTAAAACAATTGAAAGAATCAATTTGATTATCAAGTTGCTCAAACCATATCGCTACTTCTCCATCAAGGTATGATGCAATTTCATCGATTGTCCTGGCAGGAATTAGTGTATGTGCTTTCAGATGCATTTCCAGCTGTAAGAGAAAACTTCCGGGTCCTGGAAAATATCTCCAATGAAAATATCTGGTTTCGGAGGTGATACAGGTACTGTAACAACTGATTTTCAAAATTGCTGTAAAACATTGATAAGGGATTGTATATCAGACGAAGCGTATGTGGTCGCAACCAAATCATTTAATTTGGAATTAGAAGGGTTGCTCTGCTATTCTTTCACTTTTGACTTAATTATGTTGCTGTGGGTAGGTTCGTTGATCACACTTGATCTACAAATAGCTCCATGTTATTGGGCGACAATTTATTACCTCCTTCTTCATGAATGAGACAATTTATTACCTCCTTTGTTTTATTAAATAATAATAAAGATATTATTTAATAGAGAGTATTTATTTGCACATGATGGTTAGTAAATTTATTACGAGCGCGTGTTCGGCTAGCTGAAGCGCTGTAATAAATATGAATAAAATTTTTAAGGCAATCCTTATTGTTTAATTTCCACTAATAATATTTCTTTCACCTAGGCGCACGTCTTGGACTTTTGATGTTCATTGTAAATCTCCTAATTATTAACTCCTTACATTACATTCAATTACATTACTTTTTTTTTTGTTTGCATTTATTACAGCGCTTCAGCTAACCGAAGATGCGCTCGTAATAAATTTACTAACCATCACTTGCAAATAAATATTCTCTATTAAATAATATCTCTATTATTATTTATTAAAACAAAGGAGGTAATAAATTGTCTCATTCATAAAGAAGGAGGTAATAACATAATGATATATTTCATTACAAATCTATGGTGAGTGATCCCTATCAATGGGTGGAGGGTACTTACGACATACATGATTTAGAAAAATATATTGGCCAACAATTGCGAATTAAAGAAGGTGTTCGAAATTATTTTGTATTAAATGGTAATTTGTAATACTATGAAAGTTTATATGAGATCTACGGTGGCAGTTGACTTTTCATTTGAAAATTCAATAGAGTCGTTGCTTGGTTTTCATCGTAGAGTTGTTGATAGAAATACTCAGGTAAATAGTGATGAAAGTATTGATATAAATAAAATCAGTGCTATTGATATTATGTGTAATGTAGTGGATGGTTCTTATATAAATGGAGAATTGTCTCACGTTTAAATCATTTTTATCCAAATGTTCTACCAGGATTTAAAATAATAGAAGTCCCGGATGAGAAGATTTATATGCCTGTAAATACTAATGTGTTAACTAATATTATTATTCGAGCTGCCGATCAGGAAGGACATCTAGTTGATTTAAGAGGTGAAGAATTGACATTATTTTTGCGTATTAGAAAAAGGATATGAGTTCAAAAAAGTGTTATTAATATGAGGAGAAAGGGTAATATTATTAATAAATTGTGGAAGAAGACGAAGAAATTTGTGCGAAGATCAGGAAATAAGTGGTTGAATGCGGTTGGCAGAATGGTTGTACATAATCGCTTAAGTTATGAAAATAGAATATTTTTGGACAGTTCGGGTCTGAAAGTTCTGGTATAAGATAATCAGAGTAAGAAGAATGTTTTTGATATTAATTTTATGATCAATAAGAAATAAAGAGAGGATGATATTTTAGTGTAAGAAGAAATTTGTTTGTGTGAAGTTAAGTAAGTATTAAGTAAGGTTCGTGTCGGAATTATTAATTGACGGAAAATTACGTTTAGCCAGTGATGACAGTAAAACAAATGCTACAGCGTCTCTAATTCATAATGCAGCAGCTTTTATGTTTAGTAATATCATATACGTAATTAGTGGAGTTGAGGTAGTTGAATAAGGAACGTTGATATAACTTCAACTATGAAGGGATATTTTTGTTGTAGGCCAAGTTATGTGAATAAATTAGAAAACTGAGGCTGGGATTTTCGAACAGGAAGGGCTCCAGTATTGAATGGTTGAGGTAGTTTTAGTATTCGTATTCCTATGAAGCCTTTGATGGGAATTTTCGAGGATTTCCGTCATGAGATATTAAATGTGTCACAAGAATTGATATTCAAACGATGTGCTGATGATAATTTTATAACTAATGCTATTACGACTGAAAGTGTGAAATTAATAACTGATACTGTGATATGACAAGTGCCACATATTAAAATGGGTTCAAGTCAGAATTTAGCATTAACAAAATTAAAAATGAAAAATTCTTTAATGTAAATGTCTTTTTGACGGTGCGAGATTCATGCAAATCCTAGAATTCCTGAGACAACAAATCATAGTTGGTAAACTAAGACGGCTCCTGGATTAGAGACACCTAGATATATTATTTTGCGTATTCAAATAGGGAAGAAGAGGTAGTTAGATCAAAGTATGAGTAGATTCGATGCGATTAATTTAACTGATGTGATAGTTTATTTGAATAGTAGAAGAAATCCTTATGAAAATGTTCGAGCTGATTTTGATCAGAATCGAAAAGCTATTTTATATAATATGTATGTTAGATTTCAGCATATTATGGTTATGATTATAGTAAACCGTTGTTAAAGCTTGGTCAGTACTAGAGGGAATAGGCCGGTTTGGGCACCGCCACCGCCGCCGGAACTGACATCATCGCCACCGCCGGAAGTGACGTCATCAATGACGTCACATGACGTCATCAGCTCTGTGACGTCATCTCACATGACATCGCTTCAAAAAGTTTTGAAAACCAAGATGGCAGCCCCAAATTTAAAGGGCCTTAAATTTTCAAAGACA
>JAVIWB010001366.1:0-21738 GCA_031893035.1 Dermolepida albohirtum | reverse complement strand
GGGTCATAACGATATTGGTGGCTTTTGTTACTAATAAGCTGTTTGTTTTTGAGAGCAAAAGCTGGACGGCGGGAGTTGTTGGCAGAGAGTTCAGCTCATTTGTCGGCGCGAGGATTTTCTCGCTTATCGTGGAGATGCTCGGATTGTTTGTACTTGTTAACCTGATGTCGGTAAGCCGTTTGATTTCAAAGGCGATACTTGCCGTTGCCGTTGTTATTATGAATTACTTTTTCAGTAAGTTTTTTATATTTAAGAAAAAAGAAAACCCGCCTGATACCGGGATAGAAAAGGAGAAAATTTGAAAGAAATATTTCCGACAGATTGCTTTCATGCATGATTTGAGCCTCTACCGTAAAGGAAGGGATAAATAGCTCGAGTTAAGCGAGATACAGACTATGCTTTCATGCACGATTTGTGCCTTTACCGCAAAGGAAGGGATGAAATAAAAATATGAGATTTAATGAGATAGACAAGCAAGGTACCGTTGACGGCTTCGCCCTTGTGAGGTCGTGTGACAAAAGGACGGCGAAAAACGGCTCGTCCTACCTTGACCTTACCCTTGCCGACGCGCAGGACGAAATATCGGCAAAGCTTTGGGATTATAAAGAAGGTTCGCACCCGGAAATTGAACCAAACTCCATTGTGAAGGTGCGCGGGGCCATACTCCAATATAACAACCAGCCGCAGCTCAGGATTGACCGTATCCGCCCGACGACGGAGGATGATAATGTTAAAATAGAAGATTATGTGCCCTCAGCCGAGTATACGGGCGATTTTATGATGGGGGAGATACGCAAGGCAGTCGATTCTTTTTCTGATAATGAATTAAAGAGGCTTGTACACGCCGTTCTTGACGAATACGGCGACAGAATGCTTGACTGCCCCGCGGCGTTCAGGCTCCACCACGCGATAAGGGGCGGGCTTTTGTACCATACGCTTTCTATACTCAGGATGGCACAGGCAATATGCGGGATATATCCCTCAGTTGACCGGGATTTGCTCTTTACGGGCGCTATACTTCATGACATGGCAAAAACGGAGGAGTTTCTGCTTTCGCCCATTGGGCTTGTTGACAGGTATAGCCCTGACGGGATGCTGGTAGGGCATCTTGTAAGGGGCGCGATGACTGTTGAACGCATAGGTACGGAGCTTGGTATATCGGAGGACTGTCTGATGCTTGTTGAGCATATGCTCATATCCCATCACTCTCAGCCGGAGTTCGGCGCGGCAGTCAGGCCGTCATTTTTAGAGGCGGAGATACTCGCGCAGCTTGATATGCTTGACGCTAGGATATATGAGATACAAAAGATCACAAGCGAGCTTATTCCGGGCGAGTTTTCGAACCGCATATGGAGCCTTGACGACAGGAAGCTTTATAACCATGGGCGCAAGGCTGTAGTCCCGAAGGCAAAATTGGATTGAGCAAGGATAATTAATAATTCATAAATAACAATGAATGGAGGGATGCCCGCACCCGATTTGAAGTAAGGGGTTTTAGCTTACTGTTCGTATATCTAACGTCTAACATTTAAATTTGGAGGGATAAAAAATGAGCAGATCACATGAGGTAAGCACAGTACAGCGGCTTTTAAAGGAGGACGGCAGCCTGCGCGAGCCGGGTTGGTCCAGGAAACAGTACCAGATTTATGACCGAGGGGATATCAAGGCCCCTAAGTTCAGGATTAAGGAGTGGGATTACTACCTTGTTATGAGCGGTGAATTTGGGATTGCCCTCACTGTTTCGGACGACGGTTACATAGGGCTGCAGTCCGCGTCGCTCTTTGATTTCACAAAGCCGTGGTTACACACGCAGACTGTTTTAAACGTGTTACCTATGGGAAAATTAAAGATGCCCGGAAACAGCTCGGAGGGTAATGTTTCATACCATAACAAGCGCCTGAGCATTGACTTTTTTAAGCAGCCGGGCGAGCGCCGTCTTGTTTGCGATTTTAAGAATTTTCTTGACGGCAAAACACTGTCGGCGGACATAAGACTGCTGGAGCCGGACATGGACACTCTGGTAATAGCGACGCCGTGGAAGGAAAATCCTCTCGCGTTTTATTACAACCAGAAAATCAACTGCATGAGGGCAAGCGGCAAGGTGGTTTTTGACGGCAGGGAATATGTTTTTGATCCTGAGACCGATTTTGGGACACTTGACTGGGGCAGGGGCGTATGGACTTATGATAACACCTGGTATTGGGGCTCCGGAAACGGTGTTGTGGACGGCAAGCCCTTTGGGTTTAATTTGGGCTACGGCTTCGGCGACACGTCCGCCGCCAGCGAAAACATAATTTTTTATGACGGCGTGGGGCATAAGATTGACGACGTTTCGTTTAATATCCCCGAGGAAAACGGTAAGCGGCAATACCTTAAGCCGTGGACGTTCACCTCAAGTGACGGCAGGTTTGAAGCGGATTTTGTGCCTGTGCTTGACAGGTCGGATAAACTGGACGTCAAGATTATCATGACGGACCCGCATCAGGTTTTTGGCCGCATGACGGGCAAGGCCGTTCTTGACGACGGAAAGGTTCTTGAATTTAAGGATTTGCTTTGCTTTGCGGAAGATGTTCGTATGAAATATTAGAGCATGTTCACACTAACACAAAACGCTTATATTTTGGCGCATTCTGCGCTATCCTGCGTAAAATTTTTTTGAAATGCGCCCAGCATTCCCGCAAAAATTTTTCTTGTATAACACAAAATTCGCTCAAAATCTAAACATTCCGATTAGTGTGAACACGCTCAGATTGGACAGATAGATGGACTGGACTGAAATAAAAATAAAAGTCCCAGCCGAATTTGTGGATCGGGCGGGGGATATCGCGGGCATGGTCGTGCCTTACGGTATTTATATTGAGGATTATCGCTTTCTTCTAAAGATGCGCGTGAAATCGCGCGCGCCTCTTTGATTGACGACGAGCTGCTCCGCAAGGACAGGGAAGTGGGCATTGTTCACATATACATCTCCCCTGAGGAAAATCCGGGAGAGGCTGTGCAGTTTTTATCCGAGCGGCTCACGGCGGAGGGGATAGGCTTTGAGCTTATGCAATCCGTGTGCAGGGACGAGGAATGGGAAAATAACTGGAAAGCCTATTTTAAGCCTGTTGCCGTGGGCGAACGATTGCTTATCCGTCCCGTTTGGGAGGACGAGTATGACGCGCGGGGCAGGGTAGTGCTTAATCTTGAGCCGGGGGCAGCTTTCGGTACCGGCACGCACGAGACGACGCGCCTTTGCCTTGAGGCATTGGAAGGTTATGTTACAGAAGGGACGCGGGCGCTTGATATCGGCTGCGGCAGCGGGATACTTTCGGTCGCGGCCCTTTTGCTTGGGGCGAAAGACGCGACGGGGGTGGATATTGATAAGACCGCCGTGCGCGCCGCCGCCGAAAACGGCGAACTGAACGGTTTTGCCGCGCCTCGCTATACCGTGCTGCACGGCGATTTGACGGATAAAGTCGAGGGGAAATATGACCTTATCCTGGCTAATATTGTCGCTGACGCGATTATAGCCCTGTCCACGGACGTTCGGCAGTTTATGAACGAGGGCGCGGTTTATATTGTTTCGGGGATAATTGATTTGCGCGAGAACGAGGTCAGGGAAGCGCTTTTGAAGAACGGCTTTGAGATTGTTAATCGCCGTGAAGAGGGCGGCTGGCTGTGTTTTGAGTGTATAGTCAACTAACTTAAAACCGACTTGTCTTTGCGGTCTATTTTCCGTCTGTCTGCGTTAGACTCCTCGCAATACGGAAGTATTCCTTCGTCGTCTGCCTTGACAGACAAAAAATATCCTCGCAAATCCTAAGCCGTTTTTCAAGTTAATTGACTATACATGATTATGGCGTTATGTTCTTGCAGGGTCAAGCATTTTTTGCGTAACGTCGTCAAGCAGCTTTGAATGGAGCTTGTATTTTTTTGAAAAATACAGCAATGCTATGCCTGCCAGCACCGGTGGGATTAGGAACATCATAATTATAATGCCGGTTTTGCCGCTTTGGGGCTGGGGGATGACGTTTTCCTGATAGTGGCACAGCCGCAGGCCGATGCCGATTATCAGGGCCTGTATGGTCTGGGAGAATTTCATCTGGAAGCTTTTCATGGAGAATGTAACCGCGTCCGAGCGCGTGCCTGTTTTGTATTCGCCATAGTCCACAATGTCGGCGAGCATTGACGCTTCGGCTGTGAACATGCAGCCTATACCAAGGCAGCTTATGAAGTCGCAGGCAAAAAACACGACCATATTGAAGTTTGGAACTTGGGCGACAATAAGCATGGCGATGTAGCCGACAATCGTCGTTATTATTGAAAGCTTCACCACTCTGTGCTTGCCTATCCTTTTTGACAGGAAGGACAGCCCGACAAGGCCGATGGCTTGTCCCGCGCCCGAGACCGCGGCAAAAACCGTAAGGTGCAGATCATTTTCCGTTATGTATTTAAAAAAGTATACCGCGAGACCGTTCATGAGGTACCAGCCAAGGTTGAACGTTATTGCTACGACAAGGAATACGATGAGTTGGTCGTTGCTTTTTAATGTTTTTATAACATTCCTGAATTTGAAAGGTTCCTCCTGTTTTGGGACTATTCGTTCCCTTGTGGTTGAAAATGTAACCAACGCCACTATTATGAACATTATACCAAGCGCCAGCGCCCAGCGTGAAAATACCGTACCCTGCGGCGTGTCCCCGAAAAGCTTCAGTATGAGCGGAGTGGCCCCCATTACCGTAAGCTGGCCCACGCCCGAAAAAAACCTTGGCATGGACGCGACGATGTTGCGCTCCTGAGGGTCGCTGGTGAGCGCCGGGACGAATGACCAGTAGGGGATGTCAATAATGGTATAGCTCATGCCCCAAAGCACATAAAATATGGCAATGTACGCATAAAGGCCGATGTTTACCGTACCTTTCGCGACAGTGAAGCCGGGGTTTGTGAACATGCCGAACAATACAAGCGCGTTGAGTATGGCGCCGGTTAAAATCCACGGGCGGAAACGGCCGATTTTTGTTTTTGTGTTGCTAACGATAACGCCCATCATCGGGTCGTTGATTCCGTCCCATACTCTCGCCACGGCCATCATTATACCCATGTATACCGAGCTGATGAGCAATACGTCGGTTGCGTAATTCATAAAAAACGAGGTCACAAGGCCGTAGCTCATGTCAAGACCAATAGCCCCTACGCCGTAGCCAAGCTTTGTTTTCATGGACAGCGCGGAGGTTGCCTTATTAAGTTTTTCTTTCATTTTATTTTCTCCCTAAAATGTTGATCCGTGTTTTCACACAGATTACATTCTATCGTTTTACGCATCTTTTTGCAATACTTTTTTTCGGTTCGGCGGTCTTTACTGCAATTGAATTTATTCAAAATGTATGATGAGGTGTTTATGAGCGGAACCGCGTTAAAATTTCTTATGATGTTCCTGATGGTGCTGGATCACATCGATTACTTTGTGCCGCATGAATTATGGCTCGTATTTCATGTGGCGTCCCGCTGCGTGGGAGCTTTTTTTGCATATATGTGCGTTGAGGGCTTTATGCATACAAGGAGCCGCCCAAAGTATATAAGCAGGATGTTTTTATGGGCGGCGCTCATGGCTTTTGGGAATTTTTTGCTTAACGATGTTATTATAAAAGATGAGCGGTATTATATTGGCAACAATATCTTCCTTACCTTTGCCGTAAGCCTTCTTATCCTTTATATTTTTGAGGATGCCGGGGATAATAAAAGCGGCCGGCAAAAGGCTTTTTTGTATGTCATAACAATTTTTTTGTTTGTATTCGCTTTTTTGTGGGCAGAGGGCGGTTTCTTTATTCCCCAGCTAATACTTATTACGTATTATTGCAGGGATAATAAAAAGCTGAGGAATATTTTGTATGCGGTCTTGTCCTTGTTCGTGCTGTTGCTTGAGATTTATATTTCATCGGCTTCAGGTTCCGGGAATTTCGGCGCTTTGGGAAATGTTAATTTTCTTTTTATAATATTTTTGCCCTTTACTTATCTTTATAACGGCAAGCGTGGCCTCAACAACGCTTTTACAAAATACGCGTTTTATGTGTTTTATCCTTTGCATATATGGCTTATCGCGCTGCTTGCGTGGAGGATGAATGTTTAGAAAGGGAGAGTGGCTTGGATTTAAAGAAATAAGAAACCAGATACGCTTTCAGGCACATTTTGTGCCTTGTAGAAGAAAGGAATGGGTGACTTAAAATATGATAAAAACAACGCGCCGCCGTTTATTTTTTCTGTTAGCGTCGGCTTTGGCGTGCGTTCCTTTTATAATAGGCTACTCGGCAGACGATAACGTTTACACGCCGTTTATAGAGAACTCCCTTGGAATGGAAAAGAGTTTTATCCTTTTCTTTGGCATACTGGCGCTTATTATAACGCTGTCAAAATATATTGCTGCCGATAAGCGCGCGAAAAGGATTTCCCTCTGCCTTGGCGTTTTCTTTGCCTGCTGCGTGGTGTTTGGAAAAAGTTATGAAAGCATAGCCTCATGGGGATATGTTTTTAGCTCATATTCCGCTTTTTTTGCCGCGTTGTTAAGTATCGCGGGCTATGCGATAATTTTTTATTACATTATTGGTGCGCTGTTTAATTTCATATTCTCATATGACGATATTTTATTGAAAAACACCGGATTTTTAAGCCGACTGAATGGCTGGGGCGGAAACTTTTTTGAGAAGCGGAGCCTGCTTATTTTTTGGGCGGTTTTATTCCTTTGCTGGCTGCCGTACGCGATAATAAACTATCCGGGAGTAATCCACGCGGATTCCGGCGTGATGCTGGAGGAGTATTTCAGCGGTACGCTTTATAACCATCATCCCGTGTTGCAAACTATTGTCTGGGGCGGCTTTGTTCAGTTCGGACAGACTGTGCTTGGCTCATATAACGCGGGAGTTTTTTTGTTTGTGCTGGTACAGTTGCTCTACGGCAGCCTGATAGTCGCTTTGCTTTTTGACTATGTTTATAAAAAGGGATATCCTTTTGCAATAATAATTGCATCACTTCTTGTGGTCGCGCTCATGCCGGCCTTCCCGAGGAATGCCACCGCTGTGTGCAAGGATTCAAACTACACATTTTTTGTATTGCTTATGATATGGCTTATTTTTAAAACGTTTGACAGCAGGGAAGAGGCACTTAAAAAGAAGTGGTATCTGTTGCCATTGTGGGTATTTACGATTTTGCTTATATGCTTCTCCAGAAAAACTGGAATTTATCTTGTGCTGCCCACGGTGTTTTTTGTTCTGCTTTATACCATAAAGAATATCAAGACGGCGGCGGTTCTCGCGCTTAGCGCGGTTTTGGGGATCGGCCTTTATTTCGGGGGCGAATATGTTATTGCGAATGTTTATAATATAGGGAATAATGATACGCAGGAGAGTTATTCAATACCCTTTCAGCAGACCGCGCGGTATGTTCGCGAATACGGCGGCGAGGTGACGGCTGAGGAGCGGGAGGCTATAGACGCCGTTTTGGATTATGACAGCCTTGCCGCGGAGTATAATCCGGAGCTGAGCAATCCCGTGAAGGGCACGTTCAGGCGTGACTCGACAAATGAGGATTTTAAGAGATATCTGGGCGTGTGGTTCAGGCAGTTTTTAAAACACCCGACTGTCTATATACAAGCCACTTTAAACGGGATATACGGATATTTTTATCCGGACAACGTTGGGTATTACAAGGATCTGTTCTTTATGACAAACGCTGTGGACAGTGATAAAATAGATTATCCGAGCGGTTTTGCTTATGCATTGCGGGATATCAATATGCAGTCCAGGAATATTCCTGTTTTGGGGGCGTTTTCAAGCCTTGGATTTTTTATATGGGCTGATATATTTATCATGCTGTTTTTCATATTTTTTAAGAAAGATAAGAAATTCCTTATTTATAATATACCCGCTGTGTTAACTATTCTTATATGTGTTGCGTCGCCGGTTAACAACACGATGAGGTATGGGCTGCCGGTGATGTTTATGGTTCCGGTGCTGTTCTGTATGTGCTTTAACAGGGGAGAGGGGACGAAAGCCGGAAAACAGAGTGAATGAAAAATGGCGGGACACGCTTATCCGGCGTCCCGCCATTAAAATTTTATTGATTTCTAACGCCTATTCAAGTGCCTGCTGAACAACGCGAAAACCTATGCTTATCAACCCTTAGAGTGTTTTTCGCGTTGTTCAGATGCAAGGTTTTTTAGCCTTTAGGCTAAAAAACCTTGCATACACAAACGACAATTATTTAACAATCGTCGTTTGCGGCAGACGCGAAATCAATGGAACGCCCTGAAAAGCTTTGCTTTTCAGGCAAAATCGGCAATTTATTGCCGATTTTGCAAACGCCGTTCGCAAACGGCGTTTGTTCAGTGAACATTATTCAAGCACCGCGCCGTCCGACACAGGGCCGACAAGCTTTGCATACCTTGAGAGCCAGCCTTTGACGGCGGGCTGCGGCTGTGGCTTCCAGTTCTTTTTGCGTTCCTCAAGCACCTCGTCGCCCACAAGTACGTCGAGCGTCCTCTTGCTTACGCTGAGCCTTATGGTGTCGCCGTTTTCGATCAGGGCGATCGGGCCGCCCATCGCCGCCTCCGGCGAGACATGCCCTATAACGCCGCCCCTGGAAAGGCCGGAAAACCTGCCGTCCGTAATGAGCGCCACGTCCTTATCAAGCCCAAAGCCGCAGAGCAGGGCGGTAAGCATGAGCATTTCCTGCATTCCCGGCCCGCCCTTAGGCCCCTCGTAACGGATTACTATCACGTCGCCGGGGACGATTTTTCTCAGGAGCAGGGCGTTGAACGCGGCCTGGTGGTTGTTATATACCTTCGCGGGGCCTGTATGTTCAAACATATTGGGATCCACTCCCGCGACCTTGATAACGGCGCCGAGAGGGGCTATGTTGCCGTGAAGCACCATAAGGCCTCCCTCGGGTGAATACGGGTCGCCTGCGGGACGGATTATCGTTTTGTCAAGAGCCTCCGCGTTCGCCACATTTTCGGCAAGGGTCTTGCCGGTGACAGTTTCCTGGCCGCCGGTGATAATGCCCTCGTCAATCGCCTGCTTTATGACCGCGCTCACGCCGCCCGCGCGCTCCAGATCCTCCATAAGGTGCGGGCCGGAGGGTGAAAGCTTAACCCAGTGGGGAGTCTCGCGGCTGATACGGTCAAAATCGTCAAGTGAGATTTTTATGCCAAGCTCATGGGCGATCGCCGGGACATGAAGAGCCGTATTTGTCGAGCAGCCGAGAAGCATATCAAGCTTTATCGCGTTTATAAACGATTCCTCATCAATCAGATCCGAGGGCTTTATATCGTATTTTGCAAGCTCAACAGCCCTCATGCCCGACCTTTTGGCAAGGTGGTAACGCTTCGCGCTGACGGCGGGGAGCGTACCGTTGCCGGGCATTCCCAAGCCGACGACTTCCGTCATGCAGGCCATGGAGTTCGCCGTATACATGCCCTGGCAGGAACCGCAGCCGGGACATACCTCGTCCTCATACGCCACATATTCCTCAA
Organism: Dermolepida albohirtum; assembly: GCA_031893035.1. NCBI lineage: Eukaryota > Metazoa > Arthropoda > Insecta > Coleoptera > Scarabaeidae > Dermolepida > Dermolepida albohirtum. The sequence goes on along the minus strand of JAVIWB010001366.1, from coordinate 12,233 downwards.
GATCCATAGTACCGGCAAGAGTCTTGCCCGCCGATTCGGCTATGTCCTGAACGTCGACCCTTTTGCCCCTGTAATTGCCCGCCAGCATGGGGCCGCCGGTCACTACAATCGTCGGTATGTCAAGGCGCATGGCCCCCATGATCATGCCTGGAATGATTTTATCGCAGGCGCAGACAAGCACTATAGCGTCGCACACATGCGCGGCAGCCATGCTTTCAACGCTGTCCGCTATCAACTCACGGCTGGGCAGCGAATATTTCATACCCTTTGTACCCATGACTATTCCGTCACATATGCCTATTGTAGAAAACTCAACGGGCGTGCCACCGGCCATGAGTATGCCTTCCTTGACCGCCTGCCCGACCTTATCCAGATGGGCGTGGCCCGGGAAGAAGTTTGAGTACGAGTTCGCGACGCCTATAAAGGGGCGGTAAATCTGCTCCTCGGTAAGACCCGCGCCCTTCATAAGCGAACGCGAGCTTATCTTCGCCTCTCCGTTTTTTAGTACGTCGCTTCGAAACTCATCAAGTAATTCCCTTTCCATAAATACATCTCCTTTGTTATACTATTTAACGGTTGAATTTGAGATAAGATTTGCGAGGATTTTTTTCGTCAAGTGGCGCGGAAAAACCGCATAAAGGCTGCCGCCTTTAAAGGTTTTGGCGTGCCGCATGGCGGAAAAAAGACCGCAAAGATATCTCGATTTTAGACGTTAAATAGTATTATAGCTGTTTTTTATTTTTTCCGCCGCTTATGACTCCTATAATCCCTAAAACGATAATAGCGATTAAATTAGCAAAAATATTTATTATCAAATCAAGAGATCCAAAGTTTGTTTGTGTAAACGAATGCGCAAAATATTGAATTGACGGGCTTGCACCCAGAAACTCCTCGTCATCAATAAATTCCGCAAGCTTAGCTTGTACCAAAAATTAATTTTTGTATACTTAAACAGGAGATATACCGCCCAGAGCGCGGCAAGCGCGACTATGGCGATCGGAAGCCCTAAAGCCCGGAACCATTTTATATTGGTGATCCGCTCAATAATCAGCAGATAAAAGCCCTCGCAATGCTGAAAGCGCTTTCCAGCGTTTAAAAATTTGTTCCTCATCGGTTCCATTTGTAAAGGATTCGGAAAAACGGTGACCCACGCTTGTTTTACCGTTTTCATCAAAGGGTATGTTTCCGGATTATTTTTTTTTCTATTGCCATATCAATAATTACACATACGCCGGCGGCAATAATGCATCCCAGAGAGGTAAATAAGAAGCTGATTTTCTTAAACACAGTAAATCCTTCTTTCAAAATAATTTTATTAATAAATCATATTGCAATATCTTTAAGATTATCCATAGAAATCTTACGCTTGCCGCTTTCGATATCCTTGATCATTTGCGTAATCTGATCGTTTACAGGCGTGGGCACCCCGGCTTCCCTGCCTTTTTTTGCAATGTACCCGTTAAAAATGTCTATCTCGGTTTTTTCGCCGCGCTCAAGCGACTGAAGCATGGAGACCTTTACGTCGCCGTACCTCTTTGTGCCTATCACCTTAAAAACATATTTGATTATCGCGTTATACGCCCGGGCGTTGCTTATAAGAAGCAGGCGGTATTCCAGAATGCCGTTGAACGGCGGAACCTTAAGTCCCATTTTTTTCGCGACCAGAATCCCCTCGCGTGCGATGCAAAGGAAGATGTCGCGCGCCTTCGGCTGCGTTAAAACAATGCCGAGGGTATTACCCGTCGCAGCGCCCAGGGAGTTTATACATGAGTTGATAATAAGCTTTGAATACAGCGAGCCGACGATATTGTCGGTAATTTTTGTGGGCAGCACCTTATCAAGCATCCCTCTTAAATATTCAAGTTTGTCTGACGTATGCCCATTCTTCATGCCAATCACAAATTCGCCCTTGCTGGTCATGTTGACCTCTCCCTCGGCAATCATCGTAGCACCGAAGCCTATCATGCAGCCCACGGCGCGCTCTTTGCCAACAACCTCGGCAAGAATATCAATGCATACCCCGTTTTGCATACATACCACAAGGCTGTCGTCATTAAGCAGTGGAAGCATCTGTTTCGCTATCTCCGGCATAAAATGAACCTTTGTGGCGATTATGCATATGTCATATTTGCCGCTGAGCGCGTCAATAGACGGGAACGCGTTCATTTTTGCATGGTGTTCCCCGTTAGCTCCGGTCAGGCGGAAGCCTTCCTCGCGCAACTGTTTTGCAATTTCCTCATCCTTACAGACGACGTCTAAATCGTAACCGGCCTCAATAATCATGGTTGCAACCGTCCCACCGATTGCACCCGGGCCAATCAGTATACTTCTCATTTTTCTCTTCCCTTTCTTATTTAATTGTATAAGGCAAAACACGTGCAGAAACGGGCTGTATAGCTTGTGTTTTTTGTATTTTCACCTCTTTTTTCAATAAATAAAACAAACTTTATTATAATTGTTACAATTATATCACCAAACTGTTAATATGTCAACGACTCCTCATATAAAATAAACATGCTGAAAAATCAAAATAAAATATATTTTACCCTTGATTTTTTTAATATACTTGTATATAATATATAAGCTGTCCAAAACTGTGACATTCAAAATATGGAAGGTTCCTGCCAAGCGGCTAAAACTGCGTTTTTTGCCCAAATGTAACGTTTCGGCACAAAAATTTAATAGCGGACACACGGAGAGATGGCTGAGCTGGTCTAAGGCGCACGACTGGAAATCGTGTGTGGGCTTAAACCCCACCGAGGGTTCGAATCCCTCTCTCTCCGCCATTACCAAATCTTAGTATGGAGAAACTGCTAAGACAAGCGGAAAAGTCCAGTAATACTGGGCTTTTTTCGTTATAAGGGAAAATTTGTACAATCCATTTATTTCATATGGACAAATTGTTTCTCGGAAAAATTATCTGGCGATTTCTTGACTTTCGTCTTATGATGTAACCGCTATTTTGTCGAAATTTCACTTACGTTTTAGAGTGTCGTAACGTTTTAGCATGTAACCGCTCTGATTTTTCGACTGGATTCGGGCATGAATTTAGCGCGGTCACTGTGACCGCGCCGTTTTTACCACCACCGGCTATACCCCTAAATCCACATGAACCTCATTGCCGTCCCGAAACATCACCGAAATGTCCCTCTTCGAATAAACCGTTATGCGTTCAGTCATAGCGCGAAAAATAGGTTCGTCAAACGATTACATCAACCCGTCCTGCAGCCGAAGATAATTCAAAAAGCGCAGGATTTTTTCTTTTCGAAGAATGCGGTGCTGTTTTTCCGTTTCAACCTCGGTCAACCGGGATTTCAGTTCTTCGTATTGAGTGGCCAACTGCTCATATTTTCCCCAGTAATTGGATTGACTCTGGGCGCGGTGAGCGTTATCTTTAATAATAGATTCGATTTCAGCATAAACCCCGGAGCAACGTTCCTGCAGCGAGGTGATTTCAGTGTCTTGCGCTGATGTGTCGGTTAACGCCTCAACAATAGGAATATATGCGTTTATGTAAGCGTCCTTATCGCCAATAATCTGATTAAAAGCCTGAACGAACGTCGATTGCAATTCATCATCGGTCACAAAAGGCGTATCGCAGCCGACTTTGCCCTTAACGCGATATTTTTCATTGCATTGCCAGACTCGGCGGCGGTAAGGAGTATTTGATCCCCATGTCTTGCTACCGAATATGCCCTTGCAATGGGGATCACCGCAGAAGACCATGGTGGAGAAAGTCTGACCGGCGCGGCGTTTTTTGCCCATCTCTCGGTTCTTGGCCATCTCCTCCTGCACAAGGTTGAAAACTGCCTCCGATATAATTCCGGGATGACTGTCCTGAACGAAAAATTGCGGGATTTCGCCGTTATTGCAGCCTTTTCCGGCGCACCGTAGCGCCAGCTGGAGTTGCCGCTGAGATTCGCCATCATCAGCTTGCGAATTTTTCCATACTCTTTTCCGATCAGACCGAGGCTTATCAGCCAAACCCGCATGGCGAATTTTTCGTTTTCGAAGCTGTCTGGAGCCTTTGCGTTCACACGCTTTTTCTCCTTGGCGGTTTCACAAAGGGCGTGGATAAACTGCATGTAGCACTCTGCGTTCCCGGTCAGTTCGGCGGGAAACCAAGGGAAGAGGAGTTTATCAGAGGCTATTTGGATGGGTATTGAATCCACGCCGAGGGCTTTTTTGATCAGTTCCTCTTTGGCCAGCACCATCTTGTTCAGATTCTCGATATGCTCCGGCGTGAAGCCCAATACCGGGACTTCGATGGTCAGGCGATCAGGTTTCGGTGCATCCACCGGCTCCGGGTTTTCGAAGGGTGCGCCTACCACCGCGAACCATTTGCTGTGTTCCGTTTTACCGTCCGGGGCAGGTTTGATATAAACGTCCCGACCTTCGTGGTGAAAATAGATGCCGTATCCGGCGGCCTCGGCTTCGGCAGCGGTGTCGAAACGATCCTGAATCAGCAGGGTACCTCTCGGCGTGATCAGGTGAAAGGTCTTACTGGGCTCCGGTTCGAAGCCATTTAACTCTAATGCGGCGAAAAGGTTCAGGTTAAATTCGCCGGTAACTGTGCCGTTGCGGTCGATGTGGTAGCCGTCAGCCCGACTTGGGTCGCCAACTTCGTAGGCAAAGGTGGGCGCTCCGAGGTATTTCATCGGAGCGTTTTGTATTTCGCTGATCGCGCCGACCAGCTGTTTGCGGCGCTCGCCGCTGAGATTGAATCTGAATTCCTGTTTCATTTTGGTGCCTCCTACTATATATTGTGTTTTCCCATTTGGGTAGGTACATGATACCGTACATCCCGGCATACATCAACGGCTAATACATGGGTGTCATGGAGGCTGAAGCCATTGATATGACTGGTTTTTCGCGGCTTTTCACTCATCAAATTAGACACAGGCAGCAAAACGGAAAGCGGCATCTCGGCAATGAATATTATGCATAAAGTGACGGTTTCACTGCATAAACATATAGTTTGGAATCCTTTGTGCAATATGACGGTCACTCAAAAACGAAAATGAAACCCAAAACGATTTGAAACCGCTTAGACGGAAAATCAGTAAAACGGCAAGACTCGAACCGCAGCCAAAAGTCGGCGGACAGTCAAAATGAAGCTCCATCTTTGAAAAACTTTGAAAAAAGCTGAAAATGAAAATTGTATGATTATTTCTTTGATTAATTTTCCGGTTTGAGGAAGTTCTGGTATTTAAAAACGAAACGATAAAACGATTGGTTTCAAGGGTGATAAATCCCGTAAAACAAGCATTTACAAACGTTTTAGAGTGTAGGCTATCGGTGAAAAATTGGTCTTGCCAAGACGCTATCCATAGAATTTTTGAATTCGCGGGAGTTGTGCGCGAAGCCCTGGGGCGATGTCCGCTTGTAAGGCTGTAGAGATTGAGATACCCCCTCCCCATTGGTTATGATTGCCAAAGAATGCCCCTCTATTTTATCTATATTGCCAAGGGATAAAGCTCCTTCAGAGCGATTCCAACAGCAGTGCGTAAGGTTTGTTCCCATGCGGTTTAGCTGTGGAGGCTGTCGAAGGATGCGCAGCTGGGGAGCCACCCTAAAACGCTGCCGGTGGAGCTCAGGGCGACTCTCCCGGCCTTAATCAATTCTACTCCTTTTCTTCTTTCTCCATCCTTAGAAAAGAGATTATTATTGTGTATAAATAGAGTTGGCGCAGGTTGTCGCATGAAAAATGAAAAGTCCTTACGCGGGGAGGTTCCATGGAAACTTTGCTCAGAACCGGCGACAAGCCGCGACAGCCGGTCAATCCCAGAGCGTTTGCTGATATCCGTAGCCGCCGCCCGGCAGGGTGTAGCCGAGGAGCATGGTGGTCTCGGAGCCGCCGGAGCGAGGCCGCTTGCGTTTGATTTCGGCAATCTTCATCAACGCCTGTTTGAAGTTTTTCTGGCTCTCTACCCGCAGACCGTTGCGCCCGCACCAGATTTTATATTGGTCGTACACAGCTTGGGTGCGTTCCTCGCCGTCCGAATTTGGAACCATACAGTCCTCCAAAAATTGGGTAACTTTATCGCTGTCATGAGCATAGCTTTCGGTCGCGGCATCAACAGCCTTGGACGGCTCCAAGCCGCGCTCATTCAGCATTTTGTACCCGGCGAGGAGCCAGTTGAGGATACCTGTCTGGTTGACAGGCTTTTTAAACTCCTCCTTGAGGGTCGTGTCCTGTTCACCCTTTTCAAAATGCCGCTCAAATGGGATGATGTATATGCGATTGCTGGTGAAAAGCGTCATGTCGCTGATGTTGGGGCGATGGTTGGTGTTAATATACAGCTTAAACTGCGGATAGAATTCGAAGGTGTTTTCATATAGGAAACGCGCCGGTTGGCGGTCATTGCCGGTCATGCTCTTGACCAGCGGGGCGTTGAGAGTCAGCCGCTGATCAGGTTCCGATATGTTTGCGAAGCGAACCCCGGCCAGCCGGGCGATATCCTCGTTGGCCGAGTTGCCCATCAAATTGGCCTTCTGCGCCAGCGTTTCAGGCTTCACAGACCGTCCGTAATCGCCCATCACCCGCAGAATGCTTTCGCACAGGGTGCCTTTTCCGTTGCGGGTGGTCATGCCGTAAAGGATGAATAAACATTCAAATCGTGTCTCCCCGGTCAGGGAGTAGCCGAGAGCGGTTTGCAGAAAGGCGGCGGTGTCGGGATCATCCGGCAAAATCTCACCGATGAACTGTTCCCAGCGTTCACAGCGGATATTCGGATCGTACTTGACTTTGGAAATCTTGGTGAGAAAGTCGCCGCTGTCATGAGGCCGGAACTCCATGGAATCCAGATGGAGGGTGCCGTTCTTGCAGTTGAAGGCGTACACATCGGCGTCATATTCCTCCATGCGGATGGGATATTCGCTCTGGGCTTCCTTGATCACGGTTTCCCGGAAGGTTAGCCGTTGCCATTTTTTGCAATAGTCGATGTAGGCGGTACGGAGGCGCTCATCCGGAATCCCCGTGGAATAGGCGATGATATCGTCCGCCAGCATCTTGGCCAGCTTCTGAATTTCCACCCCCGCTGTGTCCGGCTCCCAAATCCTGCCGTCATAGACATACCACGTTTTGCGCTCTTTCACATAACGGGCAATGGATTTGTAATAGTCAGCGAACAGTCGTCCGGAGCCGATATCCACCCATGGGTAACGGGGGTTATCCTCCGGGTGCAGGTCAAGGAGGGAAACGCCGCCTTTGCCGAGGGATGGTGGCTTGACGGGTGAGGCCGGGCGCTGAACTGGCGGAAATTTAGCCTTTTTCGGCGGTTTATATATGTTCTTCGCATCCGCCGCCGCTTTTTTCAGAGTAATCCGGCCATAGGTGGTTCCGGCCTGAGTGCGATCCCACTTTTCTCGGAATAAACCGGATTGCCGGAACAGTCGATCCATCTGACCGACATCCCGACTGCACCAGAAGGCCAGCATACCGGCCAGTGCAAAATCGGCCTCGCTCTGGGAGGCGTATCCGCTCGGATCACCCGACCAGAGTCGCCGGAAAGCCGTGCCGTTCCGGGCTTTGAGGGCTTTTTCGATCACTTCGCCATCCGAGAGCATGGATTCGGAGTCCACAGGTAGTGGCGCGGGAACTGGCTTTTTCCGATCCATATATTTGTCCAGAAACGCTTGCAATTCCTTTGTTTTGTCTGGGATATCGCCCTCGCGGAAGGCATTCCCGGTTATGGTCATGAAGCGGTTGGTACATCCGGAGATATAGACCTCCACACCAATCCGCCGATTATTCATCCAGTATTTTTCTTTGTCAAATCGAAAACCGGCTGCCCTGCCGAGGATATGAAGGCCGGAGCCGCTGGGTGACCACTCCATATAGCATCCATCAAACATTGAAACGATATCCGCAGCGGGCTGGGTTAGCAGGCCATCCGCGCTTCGACAATGGTCACAGTCGATGACGAACATTCCGTCCGAAATGAGGAAACCGAGGCCGTTGTAGCCATTTGCCGTTTGGAGCGCCGTTTTGAAGTCCACAAATGTGCCGGGATTGTCGGTCTGCGCCTTTTGGCCGGTTACCGGGTTATAAGGAATCTTGGTCTGCCGCCCGTTTTTAGCAGGTTCGTACTTCCAACAGCAGAACAGTCCGCTACCGCGCAGAGGCTCAGGGATTGCGCTGGTTTTGCCCATTATAAAACACCTCGCATTATGATCTTACGACATAATATGCGGGGTGTTCTGAATAAAAATGTTGTCCTGCCGCTTTGTCGCAATTTTTTTCGCCGGTGCGACAGGCGGATGCGACAAGTTTGTCCATAAGTTGCTGAAATTGTCCAGTAAGCTGTGCTGCTGCAGTGGGGATAGATATCCAGGAAATATTTATATGCGAAGACAAGCGCTAAAGAGTTGCCCCGAAGATTTTCTGCCAAAATAATCTGTAATTTGCAATTTAGATATTGTAATAGGTTATAAACTATATTATAATATGTTAGATGGAGGTGGCTTGATATGACTTTTCCTGAAGCCCTAAAAAAGATGCGTAAAGAACTTAATCTATCGCAGGAGGCGCTTGCCCACGAACTGAAAGTTAGCTTCGCAACAATTAATAAATGGGAGAATAATAAAACGAAGCCCATCAGGCTGGCTCAAGAAAGCATATTGGATTTTTGCAATAAAAAATCCGTATCCGAAGAAATTGTTGCAGCATTAAAAAACGAATAGTATAATCCATCTTTTCGGAAAGGGGGGATTCCCATGGGGCTTATCAAAAACATCATAAAAGTATTTCTTGGCGAAATGTCAAGTGAGGACTCTGCTGAGAATTCACAGCTTTCATTTGATATGCCTACCATATATGACGTGTCTGACGCTGAACAAAGCTCCCCTTATAAACCTATCCCGATTCCTACTTTCGCTGATTTTGGAAACAGTAATATTTATCGAATTTCACAAATGATAAAAATCAAGTCTCCTCATACCGAATTCGGCAGAATATACGGAGCAAAAGATGCAGCGCAATTTCTTGCACAGGCAAATTTTATGGCCGATTATGAGGACGATTATCCCAAAGATGTTCCTTTCAACTGTTACACGCCTACCTATGCCGACATGGGTATTGAACATTTACGATGCTATTTTGCTTGGCGTACCAAGGTGCGAAGAGGTATTATTAACCAAACTCACACATCATACGTCTACGTGTATATATACGAGCTAATTAATTGCATTGGAGCGAAAGACGCGAATGACGCATTTAAACTGTTAGCGGAGTTTTGGCTTGGCTATCGAAAATATGATTCTGGCATTGACGCGAACATGAAAACATGGACGAAAGATTTTTATATTTGCAACAATTTTTCTCTATCATTTAAAGAGCTTGTAGAAAATACCGGACTGAAGCAATTCTATCCTGGTGTTTTTGCTGCTTCGTATGACGAACGCATTTATTCGCATCTTTTCCAATTGGCAAATTACAATTTACAAAAAAGCAAGTTTGTCGAATCAAATCCCCAGAGCGCCGCGTTCATCGAAAAATGTTTTCAGATAACGATAAAAAATTTAGAGCCTGTTCTGGGAATGTACGGAACAACTATAAAGAGTTTAATGCAAAGTGATGTATCAGGCGGAAACTGGTACGAACCCTTTAATAATGCGATTTATGTCCAGAATTTGAAAACAGCTCGGCGCGTAATAATCAGCGAAGGCGAATATTATCAATACAACGGAAGAAGTTGGAGCGCGTACAAACAATCTAATTACGGTTATGCGCATGGAATTTCTGAATTTGCGGGTTATATTGCCAAGAAAATAGAGGCTCAGCTTCGAATATTGAGCGGATATAAGCATAAGCTCTCGCCAAGCGTTGAATCCGCAATCAGCAAAATGTCGGGCAGTTATTATTCCACTCAGGATGATTTTGGAATTATAGTCCGAATTATGCATGATTCTGATTTTGATTATATTATATGTGAAACGGTTGCTGCGTGTTTTGTGCAATCACCCGATTTGGATACTTCACTTATAAAATACGAATCACTGGACATTCCAATATATAAAAGTCTGTTTCAAAAAGCGCAGACTGAACCGTATGCAACTTTTATTAAAATGCGAAAAATCAAAGGAAATACAGATGCGGATCAATTTTGCAAACAGGCTGAACTGCTCCGTCCGCTGAACGATAACTTTTATGAAATAACGCCAATCGAAACAAGTACGCCAACTTTTAACAGACTAAACAACAACCAACTTAGAACATACATTACGTGGCGAACAAAATATCAATCCGGAAATATCTCTCCGGTATCGTACTCATATGTTATATTGTATGCTTTTGAAATTATCAATGAAATTCAAGTACAGGGAAAAGACGCTGTAATCCAAGCGATAACCGCTTTGTTTCATGCCTATCGTTATGAATCGAACATTGAGAAAGCTCTCCCCGAATTATTGCGTGATTATTATATCTGCAACTCGTTTAACTGTTCATTTTTGGATTTGGCCAAAGAATGCAAAATGGAGGCCGCTTTCCCTAATCTTTTTTTCGGAGACGAAAACATCAATAACCCCCTACAGTTTTACGGTAAGATATCAAGCTATAAAATACTTGGCAGCAAATTTTATTTGGATGAAAATCTTGAGATGCTGGATGAGTGTTTCCGCAATTGCCTACACCAGTCAATCCTGTTTTTCGCAAAGAATGGAATTGATTTTCGTAAAATATGTTTGATTAAATCGGCACATGAAAAATGGTGGAGACCTTTTCGTAGCACGGTTTATAATTTTAAGATAGCGCCGGTTAAAAAGACGGTTAAACTTACCGCCGATGACGTCTATACTTATTCCGGCTCAGAGTGGTCGCGTCGATCTTCCGTAAAGCTGGATATGGCGGCTTCGCATTTAATTGGATTTATACTGAAACGAATGGAATCCAAAATGCGTGAGATTGTGAAATTTAAATACAAACTAAGTGCCGATGGCCAAACAGCGGCAGAAAAAATACCAAACAACACACACAATCAAGTCCAAATCGCAAAATTGATGAAGTCTCCAGATTTTGGAGATTTAATCGACAGAACAGTGTTGGAATATTTTCAGAAGAAACACCCACGTGTTTTCATCGACCCGGATACGGTTTATAAAAAACCGGTCAAGGTGAGTGTTGATTTCAGCAAACTGGATCAAATCCGTGACGAAGCGTCAGAAATACAGGGGAAATTACTAGTCCAGCAGGAAGAGACAGCCGAAGCAAAAATAGTTGACAACTCGTCTGCGCTGATCGCTAATGCTGTGAAAGAACAAAGCAGCCCTGTGCCTATTTCTGAGAGCGCCACTGAGTGGGATATATTGATCGCAAATCTTACTGATGCACAGAAAGATGCTATATTGATCATATTAGCGGGACAGGCTGTGTCCGATAAATTGCAGCTTTTATCTACAGAGAATCATTTACTGACCGAAGTGTTGCTTGAAAGTATCAATGAAGCGGCGCTGGAGCATATCGGCGATAATGTCATTGAAACAGGAGAAAGTCCGATTTATGTATATGATGAATACATCGAAAATCTAAATCGGGCATTAAAAGGGGTATCGTAATGGAAAAAGCAGCGCCAAAACGCATTGCAACTGCAATATTGAATTCCTTGAAAGGCGGGGTTGTGCCGCGTGTAGGGCTTGAATATATTGCCGTTGGCCGCAAACAGGAAATTGATGCTCTGCTTCACGATGTTGAAATCATCGAGGACGGCGGCGCGTCATTCCGTTTTATTGTGGGACGGTATGGAAGCGGGAAGAGTTTTCTGCTGCAAACCATTCGAAATTATGTGATGGAAAAAGGCTTTGTTGAGGAAACGATAACCGATCTGTTTTGGGATTACCTCGGTTGCCTGTATAAAAACGGTCAAATTTTGAAGGATTATTTGCTTATCAAAAATCATGAAAATTATACTGCCTTTGTCACCATTCACGATGACGATGCGCTTGATGAGCGGCATAATAATGTTTATGTCGCAAAATATTTTGATGAGGTAAAAAATCACTTTGAAATCAGAACGGAGATATTGGGAGAGAATCTGAATACCGACAAGCCCTGCGATTGCAGCGAAAAACCGGAATGGTATATGCTTTATACCGATTGGACGGACGATGAAAGCCCTGTTGTTTGCGGCAGATGCGGAAAAAGTGTGCCGCTGTATAAAGCTCCCTCATATTTCGGGAGAAGATGAGCATCATGGCGTTCTTGGCTGGAAAACAGCGTATCGGGATATGGATAG
>JAVIWB010001365.1:0-21473 GCA_031893035.1 Dermolepida albohirtum | reverse complement strand
ATTCATTATTCATTTTTGAAACCTGGTGAAACCATCACGGCAGCGTCCTATTGTGCCGAACTGGAAACTATGCATGGAAAATTGAGCCGCTTGCAGCCCTCACTAGTCAATAGACATGGACCCATACTTCTTCATGATAATGCAAGGCCTCATGTTGCACGACAGACAATCCAAAAACTTTCGGAATTTGGTTACGAAATTCTCCCTCACCCACCTTATTCACCTGACCACTTAAAAAATAGGGACTTCCCTGACCGGGAGTCTGTAATAGCAGTGTTTGAGCAATATGTGAGCCGTCAAAACCTAGATTTCTTTTCAAAAGGAATTTTTTAGCTTCCAGGCCGTTGGCAGCAAACTATTAATGTAAATGGAGACTATTTTGCAGAATAAATATTTATATTTTTTTAAATTTTTTTTATTCTTTACAAAATCGGACATTTCATATGTAACAACCTGATATTAACAATAGAGAAGGTGAATAGATAGTACATAAAGAAATATAAAAATCAGTACCTCATTAGGTTCAGAAATAAAATATCCAAAATTGGCGTTCCACTGTGCGATGAAAATATTACTCACCTCATTAGGTTCAGTTATCCGAATTCGAAAATATCCTGAAACGCGATTGGCATTTGTGATTACACTGTGCGATGACACACGGTTTCGCAGGGCCTCCCTTTTAACAAATTATTTTGTTAGGGCCCTGCATGTATATATTGTACGCCATACATACATTATGTATGTAGTACCGTGCACACATTTTACAAGCACTGTTCTTGCTTCGACCAAAAGAAGTGAAACGATAAGAAAGTCGGATTACTTCTTAGTTATCCGAAGCTCTGAAAATAAAGTCCTGAAAAATTACACGCGAACACGCGATGTTAAGAGATGGCATTTGTGATTACACGAGTTTTATTGCGGGGATCCGAATGAATACAGCACTTAGCAATGTGCCGACAGCACTTACCTACATGCACAGATATTTTTGCTAAACCGCACACGGTGTATTAATTAAATGCGCAGAGATCAACGTTGAGGTTCGAAGAGTAGACAAATTGCGTTTTAATCTGACGAATTTAACAAATTATTTTGTTAGATAAGTGGTTGAGGAAAAATACGATATTGATTTTCGTTGAAGAACGAACGAATTTACATTAACACTCCACGAAATATAGTTAACATGTATATATTGTACATAAGTACTACATACATACATTATGTATGTAGTACTTACATATATGTATGTATATACACATATGTGTATATACATACATATATGAAGCTAGGCATACGTGGTAAGGTTAATGTAGGTTATTTAAATATAAATGACCGAAGTAGACAATATCACTCATCTGAATTAAATGTTATAGTCTTATTGAAATATTCAGTCAATAAATTTGAGAAAAATTAATTTAAAATAAACAATAATTATCAAGACTCCTAAATGAATTAAACTAATTTATATAATATGGACTGAAGGTATATAATTTACTAAAAACAGAAACTTAGGAAATGTTATTACGAGGGAGTATTGATATTTATAGTAGACGAAGTTGAATTTGGTTGCTATGGTTACAAGCTATGTTATCTTATAAATAAGTTATCAAAGTTTGACATCCATAAATCGAACGGTAATAAAATCGTGAATTTTTTAAAACAGTATGTCATAGAAAAAGCTAGATTCTGAAAAAATCGATCTATCCAGTTTCAGCCAGTCATGAAGAACTTACTTTCTAGAGGATATGAAGAACTTATTTTCTAAAGGATTTTAGGGACAAAGAAACTTTTGCTGCTATGACAGAAACTTTAGATTTTGGGCGATAACTCGTTCTTCTATAATTTGGTATTGAAGTTATGCTTGTGAAGTTTTTAGTTACGTAATGCAACGTTTCAAAGACACGTGCGTGCTTGTTACAACTGGCATAAACTACGTATGTAGAGGGCGTATTACTGTAGATATATTGGGCAGTTGCTTAAAATATTTCGAGGTATGTTTTGTCAGATACGAACATCCTTAGATTTAAGGAAATTGCAATTATTAAATTCACTTAAATTATATATTAAGAATGGACGCGATTATATTTTATATTCCTATGATGCACGCTATAATGAACGTTCCTATTACACAAGTTTTTTTCGCAACCGTGTTATATTAAAACACGTTCACCCATGGTATCAAAATTCTAACAAATTATTGTGTATTAACAAAAAAAATCCACTTCTGCTGCGCGTTGCTACTTCTTAAGTCATTGATGTAAAATATAAAACAGAGGGTTTAGTAAGTTTGCAGCTGTACATACTTTGTCCTAGAAAAAACCGACCTTTTTTAAAATAGTAATTCTTAGTGGCGCCATCTATTAAAAAAATATGCGTCGGTAAGGCAGACCTTTCACCAATGTTATGTCAAAATATCATGACATTTGCATCATTAGAAGCAGAGAAATTGCGCATAAAGTAATAGTGTGTATTTAAAATTGGTCGAAAAATAAATTTTGAAGAAAGAGCAAATATCAAGAATCGTTTACTGAAACCTTTAATTTGATTAAATAAGTATATGGTGATGCGTGCTTATCGCGTACGAGTGTGTATGAGTGGTGTAAACGATTTAAAGACGGTCGTATGGACATCCTGGTGCAAAAAAATTGTTGTTACGAAAAGTACCATCGAACTTGTGCCTGAATTTATAAGAAATGGGTCGAAATCCTCATTGCGATACATGGGACTCAATTCATCGCATTTTGACACAGCATTTGGGCTGAAAATGGTTTGTGCAAGGCGCGAACTAACTGATGATCAAAAATTGCGGCGAATTCAATATTGTACAGACTTGATTAGAGACTCAAAAAAGGATGAAAACTTCAAGTATTCTATTGTAACTGGCGATGAAATATAAATGAAAGCATCCAAGCGAAGACGGACCGAAAAAAAGGCGTTTGGAGAAGTCATAAGTGAAAACAATGTTGACTTGTTTTTATGATTCGAAAGGCATAGTGCACAAAGAGTTTGTAACA
This sequence comes from Dermolepida albohirtum, assembly GCA_031893035.1. Classification (NCBI taxonomy): domain Eukaryota; kingdom Metazoa; phylum Arthropoda; class Insecta; order Coleoptera; family Scarabaeidae; genus Dermolepida; species Dermolepida albohirtum. The sequence goes on along the minus strand of JAVIWB010001365.1, from coordinate 18,462 downwards.
AGTAGTTAAACAGTCAATGCGGTATATTTTCTTTGTGTTATGAAGCGCGTATTCGTCGTGTGTGCCCTCAATATCGTAAAAGTAGTAGCTGGCGTTTGTTACATGATAATGCACCATCTCATCGCTCAACGCTTATCACTGATTTTCTAACTACAAATGGAATTTTAACCATCAGCCATTCACCGTATTCACCGGATTTGGCCTCCTGTGATTTCTATCTATTCTCCAAACTACATTGGCCGATGAATGGACAGCTTTATGCCGACGTCGAATATTAATAATTTATTATATTTTATTTATTTCATTATTTTCATTAATTTGCCGAAAGATCAGTCTACGATTAGGAGAATTCTATACGAATTCGAAACATTATTACTGCTTAGAATTTTAAGTGACTTGAATCGATTCAGCTGCTGCGAACAAAAGTGAACAGTTGAAGAGAGGCAATTAGTAATAGAGTTACATAATGAAAGAAAATTTCTTAGAGAAATTAAGATGTAAAAAAGTTTAATACAGTCCAATTTATTAATTTTTTACGTTCAAGTCGTTCAAGAAAACTAAAAGCTAGAGATGAAAATTTTAATCAAGAAAATTAAGAAACAATCTTTTAATAGCGCGCATAAATTAGTAGTAACCCTTTATAATATCACTGGAAATACTAATATACATTTCGATTTCATAAAAAATGTTCTTAGTTCACGAATGTCAGGCCCGTACTGCCTAGCAAAAACCCTTTGCACGTTAACCAACAGACGTAAACGAAATGTGCAAAGAAATATATTAATTAACCTATAAAATTATGGAAATCAGTTATTTTTTCTAGCAAAAACAAATTTATGATTACCGGTTCACATGGTAAGAAATGGGAACAAAGAAAACAAAGAGAAGCTTTAAAAATTTACAATTTACAAGCTATGGTGAAAGGTGGCGGCAATGTTATGGTGTGGGGCTGTTTTGCGGCAAGTGTAAATTATATTTCATTCAAGGTGTAATAGACAGATATGAATATTTAAACATTTTAACAGAAAATTTGAACCGTGAAAAAAAGTGCGTTAAAATTAAATTCAGGAAGTTGTTTTCATTAAAGAATGATAACGACCCTAAACATACGTCGAAGATAGTGAAGAAACAGTTACTCATGCGCCACATATGCTGCAACACGTCCACAATTTCATAAAGAATTTGTGGGTAATTATTCAACAAGTTCGTTTGCGCGAAATAAAGAACAAGGAACAAATAAGAGTTACTTCAACGGAAGAATGTGTTAAACTCATCCCCAATATAATAGGCAATTAATAATTCTACGAGGGTAACAGTTTATAATTCGGGAACTGCAAACATTGTTAATGTTGCTTCCGACCTGATGATTGCATCGTGAAGTTTGCATTTTTGACAATATATTTACCTTGACAGTTTTATTATCCGGTCACTATTTCTATTGTTGACAGTAACTTGAAAATTTTATGTCAGCGAAAAAATGGAATTACCTCGGGAACATTTCCGTGCAATTATTTTTCATTACTTTCGGCGTGGATTATCTCAACAAGAATTCATCGACGAGCTGAATTCTTTATATGGTGATGAAGCGCCGCTATCGAAAAGTACAGTATATCGTTGGTAAAATTAATTCAAACTTGGACCGCGTTCTTTGAACGATGAATTTCGTGAAGGTTGTCCCACAAACGTTGTTGTGTCGGAAAACATTAATGCAATGTTTGAATTGATAATGCAAGACCGTCATGTGACATATCGTGAGATCGAGGCATCTCTAGGTATTAGTAACACCAGCGTGCATAAGATCCTGCATGAACATTTAGCCGTTAAGAAGCTATGTTCACGCTGGGAACCACATAATTTGACAACCGCTCAAAAAAGGACTTGTGTCGATTGGTGCCAAGAAATGCACAAAAAATACACGGCTCTGCTTTAAAGAACATTTAAAAGAACAGGTGATGAATCTTGGATCTATACGTATGAGCCCGATGGTAAACAGCAGTCGACTAGTGGGTATTCCAAGATGAGCCAAAAGCAACAAAAGTTGTTCACGCTCGAAGCACATCAAAACATACGATCGCCTGTTTTTTCAGAAAACCGGTCACGTTGCAACTGTGCCTTTAGAGAGTTGTAGCGAATGGTACACAACTATTTGTTTGCCAAGAGTTTTTGAAGAAATAAGGAAAACAGACCGAAAACGACAGATCATTCTCCACCATGACAATACAAGATTTCACAGGTCGGTTCAAACAATTAAATATTTGACCGGGCAAAGCATTGATTTGATGAGCCATCCGCCGTACAGCCCTGATCTAGTACCCTGTCATTTCCTTTTGTTCCAACACGTGAGGAGTAAACTTCGTGGTCAACGGTTTTCTACGCCGAAAGAGGCAGTCTAGGCATTGTAAACTCATATTTTGGAGACACTGCCTGTACAGTGAGAGCAATGCTTTTCAGATTGGTTTAAACGAATGCAAAAGTGCATTGATTTTCAAGTAGAATATTTTCAAAAAGCAATAAAGCTATTTTCGATAATCAAAAATTCTTTTATATTTGCTATTCCCGAATATAAACGGCTACCCTCGTATACCAATACGCCTACAAGCCGTGATAGACGCTAATATTTATTCCACAAAATATTAAAATGCAGAAATACATTTTCGTTTACAATTTTATACATATACTGCATATAAGTTTATTTTATATTCTTATTTATAGGAATTTATGAATTTGGTTTGTATGTACTTGCAGCTTCTTTTCATGTATGTTATAATATAAGTTTATTCTATTCTACAAATGCTAAAGTTGAGTTGGTGTGCAAATATGTACATTTCTGGATATTGCATATGTCAATAAAAACTTTACATTAAAACAATCGTATTTGCAAATTTTCACAAACAAAATTAACTTAAGTAAAAAAATTTTACACAAAATAACTTGCAGTTTAATGAATGATGAATTAAATGAACAAAATTAAACCTAACCGTAACGAAAACAGTAACAACTGGTTTAATTAACCAATAAAGCCTCTTAATTAGGACGAAACACGAAGAACTATATAAAATGTGGGAGATATTAAATTAGTATTGGTTTTTAAAGGTTGCGGTGATAAATGTGGAGCGTGATAGAGGCTTATATACAAACAAATAACAATAATTAAATTATTTAATGATAAGAAATTACTTTGACAAACGAGTAAAGTGTTGAATAAATAATTTACTACTGTAGGTTACACAGAAAACAAACAAAAGCAGGGAAAGTGTAGTTAATATGAAGTGTTCTAAACAGCGAAAATAAACAAATGGTGATTAAAATTTAGTTTCAGGAGAACTAAGGGAAGTCTATTTATAAATCTCCGAAAGTTTGTTCAAACTGCAGGACAACAATCCGAAAAGTAAACTTCCTGACACTGTTAAAACTATATTTGAACTGTCTGGTCATCGTAGAAGTAAAGTTCGATGAAAATATTCTAATATTATAAAATAAAGCTTTGAAGTTTTGACAGTAAATTATATTTTTGGGTATAAGTTCAACGTGTAAAAGTAAGATAATGTAGATTAGTGTAATGGTGGAAAATTTTAAAGTTGTATTACGGTTAATGGAAAATAGAAAGCGGTGTAAATGTTAGAGAATGTTTTAAAGCAAATTTTACGCGCATAATAACACGTATATAATCGACATCTCCTATTTAGGTGCCGATGTTAAGCTTGATATTATTGAACTGTTCGAAAAGCAGTTTCGTCTCTTCTCGCGAGAGTTTTCAACAGTGCTTTTGATCAGCCAACTTCATTCTAAAGACTACGCGAGGAACCTTTTGTATTTTTACATAAATTAGAAAAGAAAGCAAACTGTTTTACTGCTTTCCAAAATATTCGCCTTCAAGATTTATATACTTTTGCAAGCGTTCAAACCAATTCTCAAAGCCTTTTTTGCCTCAGAAGTCGGTTTCTCGAAACCATGGTTTTTGTAGGCTGAAATTGATTGCCCACGCATTTTTTGTTTGTCGTTCAATAACAAAAAGAAATCGGTACACGATAAATCTGATAAATTCAAGCAACGAGATAATAATTCAATATTTTTCTCCATCGAATAATAATTTGTTTGACGTGCGGTGTTAGAGGTCATTGCCATGATGTATAATGATGCGACGTCTTAGGTTGTTTTTCCTAGTTTTGTCGATAATTTCCGGCAAACAAATGCTGTACACATCCATCCAGTCTTAATTATTTTTTAATCCTCTAAAGAAATAGTTGCTACTTATCATCCACCATAAACGAAACAACATGCGATTATTTATTTAGAAATCTTCGTGAACGAACAATCTTTGTCGCGTTTAGTTCGACTTGAGACATAGACATAGTGGATTGTTGCTTAGTTTCCAGTTCATACGAATATATCCCAGTTTCGTCACTTGTTACGATGCTGTATACCATATGTAGGCAACAACTGACCCGCTGTAAGATTTGATCCGGGCCGCGAGACGTTGTCATATTATTTCATGTCTGATATCTATCGCTAAAAATTATGAACACTACTTTAAAATGCACTTCTTTTAAACGCAGCCCGCGAACGTATTTGCGCATTAAAGTTTGGCCCACAACATGTCAAAGGTTGTATACGAATATACAATTAACATGAGCCTTTTTGAGAATTTGAGAATTTCATAGACAGTGCCGTGGTATTCTGTAGTTACAAGAGACAATTCTCACATGTTGGGGAACATGGTTGAAAGCGGCTTTCTATTAGTGCGAGAATTTCCAACAAATAAAATTTGTGGTTTTACGATTCAAACTTAACGAAGCTGCAACAATTAAGGAAAGCCAGAAAAGATTTCAAAATACTTCCGTTGAAACCGATTTAAAACAAAATTACTGCAGTTATAAAAGTTTATATGTACAGAGTAACATAAAAATATGTGTGTTGTAGAAAAGTTCGAGAGTAATATAAACAAAGATTTCGATTTTACCAGATGAAGACACACTTGTGATGGTGCGTGTATAGATCCGTTATCTATTTCTGAAGATTATTTTAATTATGCGTGTATTACATCCGCAGATGTAGGGCGATCATTTTTTAAGCATGAGAACATCTTTTCAGAACGTCGAACATTGGTTGCTCTTCGAGAAATGTGGAAACTTACATCATGCTGCAGACATTTTGTCAGTCTTATCCATTTTGTATGTAAGTGTATTATTTATAAAACAAAATATAAGTGATATAAATATAAATAACACATGCATCGCAAGGTCGCGCATTTGTTCGTACATTCGCCTTATTACGATCCTGGCCCGTGGGAAAAATATCTAAATTCTAATGATTAGCAATACTTCCCAATCACGTGAACATCGACGCTATTCAAGTCCTTGATAATACTAATATAATGATTAGACTCGTGGCCTGATAGATTAAGAATAAATAAATCTTAAAAACAATTATTTTTTATTACCTAAATATAAAACTAATTACAAACGAAAAAGAAAAAAAAAACATTCGATAAGTAACAACGCCTATCTTTTATTTTGATTTTATTTGGTACAAATAATACTGATTTCACTGGCATAAATAATATGCCATACACAAAGTTGCAATTAAAATAATTACTTCATAAACGAAGCAGATATTTATGACTATAATTATAAATAATAATCCATACGTTTCAAATAATATTTCTGTTACTTTTACACAAATCGAAACTGAATGATTGGGCAATATGAATTTGTAGATGCACAAGAAAACGATTGTGTGAAAATTCATGTACCCATATAGACATACAAATGGTCGTATATTCGATAATTTTATATCTTTTAAAAATATATATGCGATATGATAAGTGATAGTTAAAATGAGAAATTAAAAAGACAGACGATATATACATTGACATTGCGACTGTATTTATCGGCAAACGATTAGTAAACAAAATGCGGAAAGTAAGCGCATTCCGTCACAGTAGATAACCTGAAACTGGATCGCATCTTGTTTATGTTGCGCATGAACTTTTAATTTTTAACGAACAGTAGTTTTTGTCAAATCAGCACATGTATGAATCTGCAGCTCTAACGTATGTATAACGGCTATTGTTATGGCACGCTGCATGTAGAACGAAAAACAAAAGACGTTGACTTTTCTTGTTATCAGAATAAACGTCTGCGGTTTAAACACGTGCATAACAAATATTTACACATACTTAGATGACCGAATGTACAATAATTCAATGTGTTAAAGACGTGCACTATTCAATTTTCAGGTACCCACATATACATACAATATATGTATGTACAACATAAGAATAGAAATTGAAAAGGGAAAACTCTTGACTTCAATTAAAGGTAAATACTTTTACTAAAAAATGTATAAACATTTTCACATAATAAATAAGTTCGTATTGAAATATGTCAAGATTTACTTAACACTATTCAATTTTCACGTACGTACTTACATACACTCACGCTCATGGAAGTATGGACACTTGATTAAATTTTATATAACGATCGTAAAAATTATATTAATGCCAATAAATAGCGGTAGTATTACTATACCTTATTCTTAAGAAAGTTTATAATTCAAGGTATTCTATTTGTATATATTCTCCAAATATGATAGTAACACTTTTATCTAACGATAACTATAATTACCTAATATTGCATCTCAATAGCATTGTACGATAATTCCAACTACATATATACAACCATGCTCAGATATATTAGACACCCCAGGTAAAAACCCTTATTTTCGGTATTATCCAAGTCTGACGGAAATTAACCGTAAAAATAGTTAATGGTATTTACAGAAATGCGTTTTTGAATACCCTAGTTAATCCCCTATTGAAAAGAATAGGTGGAAAAGGGAAATTGTGGATTTTAGAAATTTAGTGTCATTCTAGCAGTGTGTGAGAAACGTGCGTTTGTGAGTTTGTGGTAGAGATCAATTAGATTATCCTATTTTTTCACGTTGTGTCAGTTATTTGTTGAAGAAAAATGCCTAAAACACGCGAGTTGTCGGTAGGGTAACGCGCCCAAATGGTGCTACTGCATTCCCAGAAGTTATCAAAAGCTGCAATTGCAAAAAAAAAAAACGTTCGCGATGTGCATTCCGTACAACCATTAGTCGCTATCAGGAGAGTGGGTCGTTTGTTAACAGACCAAAAAGTGGCATAAAACCCTGTACCTCGATTAGAGAAGACAGAATTTTACAAAGACTGGCTCTCAGTGATAGGAAAAAATCGTCGAAACAGCTCGCCAGTGAGCTGAAACAGCGTTATCGCGTAACAGTTTCTGCGTAAACAGTGAGAAGACGTCTCCAGCGTGCTGATTTACGAGGGCTTAAAGCGCGACGTAAACCGCTTTTAACTGACGCTCATAAAAAGAAGCGGTATTTATGGGCCAAACAACATGAAAATTGGACAATCGAGAAGTGGTCGAAGATTCTTTGGTCTGATGAATCGAATATCGAGGTATGTAAGTAGTACATCTTCATGACTAATATTCTTATCGTTGTATGCAATTCAGTCTACATGTAACATTAAACAAAATTAATCCTGTCTAAGGGCTAACTTTCTTCTTTTGCCTGGCAGCTATGGGGACTACCTGGGACGCTATACGTTCGGCGTAGGCAAGGGGAAGCTTATGAACCACAGTGTATCATTCCCACAGTAAAATTTGGAGGTGGTAGTATCATGGTTTGGGTTGTATGTCTGCATACGGTGTTGGAGAAGTGTACCTGTGCGATGGACGGATGAATAGCCAACGCTATTTAGCCATGTTGGAGGAAGTATTAGAACCGTCTGTGCTAAAACTATTCGACCAGGATATTCCACAATACATTGGCCTGTCATTAAGGCCTTAATGACAGGCCAAGGGCGGAGCGACAAAATATTGATAAATTGTACTATATTACTAAATAACACTTTGTACATAATTTTCACAACAGTTTTATTTTCCTCACCTCTCTTTTGACTAAACTATATAAACTATATATGTATGTATGTACATAAATTCGTAAGGTGTCTAATACATTTGAGCATGGTTGTATAATCAGAATTAGTGGTACTGTCATCAAGAAGGGACTAAAGTCTAGAAATTTAAGTGAAGTGAGTCGGTTACCCTATTACTACCTCTTTGTACCTATCAGTAGATCACTGAACGTGCTTTTGTGAAGTTATCTATTTTGTAAGCGAATAGTGTAATTTATGTTTACGAAATGCCACAGGGAAAGACGCTTGATAATGAAACACGATCAGCGATACTTACTTTGCATTGTGAGGGGTATTCTATTCGAAGTTTTGGTGAAAAATTAAAAGTGAAAAAATTGACAGTGAATCTCACAAGTCGTCGGTTTCAAGAAGCTGGCAGTCTGGAACAGTCAAATTTAATCAGGGCCGTGCTAAAAAAATTTCTGTGAGTACAATTAAATGATGATTAGTGGAAGCAAATTTGCACGGTCGCGTTGCCTCCCGGAAACCATTATTACGACGTGTAAATAAGCAAAAACGACTTCAATGGGCAAGATTACACCGTAATTGGACAATCGATTAGTGGAAGAACGTACTTTGGAGTGGCAAATAGAAATTTTAAGTGTTCGGGCAAAAGAAAAGAATTTTCGTCAGACGATCGGCCCGAGAAAAAATGTTGCCAGATTGCATAGCTCCAACGGTGAAACATGGGGGTGGTTCTGTTGAAGTCTGGAGTTGTTAGTCATTAGCCGGAATAGGAGATTTGATAAAAATAGATGGTATTATGAGAAAGGAGAATTACCGATAAACTTTGGAAAAGCACGTTTTACCGTCAGGCCTGTGATTAATCAGTAATAATTTTGAATTTATGCATGATAATGACCTCAAACACACGTCGTTGTTGTATAAAAATTTCCTTGGGGCGGAGAAAAATGAAAATATTTTGAGAATAGTGACATGGCAGCCTCAGAGTCCGGACCTCAACCCCATTGATTTATTATGGGATGAACTCGATAGAAGAGTTAGAAAGGAATGTCCAACATCGAAGGAAAAGCTTTGGAATATTTTGCAAAAAGAATAAAATAACATTACACCAGATGTAATAAGAAAATTAATAGAAAAAATGCCCCGAATAACAAAAGCTGGAATTGCCGCGAAAAGTGGTTTCTTCGATGAAAAGAAAGTATAATTAATATAATATATAAGTGTTTAATGAATTGTAATTTTAATTTTTATTATATAAAGAATCAATAAATATTGATTTTTGTTCAATTTCGTTGATATTTGTAATTTTTTTCTTGCTATTCCTTGACATACTTTCGTGAACGGTAGTGTACGAGCATAGTTTGACAAGTAGTGAGAATGACACATAGGTGGCGCTCTAATTGATAAAACAAATGCACTGTAATTTAGGTTGCCTATTTATATGTTTACATTCCGATATTTAGATAAATCGGTTGATTAGTTTATTTTTGACAGCTGATTGAAAAAGAAGCAACACGTCGTTTTATTAAAATGGAAAAAGCTGAGTATCGTGCGGTGATTAAATACTTCGTAATTAAGGGTATGAAAGCTATCGAAATAAAAGATGAGTTACGGGAAACATTAGGTGAATCTCCTCTATCATCCGAGACAATAAGTAGATGGGTAAATGAATTTACACATGGTAGAACAAGCTGTGTTGATAAAGCGTGCCCTGGAGCACCCAAAATCGTGATTTCTAAGGAAACAATTATAAAAATCCATAATATTATTACACAAGATCGACGACTCAAAGTGAGAGAGATAGCAGACATGGTAAACATTTCAACAGAACGCGTACACCACATTTTAACGAAAGAATTGGGCCTTTCCAAGCTTTCGGCAAGATGGGTGCCGCGATTGCTTACGACTGATCAAAAGTTCACTCGTTTGTGCATTTCCAATGAGTGTTTGGACCTTTATAAGCGGAATCCGGTTGATTTTTGTAGGCGATTTGTTACTTGCGATGAAACTTGGATATACTACAGTACACCCGAAACTAAACAACAGTCGAAACAATGGTTAGAACGTGGTTCTGCACCTCCAAAGAAAGCGAAAACCACTTTATCAGCAAACACGGTGATGCCATCAATTTTTTTGGATTCAAAGGGCATTTTGCTCATTGATTACCTTCAGAAAGGTACCACAATAAACGGACAATATTATACAGAACTTCTACAAAAATTAAATGTTGAGATTCATGCTAAACGGCCAGGAATGGCAAAGAAAAAGATTCTATTTCACCAAAACAACGCTCCCTCGCATACTAGCACAGTTGCGATGTTCAAAATCCACGAGTTGCATTTCCAATTAGTACGGCATGCGCCTTATTCGCCGGATCTAGCCCCTTCCGACTTCCACTTTTTCCAAAATTGAAAACGGCACTAGGTGGTAAGAAATTTTCGTCTAACGACGAGCTTATTATCTTCGTAAATTAGTATTTTGCAAGCCTTCCAGAATCGCATTTTAGAGATAGCATAAGGGCAATGCAGCACCGTTGGAATAAATGTATTGCTCTTTTAGGAGAATATATTGAAAAATAAAAATTATTTTGTATTTAAAAAATTCGTTTTTCTTTTCCATTCTCACTACTTGTCAAGCTACCCTCGTATGTATGAGTATGTACAACATAAGAATAGAAATTGAAAAGAGAAAATTCTTGACTTTAATTAAAGGTAAATACTTTTACTAAAAATTGTATAAACATTTTCACATAATAAATAAGAACTTCTTATTGAAATATGTCAAGATTTACTTAATAGTATTCAATTTTCACATACGTACTCACATGTGTATGTACAACATAAGAATGGAAATTGAAAAGGGAAAACTCTTTACTTTATCTAAAGGTAAATACTTTTATTAAAAATTGTATAAACATTCTCACATAATAAATCATCGTAATGAAATATGTCAAGATTTACTTAATAAACATGTAAATTTAACGAATTAATTTCAGAAATTCATTATCATTAAGAGAGTTATTACACGATGCAAAAGTAATTTATTGCAAGATTATTTCTAATCGCACGAGCTTCAATTGGAATAACTATACAATTAACATTCAAGAGACTTCAATTAAAGATTTGAACTTTACTGTAAATTAATACAGTGAGAACATGAATTCATATGTATGTATGTACATACAATTCAATTAATAACATAATAATAAACCAAAGATGTTTACAAAGTTAGCGCTGATCAACGTTTCCATTGCAATAATTACATATGTATGTGGATACATAGTATGTACATACATAGGCTAGCTAAGTAGTACAGAAAACAAAGAAACTGTATCACATAATGGGTACAACCGGTATATGTATTTTAGCAAAGTAGGACTTGCAGGAATTAGAATAAATGTTCAAAAGAATAAATATAGAAAGTATGTAAAACATAGACTGCAGAAAAATGAGAAAAAACTATACTTCCCTCTATCGTCTGAAAGAAGGATAGAAATCGTGTTCATCCTGTTAAATGTAGAACTGCCTCACTGTGCGTTTATGGATAAAACTCTTTAATTTTGACGACATTTAGAGGACGTATGAGAATAATTCAAATGTTAATGTGACCCTGATTGCGACGCGTTTCGAGTAGTTCAACTCTCATCAAGCAATATGTGGTCTCATTAACATAGAATGTAGAACCGATAAGTAAAGGAAATGAAAGTAAAGTCTGTGTGAGCAATTACTTCTCGCAAAGACCCAGTAAACAACAAGAATTTCTTAGTCGTTACTCACCAAAATTTTTAGTATTACATCGATTTCCGATCTATGTGTATCGTTAATGAATACTATATTTACTAGTTGTTTTGCAATTATCTTTCTATGTACCCGTCCGAGAGATGCTCAAATGAGATCTGCGGTCATTGTTAGATGAGTTAAAAACACGTAAATGTTTGCTCGAAAATTGGTGCAGGGCTGTAACTAAACACCTTTCGTCCTAAAAATTGTCTTATCGTAACAAAAAAAAAGGATCATAAAATTATAATAGTAGTACTTCATTAAAAACTTAATTTAACACTTAGTTAAGTTGAAAGTAAATTGATAACACAGATTACATTAATAAAAACAATTAGTCGGTGCAAACTGTTACGCCCCAATCGCTGTGGTTGATAGTAAAACAAAATGCTCGTATTCTAAATTAAATGATCCTTTGCTTGACCTCCTGGGTGCTAAAACTAGCTTAAAATTTCGTAGAGTTAGGAGGGCTGTATAATTAGATTTAAAAAAAAAAGCGTCACAATATTGCTTCCCTGAAAGCCACTTGCCAATACTGAAGTAAAGTAGATCGACAAAAATACGTTCCTTGACTCTACTATCTTAAAACCAAAGTTACCTAACTGACAAAAAAACAAACTTTAATAATCCCAGTAGCCGAATATGGTTTGTTTATAGACACAATAAATTTAATGTATAATAAACTACAACTGAGTTATAGGCAGAACTAACATCGTTAAATTATTAGATTCTTATGAAGAATAATTAATAATCAGCTGGCTTTCAATGTTACATAAAGGCTAATTAATATCTACAGAGGTTCCTAGAACCACACCATTTACACTTCCTTTAAAGCAGCAATTCGAGGGAGAGTTATTACTCTAGATACGATTCCTTGTAGGGTAGCTGTTTTATCATAGAAATAGCATCACTTTTCCCTGGTCAAGTGACACAGAGGGTAAAATTTGAAGCTATACATGAGGACCTTCTGATTGAATGGAGGGCCATTTAACAAGAGTAATCTTATATCTATATCGTATGGGACATCTTTAGGGCTCAACTACTGCTACCGTCTGTCGCACTAAAATTTAGTTTCAGTATGTATGTGTGTTTTTGAGGCTTCACGTATGTATCTGTCGCTTCTATTTGATTATCTTTTACAAATTTTTCAGTTTGAAACTCTCGATGATATTTTAGTTAACAACATGACGTTTCGATAATCTTCTGTCCTGCAATTCATATTTGATTCCGTATACTGCTACTGCATTTCTAGAACTGCATGAGAGCAGAAAGGATAATTCACAAAAGGCGGAAATTGATAGGTAAAGAACAAGAAGAAGGTCATGTGAAAGGTGGAATGTGAAATTGTTGACACAACATAAAAAAGAGATTCAGTGGAAAAGGAAAAGATGCTGACAAAGGAGTGGCACCTCGACACGTACGACATATAAAGAATCGATTATATTTTAATGTAACTTTTATTCAATTGTTTACACCAATAATTAGATCCGCATCACATCGTCTACATAGCAAACAGTTTTTTTACACATACTTAATCTTATATTTTTACTTGTACATATAGTAGATATATACTTTATATTGGTAAGATAAAGAGCATTCTTTGTCATAAAGAAGGTATTTTTATTCCAAACGTAAAAAGACAGTTTGTAGATAGAATTCTTAATAATAAATTTGCGTGCGAAGTTTAAACACAACAATGGGAACTAATACAAGTACACTACCGGTCATATTTATTTGCCCACCCCAATTTTATGTGTTTCCTGAAATACGGATTATCTTTCGAAAAATCTGTATTATAATTATTCAACAATATTATTAGTGGAAGTAATTCCATATGAATTTTTACGAAAATATTAAATTGTTTATGATATATCGTAAAGGTGTCATAAATTGGAAAAATACCATAAATATTATATAGGCTAATCCCTACAGTATTAACAGTTTTACCTGCATTTCCGAAACGTATTACCAATATTGTGTTATTGTACTAACTAATTATAATATTAGGATGTGTTATTCAAAAAGGAAAATAAATTTTATGTCAGTCATCGTTCATCTTTTGTTGCGAAAACAGTGAAATAGAGAGTTATTGTGAATATTTTAATGTAATGCCGAAGACGAAGGAATTATCTGTTGAAGTGCGTGCTATGATAATTGCTTATCATCGTACGGGTAAAAGTAATCGCGAAATTGCAAAAGAATTACGATTAAATCGCAAAACCGTTGATTATAACGTTAACAAATTTGAAGAAAGTGGTACATTTTCCAACAAAAGAAGATCTGGACGACGCAAAGCGACGACATCTGCAGATGACCGGCATCAAATACGGATAAGTAGACGCGATAGACGAAAAAACAGCACCAGAAATTGCTGCTGAAATGAATAGAGCGCGTGCTAAACCAATTAGTGTGTCCACGGTAGAGAAGGTTAATGCAAGCGGGTTTATACGGAAGAATTGCTCTGCGAAAACCGTTTTACGAGTTTTCCAAGGGCTCTATTCGGTATACTATTCCATTCTTCTTGTAATGTGTTCCACAAGTAATTTGACTCTCCTGTCCAATTCATTCCATAACAATTCTATGGGGTTTAGGTCGAAGCTTTGCGGTGGTCATGTTATTTTTTGTAAAGTATTATATTTGTTCGCTATTTAAGGAATTCTTACAGAGTGTTTGGGGTCATTTTCCTGCATAAACACAAACCGTTGCTACGTCGCGGTAGTTGATTGAAAAGACTACTGTGGGCCCTAAAATATGGAGATTGGAGTGTAGAACAGTGACAAAATGTTTTATGGACAGAGAAATCAATACTATAATCAATACTATAACAATAATAAGTGTTTGATGAAAGCAGGAGTGTTTGTCAGACGTTCCGTTAATGAAAGAACGCCTGGCGAACGCATTGTTCTAACAATAAAACACTGTGACGGTTCAGCTACAGTTTAGGGTTCCTTTTCTTATTCAGGAACAGGCACGTTACACCGAATCGAAGGAATAATGCGGAAAGAGCACTATCGCGAAATATTATACTAGAATCCCACGCCATTCTTCTGGGTTGTGAATAATCGACAAGAATTTTATTTTTATGCATGATAACGATTAGAGCATACAGCCCGAATATGCAAACAGTATCTGAATGAGCAAAATCGAGCGATGTCAGTTGTGACATGGTCACGGCGGGGTGCAGAGCTCAACCCTATTGAGTTATTATGGGATGAGCTTGATACTTGATAGAAGAGTCCGACTTGTTGGTCCTACTTTCAAAGTATAACTCTGGAATTTCTTTAATAAGAACGTAACCCAGGCAACACACAGAAAATTGTCGAACAGATGCCGCTAGTTGTTCAAGTAGTTAATTAATGCAATAAGTGGATTTTTTGACGAAAGCAATTTTTAAGAATCTTACTAATGAAAAGTGAGAAAATAGAATTTTCTTTAGATTTTGATAGTTGTTATTCTTAGAGTAATAAATTTATTTCTTCAGTATTAGTTGTCTCAATTTTTTGATTTTTTAACTTTTATTTATTGGCCAAACTTCAATGGACAGTAGTGTATGTACATATCGCTACATTTATTTAAAAACAGTAGAATTCAATATACGTTGCAGTGATTCACTGTCGGAATTGTTTCTTTTTGGTTTAGTGCTCTGATTTATTATTATTATTATTATTATTATTACCATGAATACACGCAATTTTTATATGTATTTGCATTATGATATATGTAATACGAGGGTAGTTTGACCAGTAGTGAGAATGGAAAAGAAAAACGAATTTTATAAATACAAAATAATTTTTATTTTTCAATATATTCTCCTAAAAGAGCAATACATTTATTCCAACGGTGCTCCAATGCCCTTATGCTATCTCTAAAATGCGATTCTGGAAGGCTTGCAAAATACTAATTTACGAAGATGATAAGCTCGTCGTTAGACGAAAATTTCTTTCCGCCTAGTGCCGTTTTCAATTTTGGAAAAAGGTGGAAGTCGGAAGGGGCTAGATCCGGTGAATAAGGCGCACGCGGTACTAATTGGAAATGCAACTCGTGGATTTTGAACATCGCAACTGTGCTGGTATGCGAAGGAGCGTTGTCTTGGTGAAATAGAATCTTTTTCTTTGCCGAAAGCTTGGAAAGGCCCAATTCTTTCGTTAAAATGTGGTGTACGCATTCTGTTGAAATGTTTACCATGTCTGCTATCTCTCTCAATTTGAGTCGTCGATCTTGCGTAATAATATTGGGTCTGGGAAAAAGTTCGTGGCGTTTTTCCCGATAGATGGCATTGGTTGCCGATAACTAAAGAACAACAAGTCACAGCGACACCACCGAGGGCTCGTTTTTTAGATGACCTTCCGAACGTTAGTTTGAGCGTAGAAACATTGTAATCGGTGCAGTGGTTGGAAAGTTATTCGCACTTGAAAATGGAGAAGAATAATGAAAAATTTCGCTATATTCTGCAATATTATTATGATAAGGGGAAGAACGCTGCGCAGGCTTGTGATAAAATTTGTGCTGTGTACGGTGAAGGTACTTTATCGAAATCTGTTGCGCGGAAATGGTTCGCTCGCTTTCGTTCTGGAAATTTCAATGTGAAAGATGAGTCACACTCCGGTCGTCCAATCACTGAAAAATCTGATGAAATTCTTGAAAAAGTCCAACAAGATAAGCATATCAGCAGTGTCGTCGATATTGGCATGGAGCTAGGCATTGACCACAAAACTGTTTTGAACCATTTACACAAAGTTGGTTACAAAAAAAGCTTGACGTATGGGTTCCTCATGAGTTGAGCGTGAAAAACATGATGGACCGAATTAACATCTGCGATGCGCTGCTGAAACGGAATGAAATCGAGCCGTTTCTGAAACGTTTAATAACCGGAGATGAAAAATGGATTACGTACGATAATCGGAAGCGTAAAAGATCGTGGATAAAGGATGGTGAGCCGTCACAAGCGTTCGCTAAGCCAACATTAACGCCAAAAAAAGTGATGCTGTGTGTATGGTGGGACTGGAGAGGAATCGTCCACTACGAGCTACTTCCAACTGGTCAGACGATTGATTCTCAACTCTACTGTGCACAACTAGAGAGATTACGCCAGGCGATTGAAAGAAAACGGCCCGAATTGATTAATAGGAAAGGTGTTGTCTTCCATCATGACAACGCCCGACCACACACTTCTTTGATGACCCGTCAAAAATTGAGAGAGTTTGGTTGGGAAGTTTTGATGCACCCACCTTACAGTCCGGATATAGCACCCTCTGACTATCATCTGTTTCGATCTCTGCAGAACTCTCTCAATGGAATTAAGTTGGTTTCAAAAGAAGCCTGTGAAAACTACTTGATTCAGTTTTTCGACCAGAAACCACAGAAGTTTTTCACCGATGGGATCATGGATCTACCAAAAAAATGGCGAAACATTGTCGATAATAATGGAGCATATTCGGTTTAAATGAATTCGTCCACGCGCCATGCGGGGACCAGTTGAATTTTACTGAAAAAACGCCACGAACTTTTTCCCAGACCCAATATTATGGATTTTTATAGTCATTTCCTTAGAAGCCACGATTTTGGGTGCTCCAGAGCGCGGTTCATCAACACAACTTGTTCCACAACATTTAAATTCGTTTACCCATCTACTTATTGTGGCGGATGATGGAGCAGATTAACCTAATGTTTCCCGTAACTCATCTTTTATTTCGGTAGCTTTCATACCCTTAATTACGAAGTATTTAAGCACCGTACCATACTCTTCTTTTTCCATTGTAACAAAAGGACGTGTTGCTTCTCTTTCAATCGGCTGTCAAAAATAAACTAATCAACCGATTTATCTAAATATCGGAATGTAAACATATAAATAGGCAACCTAAATTACAGTGCATTTGTTTTACTAATTAGAGCGCCACCTATGTGTCATTCTCACTACTTGTCAAACTATCCTCGTACAATATAATTAATATTAAAAGTATTATTAGAGAACAATACAATATAGTAGAATTTTTATAAAAATTCCTATTAGTTTTATCATTGTTTTTATATAATAGAAAATAATTTTCATCCACATTTCAAATAATTATACAAGTATACATGTTTACTAAAGTTAATTATAAGTACTTATATCAACTAATTGTTTCATAGTTTTTAAAAACGGAACATACATGTCGTTGAAAGGTTAGAATGCGTTTTATTTAATTAATATCTGTTATCGTTATTATGAACAATACTATGTTTACGATGCCGGGAGTATTGCCCCTCTGCATAAATATACAAGGCGATTGATTGAAACCATTCGTTAGGCGTATTGGGAGAACATTTTTTTCTAGAAATTTTAGGTTTAAGCTTAAAGCCTCACATTCTATTCAAAGAAAATATTTCGTGATGGCTTCACTGTCGCTGATTTTGATGGAACCTGTGATTGACTAGCTTAATTAGGAATTAGTTTTTTCGTACGGGTATTTCTTGCCGGAGTTCTCCAGGTGCTACACTGCTTAATTATCTGCTGATGATGACCACTTAGTTGTCGAAATACGTATACAGAATTACGAAAATTAATGTGGAAAGGGGTTATATATCAACCTTTAGTAATTCAAATAGAAGTCGCTACCAACTCATTTATTTTAAATGGAAGACTGTACTTTTATTGTATATTATACAAGTTATTCTAGGAAGGCCTTTCTATACCCAAAATCAAACATTTTAGAGATGTTCCATTTTTTTTTTGGAAAATATTTGGTTTTGCATCAAGAATTCTCACACTTTACTATAACA
>JAVIWB010001364.1:0-22064 GCA_031893035.1 Dermolepida albohirtum | reverse complement strand
ACCTACTTATTTTGTTTCTTCTTCAGACCTATAATATTTAATGGCATTAATATGTTGTGATATTTCTTACTTCAGCTGATAACACATAAGGTGTAATTATAATAAAATTTTTAATAGTAGACTGAATCAGCAACAATGCAAATAAGTATATATACGAGCAATATTAGATTCTCGGGCTTTTCGCGATGTTGGAGAGAAGTTCTCGAATCTCAATCATCTTCTTCAGGAGTTGTTTCGTAGTGAAGCATATCATATTCTCTTTTATGTCCATTATAATCTAAGAATAATTTAACAGCCATTATCGTATATTATACGAGGGAGCGTTTTTATATTCGCGGAATGAGCGGGTTGTAGAGGGGTGAGTAGGCGCATTGGGGGCGTGGCCTGTGCAGCGACTCATGATTAGTATAAATATGAAGTTTCATTGTTATTAGACAGTTAGTCTTTGAGCTATCGTCAACCAAGTAACATAATCAGGAGTGAAAAGTGAAATATGGAAAAAATGGAATATCGTGCCGTTATAAAGTTCCTTACCAGGCAAGGAAAATCAGTCGCGACCACAATGAATGAGATGTCATTGGTTTACGGCGACTCTTGTCCAGGAAAAACCATGGTGTACAAGTGGCATAGTTTATTTAAACAAGGAAGGGAATCCCTTGAAGACGACCCGAGGCCGGGCAGGAGCATTGAGGTGACCACGCCAGCACTTATCCTAAAAGTTGAACAAATTGTACTCGAAGATGCTCGACTAAAGAAGAAACAACTCGCAGAAATGGTTGGAGTATCCGATACAACAATTTTTAAAATCCTACACGATCATCTCAGCATGTCTAAGGTCAGCGCAAGATGGGTGCTGCCGCAAAAACAACAGCGCGTAGAGTGTTCGCGTGCATTTTTGGACCTCTGTAATGAAGACAAGGATGGTGTATTGAGTGGAATTGTTACTGGAGACGAAACTTGGGTTCATCATTATGAACCTGAGTCCAAACCAGACTCCATGCAGTGACATAAAAAGGGCACAGCACCTCCCAAGAAATTTAAAGTGTCACAATCAGCTGGGAAACTCATGGCAACGGTATTTTGGGACTCGGAAGGAATATTGTTGATTGATTATAGAGATAAAGGTGTTTCTATAACCGGAGAATATTACGCTTCAATATTAGAGCGCCACCCCTTGGCCCCCATTCCGCGAATATAAAAACGCTCCCTCGTATGTATAATCATTATAAATGTATATCCGATGACATATAAGGTTTTATTTCATATTGCTCATAATGCAGAAATGTCTTCATTATTTACATAAGAGCCTATATGCTCATCATTTAATTTAATTAAGTATTTACGATTAATCATAGACATATTTTTAATTTATATATATTTTTGTTCGGTTCATTACCATACATATATAGTTAGTTTTTGATTTTTGTGTCATACCACTTTTTTAGCCTTAAATGCTAGTTATGAAATTAATTCCTCTTACAATTTGTCATTTATTCTTGTAAAGATAAATTGGTCATAACAATATATACAGGAGGTGATTTATTGAAACCGTTCATTAGTCATATAGGGATTACTGTGTCATTTTTGTTTTTGAAAATTTTAGGGTAAGCTTAAGAGCTCATCTTCTATTCAAAGAAGTCTACACTTTCGATGAAACCAGAAGTCACTATCAATTCGTGTATTTTAAATGGAAAGACGTCCTTTTATTCCGTATTCGAATTCCACAAGTTATTTAAGGACTTTTAAATTTTCTATACATCCATGGTATAATTAACCGTTTTAGAGATATTTAGATTTTTTCCGGTATAACCAAAACATTTGTTACGGTTTAATTTACTTCTAAATTATTTGTTTCATTTGCGAAAACTCTGTATAACGGTCGTATTTTCGTTAAAAATCATGTATGTTCAAATGCGTTATTAGTATTTCATTTTTATTCATTTTCATATGGTGTAACTTTCGTATATTCGGTATTTGTTCAATTATGTTAGGGATCATTATTGCATATTGTGAAACGCAGTTATTTCAATAGTCCTTTCATTGTAGTTTTTATAGCCTAGCAATGATGTCATCCTTATGTTGACTCACTTTAGCCGCCTTAATAGTAAGTGCAGGTGTGCGTAACAATCCTGCGTCGATTATTACTTCCCGAATGTTCAATATTCGCCGGACGAATAAGTCAGTATAGAACCAGACGTTGAGAAAGACGGTCGCCTAATATTTGAGACAGTGCTCCTCAGTTGGAGGGATATGAGGAATAGTGAGAAAATGAAAATTAACGGTTGAATATACAACCATGCTCAAATGTATTAGACACCTTACGAATTTATGTACATACATACATATATAGTTTATATAGTTTAGTCAAAAGAGAGGTGAGGAAAATAAAACTGTTGTGAAAATTATGTACAAAGTTTTTTAGTAATATAGTACAATTTATCAATATTTTGTCGCTCCGCCCTTGGCCTTAATGACAGCTCGCACTCGTCGAGGCATACTTCCTACTAAATTGTAATATTCTGCCGGTGGTATTGCAGCCCATATTTCGCGAGCTTTTGTTGATAATTCTGCTTTTGACAGGCATTTATGTTCCGTGATCTTAGTTTTTAAGATACACAAATTTTCAATGGGCGACAAATCGGGACTGTCCACTGTGTTTTCCTCGAACAGCTCCCGATTTGTGGCAGGGCGCATTATCTTGCTGAAAAATGTGTTGTGGAATATCCTGGTCGAATAGTTTTAGCACAGACGGTTCTAATACTTCCTCCAACATGGCTAAATAGCGTTGGCTATTCATATTACGCAAAGGTACACTTCTCCAACACCTTAAAACATACAACCCCAAACCATGATACTAACACCTCCAAATTTTACTGTGGGAATTATACATTGTGGTTCATAAGCTTCCCGAACGTATAGCGTACCCCAAAGCTGCCAGGCAAAAGAAGAAAGTTAGCACTTAGACAGGATTAATTTTGTTTAATGTTACATGTAGACTGAATTGCATACAACGATAAGAATATTAGATGAAGATGTACTTATACCTCGATATTCGCATCAGACCAAAGAATTACCACTTCTCGATTGTCCAATTTTCATGTTGTTTGGCCCAAAATTTATGAGCGTCAGTTAAAAGCGGTATACGTCGCGCTTTACACCCTCGTAAACCAGCACGCTGGAGACGCCTTCTCACTGTTTGCGCAGAAACTGTTACGCGATAACGCTGTTTCAGCTCACTGGCGAGCTGCTTCCACGATTTTAATCGAGGTACAGGGTTTTCTGACACTTTTTGGTCTGTTAACAAACGACCCACTCTCCTGATAGCGACTAATGGTTGTACGGATTGCACATCGCGAAATTTTTTTTGCAATTGCAGCTATTGATAACTTCTGGGAATGCAGTAGCACTATTTGGGCGCGTTCCCCTACCGACAACTCGCGTGTTTTAGGCATTTTTCTTCAATAAATAACTGACACAACGTGAAAAAATAGGATAATTGATCTCTACCACAAACTCACAAACGCACGTTGCTCACACACTGCTAGAATGACACTAAATTTCTAAAATCCACAATTTCCCCTTTCCACCTATTCTTTTCAATAGGGTTTTAACTAGGGTATTCAAAAACGCATTTCTGTAAATATCATTAACTATTTAGACGGTTAATTTCCGTCAGACTTGGATAATACCGGGAATAAGGGTTTTTACCTCGGGTGTCTAATACACCTGAGCATGGTTGTATATAACACTTTGTCAGGATTAAAACTCTCATTAATTAAAAAGCGTCGTCCACAATTCAAACGTGGTTCAAATAGTAAACCCTGAACAACATCTACAGGTATGTCTCTGATTTCTTTGAAGTACTTGTGCTTATAGTATTGTGCTCTATAGGGTTTTTTTTTATTTTTTTGTGATTCTCTTCTTTGGTCTTGGTTTCTTTCTCCCTGGGAGTTTCGCCCCTTTTATGGTCAAGCATCGTCCCATCCATTGACGCGTCACATCATTGCAAGCCACGAACAGGTCAGACCGATTTATTTTGTACACTACATTACGTAGTAACTGATTAAATAACGCAAGTAGTTAAGTTATGATACGTAAATATTTGTTTTATTAATAGTAATAAATTGTAAACCGAGTATAAGTATGCGGGAGTAATGTTTCATACACCTATTAGTTAGGTTATTAAATACGTGCTAGATTAAATATTTAATATATTCCTTTGTGAAATTTGTGTTAGCCAATAGATCCACCAATACATTTATATGTAATGTTAATATATAATATTTGTAATAAACACTACATCATTACCTCCAGTCTAGTAGTTTTTTTTTGCCACCATCAACCAATTAAGAATCCGCAATACCGAAGCACTGTAGCACATTACGAAAATATTCTTTGAATAAAACATAAGTCCTCATGCTTACCATAAAATTTTAAGGAAAAAAAAATACATAGCAGTACCCCTAATACGTCTAACCAACGGTTTCAATCACCTTGTACGGCGATGGTATATGATAAACACCCATGTCAAGAATACAACGCAATTATTTTGCATTTAGTAAATTTATTTCTGGACATAATCTCCTTATAACTCTATACACTTAGTTCGGTGATGTTCGAGCTTTTTTTACGGAATTCAAATAATAAGATTTGTCGAACTCTACAAAATAGGCCTCTGCTTCGACAATGACCTCTTCATTTGGAGAATATGGTGGGTGAAGCACCAATTCGTGCCGTAAGTCAACAAGTTTCGCTGTCGCAATTATGAGCGGTTCGGGGGATTAGTATTATTGTAAAGAATTTTTTTCTTCGTTATGTGGGTTTTTTTCTCTCTTTAGTTCAGCAGCGAATCAGTCCAATAAATCAGCATAGTGATCGTCCTTTCCCTCTCCAAATAATCAATTAAGATTATGCTTTGTGAATTCCAAAGTATCGTCGCCATAACTTTTCCGGATGATGGAATCGTCTTCACCTTCTTTGGTGCACATTCGCTAGGAGAAAATCTTTGTGCCAACTGACCTTTGGTTTCCGTCGTGTACTGATGTATCCATGTCTCATCTATAGTCACATAACGTCGTAAAAACTCACGCGCATTGTGCTTCAACATGTCCTCAAACATTGTTTTGAAGCTATCACGCGATTCCATTTTTGATCAGACGCAGCACCCACCCCGCCGATAGCTTTCTCATACTACAAGGATATTTTAAGAGTGAAAAAATGTTCCGCGATATCAAATTAAAAATTATTGAAGAAACTCAGTGGAAGCTCTTGTGGATACCAACGCCTATTCCAAATTTAATTTATAAAAGTTACAGTAGTTTTGATAAATGACAAAGTACAATGTACATTATTGAGGGTCAAACCGATGGCAACCAATTCATTTAAACGCAAACACTAGAACCTTCAAGAAATTTCTAATGGAATTCATTTTCATTGTCAACATGAATCTTAAATTGTTGAATCTTTTTGATAATAGAAAGACTACTCTTACCTCACATTTCCTTTATAGCAGCAAATCTTGTGGCACTCCAGATATTCTTTCTTCTCCAGGTAAATTTTGCAGAACGGACATTGCACAACTTCTATAATTACATAAAAGTATGCTCATTAAACTCCATCACAATAATTAAAAACGTTTACATTACGTTACAAAGAAAATATAAATAAAAAATACAATACAGCAGACGCTCGATAACGTAAACACAGGATAATGAAAACATTGCGCTAATGTAGACACAAACTTCGTTCTATAGGATCAAACGGAACGCGCGATAACGTAAACAATGTGTACGCTCGATGACGTAAACAACCCTTGGCGACGGTGAAGCCCCGATTTATGTCGAGGATTAACCGCTGCGATAAAGTACGACAAACTCGGTCAGTCGTATGACGGTTTAGAATACGTTTATACGTACGTATTTCATTTTTGAACTTAAGCGAGTACATTGCACGCGTTGATAGGTGCGGGAGTGACACAGTTAGCAAGAAAATATGGAGTATCGAAAGCAACAATCTGTAAAATGTAGCGTATGAAAACACAAATTTTACTAAGAACGTGCAATACATTTGGAGGTCCGGGAAATAGAAAAACTTTAAAAAATGCGAAGGCGCCTAAAATGGAAAATTCCCTGTATAAGTGGTTTTTAAAACAACGGGAAGATCATGTCTCAATTAGTGTCGAAATACTTAAAGAGAGGGCTAGACTGTTAAATGAAAGACTGAAAGAAACTGAAAATTTCGTAGCTAGTGATGGCTAGCTAGAACGATTCAAAACAAGATATGGAATTCGACTGCTGTCTATATCTGGTGAGAAATTATCAGCACAACCACGATTAGTACAAATATTCAAAGAAATATTGATGAAAACAAAGAGCTAGATTTAAGAATGGAACAAATTTGCAACGCAGATAAAAGTGGTCTTTATTGGAAAATGTTACCAGAGAAAGCATTGCATCATTTGAAAAATCTGCTCCGGGCAGAAAGCTGGAGAAACAACAATACACTAATGCTAGTGGTTCACACAAAATAAAGCCATTGGTAATTGGAAAAGCAAAAAATCCGCGCTCATTTCAAAATGGAAATGAACTGGAATGTACTTAATCAGCAAACTATTCAAAAATGTTGGAACAATCTCTTTTGTACCAATGATGAAGAAGACGATGTTCCCTTAAGCGTAATTAGAGAACGTTTGCGATCCAACGTTGATATTGTTATTAGTGCGTCATTGGTTGTTGTTGATTTATTGAAAGTAGTGAATCCCAACATTGCTTGTATTCCAACTGATATTAATTTTTGGAACGAAGATAAACATGCTAATAAGGAGGAAGATATTGACAGTCATTGACATTGAAGTCAGATGTGTAGTGACTGACGCGCAAGCTATACAAGTTTTTAACCAAGCTTTAGATTGGGCTGAAAGAAAAGAAGTATCATACACGGATATTTTAATTCTTCGTAAATTACGGGCGCAGGCATTAGAAGATAATGCTAAGCGCAAATTTACGCAGACTAAAATTGTTAACTATTTTTCTTCTAATTAAAAAATACTTATCGCTGTTAGAATATTTGTTTATTTTGTTATAAATATGTATTAAACGTTTCTTTTAATAAATCATTTATTATTTAAATTACGTTCGCTAATGTAAACATTTCGATAATGTGAACCACACTTGGTTTGGAATAGTTCATATTATCGAGCGTCTGCTGTATATTTATCAAAAAGAAGAATAACTACAGTACAAAAATTTGGATACATTGTCTGATAGCCTATGAAAGAACTGTAGACGTGAGTGAAGGAAGAGAAAGAGAAAAGGAAAACTCGAGACAAAGGAAGAGCTAAAAAACTAATGAAGGAAAAAAACAATGAGTTAAAGAGAAGGAAAAGAGTAAGAAGAAATGGAAAAAAATGAACTTAATAAGGTATCAGCCAAGATTAAATTCTGTATGCCTGTATTTGTAATGTTATAGATACAGGCAAAGATTCCAGAATGCAGAATGCACTTGCTTTAAAAGTAAATTGAAAATAATAAATGCATTTCTAATGTATGAATTAAAAATATCTATTTTGGAAGTACTCAAATCAAGTTTTATTGAATCATTTACATGCGCTTATTAATCTATATGCAGGCAGTAATAATTGAGAAAATTTCTTGTTTTCATACCTTCAAAGTTTCCATTAATTTCATTGGAGCAAATAGTTTTGTGTTCAACTAGATACACTTTTAAACTAAATCCAAGACAACAATAGGTGCAACCGTATACACTTTTGGCATCCACTTCTATATGAGGTATAAAATCCATTTCTACACTATTATTTAAACTTTCTTCATATTCTTCACCAAAATACACCAATAATTCTTCACCTTCCTGGATTTCACAAACACTGCTATAGTATAGATTGTCTTCATACTGAAATGCATGTAGGTTTTGATCACAAACCTTCCTGGCACAATTGACGTACTGCATCCAATTTAATAAGTCTGGTTTACCATTGTGGACTACAAATTTTCCTTCTTTAAGTCTCCAAGGAGATTCCGAGTTACTGCATCCAGTGAAAGGGCCAAATTTGACACCTTTGGGTATAGTTTTTAAAGCAAATATGCCAACGTCTCCAAATACGCTTTCTTTAATTTCAAGAATGTCTGTTGGTATCCCTTTTCTCGTTCTCTTAACATCATTTCCGTTCAAAATACATATGAGCATTCCACATTTTGTACAATATTCTTCATAATATTCATTGCAATTATTACAAACTGTCAAAAAAAATATTCTCATGAAAGATATTTGAAATTACTACTATAAATTGTGAATAATTACTGCTGAGTAACTATTGCACTAACAAAAATAGCAATCAATGTATTCAGTTATTAAAAGCGACACCAAAAGTGTGACACTTAATACTAGATACATTTCATTGAGATATGAGAACATACATCTTAAAGTGAGTTATAAAACAACTACACTTTATGAACAAATTTTCCAAAAAGTGAATGTAATGATTAAGAATTAAGAATTATTTGTAATAAATATTTTTGAAAATACTGGGACCGCTGAATATCATGGTTGCATGTGCACATTGATTATAAATTATATACTTAAAACAAAATGTGTTAAAAAATAAATTTTTCTTTGTTATATTATGAAACTTTTGTGTTTAACATTGAGGTTAAGGCGAATATTCAATATTTTTGGTATTAAACAATTTGAAACTCTAATTGAAGTGATTGCAACACCACCAACTTACTTGGAAATTCTTTATTCAATAAGGAAGTTTTGTCATTTCTTTCGCGCATACTTACATAGCTGCTTATTCTTCAATTTGACTTTTACATCACCAGCGACAGCATTTTCTATTTTAATGTTGTCGTCTATTATAGTGTTGTATTGATTTAGATCAGATGATAATTCCTGTTTGATATCAATATCCGTTATAGTGTTGTCATTTATTATATTATATGGTGATAATTCAGATTTAATATCAGTGGATATTAGATCCAGTTTTGCTTTATCATTTTTTGAACATTCGTTTAACTCTGTAGAATCTATATTAACGACAGTTTCGCTAACCAGCACTTTATCATCTAGATAAAAAGTATCATCGAATTCTTTCTTTATATTAATCGAAGTTTCTGAAAACACTGCGTTATCCATATCGAACGTTCTTCTTCTTTATTATTTTTCTTGACTTTTAGTTAAAACTATTCCAGCCAGTCGCCCGGATTACAGAAAATTTAAGTTTGGTTAAACTTGCTTCGAAGTTTGTTAGGACTATGCTTATATATCTTGATCTGTAAAATAAAAGAAATACAAATATTGAGGAAATTACAACACAAGGCAAACTACTACAATCTACTTAGTAACCACGCGTGAGCGAGCACTGGAAAACATACAACGTAGTGCAATTGAAAAGGAAGACAAAATAGCGGGTAATAAGAAAGGGATAACAGGTTACTACATTATTGAGTTGAAATAAAATTTACGCCCAATTCTATTAGAGGAATCCAACATGAATATTATTCTTTATTTAAATCTAATAAAGCGGCACTAATGTTTATCGAAGTTTGAAATTTTGTTTCGATCAAATTAAAACAAAAGACCTTTAATTTCCAATAATTGCTAAATTCAAAGAAAACATGGTTGACGTCACCGTGTTTTCCACATATACAAATCGGAATCGCCAATTTTCCTTTTATACAAATGTGCAGGTGATGGTTAAATCGCAGTCTACTAATAGTTCTAATTAGAATTTTGGCATTGGGAACGTTCTTAAACAGCGGTTTTGTATTCACTTTTTACAAATATCCTATTTCTCCTTCCAAATAACGAATATTTTTTCGTTATATATCCTTAACACACCCGAAATGACCAAATGATACCACTAAATCTCTTCCTTATTATGTTATATCATTCATGATCCCTTCATAGCCGGGAACCTATATAAATTTAATATCGCAACCAGCCTCATATAGTCTAAAATACAATTGCCTCATGTTTAATACAAGTTCATTATTAGTTGATATTCCAGTCGCCTCTAAAGAAGATAATGCAGTACGAAAGTATTAATATCTTGCGGATCTTGTTTGTCTCTGTCTCTTCCAGAGTTGCAAAAACTGTTATAATCTCAACTTGTCTAATGTCTATTCATCTATTTAATTTGAAGCTCCTATGCAAATACAATTCCTTCCAAGATGTACCAAAGGAGTGACAAAATTATTAAACTTGGATTAGATTTGTAAATATAGAACATCTTGCTATTGATGATTGCCTTAATGGTAAAATTGATACATGCAGATGGTTTATGTACAAGATTGAATACCTCATTCGGTCTAAAAAAGGAACAAATGGGGCTATAATATGATTGCAAATAGATATTTTACTGTCATATGTCAAGGCACATACATATCTAATAAAATGATTATTTGTTAACTTTTCTGTTTGTCTATTAACATATTTATTATTAAAAAAGCTTGGTGTGCTTAAAATGTCAAACAAGCCCAGAAGTTAAAAATCTTGATTTTGTCTGCCTAACTACAAACATTTATTTTAAAGCCTATCTTTTCCAATGCTTCTTTCTTAGAATGAATATAGAAAACTAGTACACAAGACATGGGGGATTTATATTTCATTACGCCTTTGTGAATTACATAATTGGATAAAAACAGACGGATTCCTTTCTTCCATATATTCTATTTATTTAGTCAAAAGGTTACTCACTTTCAATAACCATTCCTATGATTTATTATTTAATAACATATAAATTCACTTGAAAACTGTTTGCTCTTTAAATTCAATGGTAATTCTTTTATTTCATTCAAAAACGTTAATACCAAAGTGAATCTCATCACTCCCAAGCATTGTCTAACAGCTGTGAGTTTTCTGAAATTTTATAGTTATATGAAAACACTGGACTAATAGAGAGAGGATAATAGCTTTATTTACATTAAATAAAATTTTCCTCAGCTCTCAGGTTCTCCTTAAATATTTTAAAATATTTAGGTTTTTAAGCATTAGGTTCTTTATTTCAGTAATGATGGTTTATATTCCAAAACAATTTCTAAGAATTTAGCTTCTGTCATCAAGCCTCTAAAAACACTCATTACAGTATTTTACTTATATTTTAAAATCCAGGCTAACTTTACAAACATTGCAACACCTCCTTTTTTAACTCTTCTAACCTTTCTTTTCTTCTTCTATCTATGCTTCCAAGATAGGAACTGTATAATGCCCAGTTGGAAGATATAAATTTAAAATAAACTAAGTGCTAATGTTCTTTTTCTTTACATAAATAGAATTTCTTATAATAGTCAATCCTTCTCCTTGTATAAACAATTGCTTGACATTTATTGCAGGGACAGTTGCAATGCTGCACCACTTTTTTATAGATTTTAATATTCCAATATTATCGTTGACATTACAACTGTATCATCTATGTATTGCAAAATTAAACAAGTTGACAAGGTTGAATTCTAGTATATAGAACAGTAATAATATTTAATGATGAGTATAATATAGTGGCCTGAGGTAAATCTTTAAGCTCTTTGACCTTTTGTTATATTATAGAATTTAACAGTCACAGCTCTTTTTGAGATTATGTTTAAAATTAATTTATCATTCTCACAATATTTCTCTGTTTACATTATCCCATGGATCCTCGATGTCAAAAAAAAATGGCTAATAAATATTCTTTTCTCATAAATGTACTATATACATATATTTGTCAAATAGATTGATATATCTCTAATATCATGGCTTTTATGAAATGCAAACTGAGACTCTGATAAAATACAATTATTTTCAACCACAGGTTTTCGGCTGGAATGAAGACAGGTTAATTTAAGGTATGTAGTACTTAAATCCAGAGGTTTACCAGGTTTTTATATTGGAATGATATAACACTTGCTTCTGTTCGTTTAGAATAGGGGCGCCCTTTAATGTAGTGTTTTTACATTCAAGAAGAAATTTATTATCATTAAATAATATATTAGATCAGTACTGAGAGTGGAATTCCTGAACGACTTGCTGCACTGTACAAGCATATTTTTAATTTTATAATTTACACCCATCCGAGAATATATAAAAAAATTGCTTGACTGAAGTTACAATATTATTAATAAGCTTTTTATAAAAGCAAGTAAAAGAAAAGAAAATATTAAAGCAGATTTAACTATTTATTATTTAAGCAAGCACTCACCTTTGAAAATTCTAAAGAAAATCACAATAATAGAAAACAAATTCGTTCATATTAATTATTGAACCGAAAGCAATGATAACAATAAAATCGATCAAAAGATAAATATATATATATATATAAAATACTTCCAACATGAAAAATAAATACCTAAAATTATAAAAAACAGTTCAAATCTGACATCTAGCGAGATTGCACTTCACTATATTGCTACTTAATTTTTTAAATATAAGCTAGCAGCTATTTTTTAACTGAATTCACATTTTACGAAAAAGAACAAATATTTAAATGTAAAACAAAAAAAAGGATATACTTGCAAATTTAGAAAAAGTGGATCTCAAAAACTGGCTTCATAATTGATAATAGTAATAAAGGACTAAAATATGGGAGATGTAAGTGTTGTAATAAAAGCAAAGCAAATTGCATTGTGAAAAAAGTAAAAGGTTATAAAAAATTATATATTTTTGAAGGTAAGCGCAACTTTGAAAATTATATGACAAAATGTAATAAAATTTGTATAATAATAGATATAATTAACAAAAATATTAAAATTTCAGGAGAAATTCGACTCGTGGCAAAGGACATTCTTCCATTTATGATAATGGAGCATCTATCAAAATTTATATCAAGCATTTGAACTGATTCAAAAACTATAGCAGTGACTGGAATAGTTGCAAACATTATAGGAAATGAAAATTTAAGAATTTTCTTTATTGTAGATGAGTATACAGATCAAAGTACAATGAAACATCTATGTTATATTTAAACAATAGAAATGTAATTAAAGGCAATTTATTTTATTTAATAGGTTAATAAATTCAAATGCAAACCTTTATACAGTGAAACTATTAATGTATTTCAGAAATATGATATTGTGTCAGCAAAATTCAACTGTGTTTTGCATCTGATGGTGCAAATGTCGTATGGTCACACACACTTAGATGACTATTAAAAATCACATACTTTATTACCATAAAGCAATGCAATGTATCTGCCATTCATATCATTTGTGTGTTATTTATGCTTGATGAAGTTTCCAGGAGTTGAAGATCGTTGCAGGTATAATTTTAGATCCAGCCCCAATTTATAATTTTTGCATGACTTCAAACTTATGTTAGGGTTAAATCTCATAAGATATTACATTCTGTGTAAACTAGATAATTGTTTTTGTACATGATTATAAAAAGAATTTTAGAACACTATAGCGCTCAATAACGCCTTCAAATTATATTTTACAGATGGTGTTTCCCAAAAAAAAAGATGCATTATATAATATTAAAAGAAGTTAGATGATCCATTTATATAGTTATTTATTTATTGCTCGCATAGAAATAAATTAAAGAAAAATTAATTGCAATACAAATAATTCAATGATTAATAACTGCAAATAAAGAAAGTTGCTAGTGTGTTCATTTAATAGTGTAGTTAAAGATTTAAAAGTAATATCGACGAAGTCATTCGAAAGTTCTTTACACCTTGTACATATTTTATATATTAGCAATTTAATCATATTAGTTTTGTAACAAAAAATTTATTACATTGGAAAAGTTATAGAGAATAAAAATGAATTATTGGAACATTATGTTATCTTCTTAAGATTAAAATCAAGTAACCAATATCACTTTCCAAATGTGCCTGATAATGTTTCAGTTCGAGATGACATAAAATTGATTCTGCCAATGCCATCTGCCTATAACACAACATCAAGACAAAAGATATACTATTACTCTTCACTTAATTTTTCTGAATTAAATATTTGTCAAAATTATATTAATAAGTAAATGTTTCCTTCAAAATTATGCTATAAGAAACCTAAGTTTGCTTGCTTCATTTTGTATATTATTTTTAATGTTATTAAATGAATAGAAGCTAATATGTGTATTTAATATATAAGCGTGGAACTTACTCCGATTTATTGTTCCCTAATATAATTCATTGTATACCATAGTGATTCACTGCTGACACTACAGGGTTTACAGTGGATTTCTTGCAATTTTGAAAAAGTATATATCTCACATCTTTTTTGTTATTACAATAATTATAGAACATTTATTAACTTAGAATTGTTCTTGATCGATACTTATTAATCTACCAGTACGAGTGAAATAAATCTGACCCAGTGTTATCACATTAACACTATGTATCCTTGTGTTTTAACGCATCATATCAACGAAATGGAAGATATCTTATGTACTTTCAGAAGGTGGTCCAAACAAAATTTGGTATGTATGATCCATTCTATATGTTAAAGAATTATGAAAACATTATGTTATTAAATTTTCTCGCCAGAATGAACTTGAGTCCCTTTGAAGGATATGATAAAATTTTAAAATCTAAATGATAAACGTTTTTCTTCTTTCTTGCCATTTTCACATACAGTTGGCAAGCTCTTAATAATACATCTAAGATTGTAAAAAAAACAGTATAAATAATTTCGAGTGCAATGATTGAAACAAATATGTAACGTGGAAATCCTGATAAATTGGTGTATCGAGTTATTTCATCTCCAGATTTTTTGGGTTAGAATAGTTTATATGTTATATATATATATATATATATATATATACACCGTGAATATATTTTATAATGCAACATGCACATACATACACTAGTTGCTGGAGTAACGTAGTAATGAAATGACAGCAATGTATTTTAGCATGTAGTTTATTTTGCAACATAGGATGTCAAAATAAGTTACTCTATTTTTGAGGTATGTATAGTGTAGAAGAAAAACTGTTATTAGTGAACTGGTATAACTCGAATATGAGTTTGAGGAGAGTAGCAGATTTGTTTCAAATTACATATCCTGACCGTCCAAGACCGAGTCCAACTACAATAAGTAGGTTAGTACAGAAGTATAAAAATAATGGATGCATCGTTCCTAATCATAAAAAAAAGAATAGGCCAAGATATGTTATTACTGACGCCAAAAGAGATGAAATTCTACAAACAATCGAAAATAATAATATGCTCTCCACAAGAGCTTTAGCACAAACTACAAATGTAAGCAAATCTTCCGTGCATAAACTACTAAAACGAGAACATTTTAAGTCGTATCATTTTCAAAACCATCAGGAACTAATTGCGAATAATGCAGAAAGAAGAAGTAACTTTTGTGAAATCATGTTGGATAAGCTTCATAATGATGATACTTTACTACGCAGAATTTGCTTTACAGATGAAGCAACATTTTATGTAAATGGAGAAGTAAATTCACAGAACTGCCGCTACTGGAGTAGACAAAATTTGCATAGATATCATATCACAAGGACTCAGCGGCCACAGAAAGTCAATGTTTGGACTGGGTTGATTGGACACCATATTGCAGGACCGTTTTTTATTGAGGGTACTCTTACAGGAGAAAAATATTTAGAATTGCTTGAGTACAGAGTTATGCCAGCCCTCCACGCTTTAAATATTGATGGCGAGATTTTGTACCAGCATGATGGCGCGCCGGCACATAATTCTCATATGGTTAGAACATTTTTCAACCAAAGATTTCCAAACCGTTAGATAGGTCGTGGAGGAGAAGTTGAATGGTCCGCAAGGTCACCAGACCTGTCTCCAAACGATTTCTTTCTTTGGTCATGTATCAGAAATAAAGTTTTTCATGGAGAACCTCTAAACAATATTGACCAATTAAAAAATAGAATACGAGTTGCTGCAAGAGAAATAACTCCAGAGCAGATACAAAATACAATAAATGAATTCTACAATCGCTTAGGATACTGTCTGGCCGTCAATGGTGACATTTTTGAAAATTTGTTAAATTAGTTTTTAAATTTTGTTCAACTACTGTATTTCACATCCTATGTTGCAAAATAAAATACACGCTAAAATACATTGCTGTCATTTCATTATTACGTTACTCTAGCAACTAGTGTATGTACGTATGTGCATGTTGTATTATAAAATATATTCACGGTATATATGTGTGTGCATGTGTCAGGGGCGAGTTCGAAAGTGTGTGCGCGCTCTTTAATTTAAAAAATGGGTATATTACATAGAGTAGCACTTTACTGCTCGAAAAATTTTAAAAATATAACTGGCTGCACTGTTATGCAATCTAATTTAAGCTTGGGAGTAAATTGCTCGACTATGCGCAGAAGATACATTCGATTAAATGATATTGTGTCGACATGTATTTTGGAATTTGAGGTAAATAGCAACTTATTTTCTTTAATTTATTATAAAAAAAAAATTCAATATCAAGAGAAGCAATTGTGACATTTCTAGCTATATTAACAAATTAATAAGAAAAATTATAATTTACACAATCCCGAAAATTCTTTTATCTAAATTAATGTTTCTTACTTTGTTAGAACCTTATTAACTATATTAAAAAATATATTTATTATACTAATAATATCTTTATTTGTCTGACAGAAATTTCCTTTTACAGGACAACAAATGCATTACAAAATAAGCACATCTATACTTATGTCTATTTATACATACATTAAACCTAATATATTGCAACTGTCATATTTTTAGTTGAACAAAGAAAAGTACATATCGGTCAACTTTATAATAGATTTTATTTATTACTGATAGAAGTACAAACAGAAATGGAAATAAATGGAAGAGATGACAATAATATGTCCACAGTACAAATTTCAAACTAAATATCGAATTTCTTAAAAAGGGTCTCTGTAACACGGGGAACACTTATCTCTGCAATTAGATATGGAAGAAAAACACTGCAAGTAATGTGATACAAATGTTAATTATTATTATTTAATTTTTTAAGAGTATAATTTTTATTAACAAAAAGATCTTTTATTTTTTAAATAAAGTCTGGTAGTTTTGTTAAGTAAAATTTTATATTTTTTAAGATTGGAAATATGTGATCAGATGCTTTTGTTTCTCCAATCATCACTCTTCTTCTTTTTATTATATAACGATTCAAATAATTCTTTATTATTATTCACATCTTGATTGATCTTTGATTTCTTAGTGAAGTGTTGATTGTCTGTGTCAATCATTTATTCAGGTGAAATTATGATCGTATGGAAGAGTGTTAATATTATCAATTCAATATCTTATATCATCATACAGTGATAATGCAGTTTTAGTTTTTTTGAGTATACAGTTTTAAATCTTTAGATACAATATTATAAACTGTTTCAGTTGTAACATTCTTATTAAATAAATAATCTTTGTACATTTGAAATTTTAATTTTTCAATATTACATTTTTTTTATTCCCTTACATACTTTTTCTCTTTCGATATTATTTCATCGTCTTTCATAAAATCATATCTAAGCGCATTTTAGATCTTAGATCAACAAATTCTCTAATCAGTATTTAAATAAACCAGGTACTTTATTTTTTTCTTTGGGCATCCAATCAATTGTATAATTATTTGTATCAAAATGCTATATATTTTCTCTTGTATCTTTATAAATATCATCAGTTACAATAATGAGTCAGTATCTGTTCCTAATAGTTTTATTTTTTTATTATATTTTGATTTTAATGTTATAAAAAAAATTATACATTAGTAATTTAGATAATTCTAATACAACAAATCTTGGAAGAGCAAATTTCCCTATAAGTGAACAAAAGTCATGAAGAAATGCGTTAAAAGTCGTTACGAACTTTTCCAGCAACTTGATACATACGAGGTGAGTAGTCTATATTATGCCGGTCTTGGGCCGCGAAATTGTGAATCTCAAAAATAGCCAGAAATTACAGATTCTATCACAATTTTACTACAATTTCTACTTATTTTATCATTATGTTAACACATTTATCTCAAAAAAACACTTTTTCGCCATTTTTTACTCATTCACACTCCAAAACTACATAAAAATTGAATTTTCTGAATCGCCTCCAAATTGTAAACAAGTAAAAAATGACTACTGATCATACACTTATATGGACAAAGATGATATTAAAAATTATAATAATTTTAAGACGTACCAAAATGGAGATACATTAAAACTATCATCCACCAAAATGTGAACCACTAAAAACAGCTATATTTATAGATTTTACTTTAATTTTTTTAATTGTGAATGCCTATTTAGCTTGTTTTTTTTCTATTTTAGAGCATAAAAATGCCTATAGAGCTTAACAATTTAACATTTTATAAATGGTACAGAAATTTGCATTAAAACTCCAATAACTCCCGTACAAATATTTAAAAATGATCATATTTTACACAATTTAAGCTAATTTTTATATCTGTATTAACAAACACATTTTGCTTGTTCACACATCAAAACTATATAAAAAACTGAATTTATTTAACCACCACCAAATTGTCAACCAATAAATATTTTATAAACCAAATAATTATAAGTCTTTATGAACAAACATGTTTCTATAAAATATGAAAAAAAATATAGTAAATAAATGAATTCTAAAAAAGATTATAATCCTGACGATTGAGTTGAAGAAAAATGAACAAACTTAAAAATAAAGTCGGAGAATGATTTTGAAAAAATGATTTTTGATGAAATGAATATACATTTTAATAATTTTGAAAATAAAATATTAAATATGACAAAATTAGGATTAATAAAGGTGCAAAAGAATCCAGGAATATTCTTTCAATAATGAATAAATTCATCAATTTTGTATAAGTATAAATATTTCTAAAATTTATAGCTTTGAGTAATCACAAATTTCTTTAAGATACAAAGATAGTTTGTACCATAAATTTTTTTGTATAATAAATGAAGTTTAAATATGACATCAAGTGCATTTTAAAATTCTGAACAATATTTTCCTCTAAAACTTACGAGAGAGCCAATAATTGCAAGAATTTAATTTTACATGCTATTGACTATGTCTGTAAAACGATAACACAGTGTATAAATGTAAAGTATTTACACTTTCTGGTTTTACTTATTACAAGTTTCTATAACATTTGGGAGTATTTGAGAACTAACTTCGTGGTGGCAAATACAGATAGAGCAGGAACTCGATTTTATCTATAATCCGCTGTTGTGAAAATATGCGGCATGCAAACCGCACCAAACAGTTATTTTTTGTGGATGAAGTGGTGTTTCATGAAGCACATGTGGATTTTCACCCGACCAATAACGCATATTTTGCTTATTGACGAACCCATTGAGCCAAAAATGAGCTTCGTCACTGAAAATCATTTTGCGATGAAATTGATCATCTTGGCGCATCTTTTCCAGAGCCCAATCGGAGAACGTACGTCGCTTCAAATGGTCCATCGGCTTCAATTCTTGAGTCAGCATGATCTTGTATGGGTGTAAACCAAGATCCTTACGCAAAATTCGCCATAAAGTGGTCTGGGCAATGCCCAACTCTTGAGAACGCCGTGGAATTGACTGGTTTGGATCATTTGCTACGGACGTTTCAACGGCAGCGATATTTTCGACACTTCGACCAACCCGTTGTCTCACTGGCACGGCAACATCACACAACGAATATGTAGACTCAAATCTTTGCACTAAATTTGTTACTGCCTGTCTACTAGGGCGAGAATTACGACCGAAAATCGGAGTTAACGCTCTTAAAGTAGCGGTCACCGACTCCGAATTTCTGTAGTAAATTTTTATAATTTGCAGACGTTGTTCGTTCGTGTACTTTACCATGACGAAAATGTTAAGTTTACTGAATAAATTGACAGTGACAGTTCGATGATTAGTGAAAGGGTGCGTTCACAAATTGAATTAAAAGTTGTCAAGTCCCTATTGGAAAACCTTTTATGTGCCGCCACGAAGAGGTGTAAATTTACTTGATTGTAAATCTATATTTAAAACACGATCAAATCTAATTTTTGTATTTTTTGCATTCAATCTCTCAAACTTTCTTATTAGTCGGCGTTAAAATTAATGAAGGTATGAAAGAAGAATGTGATTTCGATGGAGTCTGTGGTTGATTAACTTAATCACTATAGATTTATATATAACCCCTTTCCACATTAATTTTCGTAATTCTGTATACGCACACTGTGCGTCTTTCCTTTCAGCGGTACGGATCGTGTGCGGAATTAGTTTTTTCGTATGTGTATTTCTTGCCGTAGTTCTCCAGGTGCGACACTGCTTAATTATCTGCTAATGATGACAACTTAGTTGTCGAAATACGTATACAGAATTACGAAAATTAATGTGGAAAGGCGTTACATATCAACCTTTAGTGATTAGAAGGAGAATGTAAAATCAGTTTTGGAAAGTTTAAAATCTCTGGCACTAGATTTTAAAAACAAGCATTCAATATTGCTATACGTCAAAGATATAGACATAGTAAACGAAGATCAACCAGCTGTGTTTCTTAAACTGCGGTACAGTCTTGTAAATCGTATGGAGATAAGTGATATCCGATTTGGCACTTCATTCGAGAAGGTAAACTTTTTAAACGTAGGTAAGAAAAAAATGTATCTACTAACGGTTAGGATTTTACAAGCGTCTTACAAACAACGAAAGAATAATTCACTCAAAAATACTGTGGGTTTAAAGAAGTATTATTTTAAGAATTTATTATCTACATATATTTTAATGATTTAAGAAACATTCTTGCAATTAAAATTTATTATTGTACATTTTTTATCAACTTTGTGTAATGATGATTTAAATTATTTTGATAGGATGTCAGATTCCGGACAATCATCCACAGCAACTATACCATCATCACCTGCGGTTAATATGTGATTACTTTATAATCTATTAATAAACCATATTAATTCTGCAATCTATATATCTATATATAATACTTATTTTTCTTCTTTTTTCACCTGTGTTGTCCAATTTAGAAAAAACACAAATTATATGATTTTACAGTACTTTATTTAGTGCTGTGTCTGATGATACTGAAATTACTAAGTTTAAGTAAACCTGAATAGAAGCAATATTTTTACTTGTTTAGTGACTTTTGCAGTAAATACAGGTTGATAGGTATGCCAAGGTATGTAATTAATAGAATTTTATTAATTGGTAGCTTAGGTAATGAGTTATATGAATTTATATACCTCATTGGATCATTATTAGGTGTTTTAATTTCCTTCAAATACACTGTGTCAAAATCCACTCCAAATGATTTATATTTAAAATATTTTTATTTTATAAAATAATATTTTGAACGCCTACGTTTATATGTTACACATTATGTTAATATATTCCATGTTTACGTTAACGTTGAACGTTTATATGTTATACGTTTGTTCGTTTGCCATGTGTCCCTTTAAATTAAATTTGTAATTGTTGTCGTGTACTTACATTTCATGCAATTATAATAGTATCTTTGAGATGTTTAGTTTTTCTATGTGTTTCAAAAATTTGACTTTTTGTTTGTCCTGTATTTGCACACAATGCAATTATAATCGTATTTTTGAAGGTGTTTAGTTTTCATATGTATTTCCAAATTTGACTTCCTATTTAACTTGTAATCATACTCTATACAATTAAAATAATAATACAATTTTCGATACCTCAGTTTCTCTGAACAATAGTGTACAAAACTGACCTTTAAACCTGTTAAAAAAATCAATTGATAACTTTGAAATCGTGAATAGTCAGTTCTATCGAATTTTGTCTAGATCACGAACCAAATTTTCAGAAATCAGAGAAGGTCGGCCTGGGTGTGCTCATTGTGCATTAACCCACTCGTCTTCGAACATTCTCATCCACTTTCGGACTTTACTTTAGCATTAATTTTCGAGAATTTTCGTTACTGACAAATTTCTTGCTCTGAAGAATCGAATTACAGATCGTATCTCATAGTCGGCGGATGAATCATTCCCGCTCTCATTCACAAACAGACCTTATTTAAAAAATAACCCTCGCACTACTTTGTCCTGTTCCTGAATTACTTTGCTTAGCAGTTAATACATAAATAAATAGTCGCTCCCTTTACGTTCTGCTTTTATTTTTTGTTGTTTCTACAATCAGTAGTTTAT
>JAVIWB010001363.1:0-217921 GCA_031893035.1 Dermolepida albohirtum | reverse complement strand
AAGGCCATTACAAAAATAATATACCGTCACTTTAGATTACTTCTCATAATAAGGATGCATGTCAAAAAGTTAATGCTCCAATAATTTGTTTTAGTGTCCCGCTTCTTGTCAAATCGCCTTTGCATTATTGTTTTAAATCTATTTAGAATTGATTTTCAAATCTTTGTGTATATTTAGCCGAATCAATTGTTAATGAGTATTTATAGACGTAAACATGCAAGGTGAAACTATACAGTTTAACAAAGACTTCTAAAATGTGTCAGGTAATTTTTAATATGGAAATTAAAATGGCTTATTTGAAAAATTTTAATAAAAAGTGTAACTTTTTAGATTTTCACGCATAAAATTTGAATATATAATGAATTCTATTACCTAAGGAATAAGTAAAAACTAAGGAATAAATAAAACAATGTTTAAGTTTCACAATACATATTATATATTAACCTAGTCCTCGAATATACAATATAATGTGAAATTTAGACAAAATGTTTTATTTATTCCTTACTTAATAATTACAAATAACGTAGTATATATAATTCTTTTATAGAAATTAAAATGTGTATTTCATATTGTAACAATTCTCTTTACTAGACCTAGGTTAGAGACAAACGTAATTCTCCAAACATTTGCTGATACCACGCTCTATAGAAGTGGAGCAACGGATCGTTCGTTCATCCCATGTATTTTTCTCTCAATAGGTTTGGCTAAACCATAGATATTACAAAATACAGATTGTTATCCCCGATCAATTCGCATGTGCCAATCGTTTAAAATTAATTGTTTCAAATTTTATGTTATTAATATTGTCACAGTACTTGTGTGAAAATTAACAATAATACGAATAATCTTCTTAAGTGATTACATCCGAAAAAAGTAATACGATTTTATTATATGTAATCTCTTAAATGAAAATTTATTTACTCATTAATTTCGTATATACGTAAGAATATTTTGCAACAAAATGTGAAGATATGAAAAACAATATAGTACATTTTGATCAAATTAAGAAAGTAATTTTTATATGAATAAAATGGTTAATCTGCTTTTACTCTCATAAGGTTTCAAGGAGAAAAATGTTGTTTTTGGGAGCTAATGGGGAGGCTTTTGCTAATATCGCGTATTATATGTAATAAACAAAGGTAGTATTCTTTATATTATATATTACAATTTGTTATTTTCAGAATAGCAGAATACTTTTACTACCTTTGCTTACTTTTTGCTAAATAAGGAAGAATGCAATGGCATAAAAAAATCTCTGTGTTGACATAACTATCTACTGTGACTTAGACTTAATTAGGATTGCAGAGTATAGACCAAGCAACTCAATATAAGATAAGAAATGAATTATAGGTTAAATTATTAGCAATCTCTTTTACTTAAGAGGAACCTAGTTTCAGCTAGACATATAGTTTACAACCGCTTACTCTATCCTAAAAATCATGCATACAATAGGCGTCTAAAGAAATCAATCTAAATAAAGACTGTAATGAAGAAGAGATTTTCATACTATCAGATTATAATCTTGTTGAATGACAATCGTGTGATAAACAAAATATACCCTCGATTTATATTGCGAGAATATTCAAATAATAAGTAGCTAACAGTAGTGCAATTCAGTATATTTTCTTTTCTTATATACACTTAGAGACATGGTAATGTTGCACACTGTTGGATTTTGTAAAAGAAACTATCAGAATTTTTTATATTTCCTAAACCAACGAATTTAAATATTTCCATATACACTCGCATATTAAGTTGCATAATTAATGACTAAAATTTCAAATTTAACCTTTCTTTTTGTTGTTTTTGAAATATTATTATTTCTGTCTTTCTACTATAAAGTACATTACAATTTTTGCAAAAATATAAACATCTACTTTGTGATATTTAGCACTTCCACAAACTAAATGATATTACTTCTGTATTGATTTGTATTAATTTTTTTTACTTTCAGGTACTTCATTTATTGTTTGTTTCGTAGTACTGATTTTTATAGTTCAATGTTTTAATATTTTTTAAAACGATTGTATCTGTTCACAGCGATATCTACTTTTAAAATATTTGATTAAAGGTTATGCTAAATGTTCTCTTTTTTTCACAAATTATAAAATCTTTGATCCTATTCTCACTCACTTATTTTTTGTTTCAGGTAAGTTTCTGCTGGTACTTCATGGAATCGATCCTCTAACGGATATCTACTTTTTCGAAGTCAATAGCAGGTGCCGCTTCACGCCGAATCACAATGACTGACAAGTATCGAGATTTATTGCTCGTTTACTTTACTAATAATTCATTTTTCTGAAAGAGAGAACTTTTGACATAAATAGAACAAAAGATTAAGTTTGCCAAGAGGTGGGTATTACAATTCTTTCTTCGATGTATTTGGAATTCTAAAATTTATGAGCAAACACAGAAAACGTACAGTCTAAGATAAAGGTAGGATGAGTTAGATGTAAATCAAATTAAACTCAGAATAAAATATATAACTAGAGCTTTGTTAACCGAGCCATGTTGTGTTGTATTTTGTATATAGGACATTTTAAAGCCTTCATAACTGCGCGAGTTTTCAGGAATTAAATAATTTTTCATTGTTAAAATGAATTTCAATTAAGACAGTATATTGTACTTGATATACATGAAATGAGTATATTCAAGCCTTTACTGTCTTATTTTCTGCTATACTTTCGAATTACCTATAAGAATTTCAATTCCCTCATTATAGATAGTATAAGTGAATGAAAATTCTTATTAATAATTAATAATTTGATGAATTTTATTAATTTTATATATATATAATTGTATGAAAATTTATTTGAAAATGATTTTTTTTGTAATTTCTTATTAAAAAAAGTTTTCAAAAACGTAAGGTCACTTTTAAATTGCTTTTTTGTGGTATACAAAATTTAGTCTATAATATAATGTCATTATTATCGAATGCTTCTGCCCAAGGTTTTGGTAGTGTTGTAATTTTATTATATAAAATTGCCCAAAGTTTGGGTTTTATAAACTTAGCAAAAGTATTTTTCCGGTATTTTTCATTAATAAATCCTTTTCTAATAAGAGGATTCTTTAAAGAAATCAGAAAACACATAGTGGAAAAAAATTTTTATGTCAGTTAATTTATTTTTATGTATGTATGTTAACGTCCGTTTAAAGGTTTACAGACTTACGATTGACCAATATGGCTTTAAATCACCCTATTATTATAGTGGTTTTATTGATTAGAAATATCAACTATTCACAATACCACATTCCACGGGTATTAGTTTGCCTTTGGTAATGATCTCACTTTTGTCGAGCCATTTGTGTCCCCTCTTTAAATTTACGTAAAAACATGCTCACATTAACTATCAAAATGTATGAACTTTGCCAGACTATTGCAATTAGTAGGAAATACTTTTCGTGAATCACTTAATGATGTAACAAATTTTTGTTGCGTTGCTTCAGGATTTTGATCCAAGAGGGCTTTTAGAACTTCTTATTTAAAATTTCCTCACTTAATAAAAGTTTTCTTCACGGAATTTTTTAAATTAGCGTTGGAATTATCAATTTGCAACACCACCTTTACGAAATGCTCTGCACAAGCTTTACAACAGAATAGTTTCAATAAAACAGCTAGTTATCGCGTACAAACTAATACTAAACTTCACGCCTTTTGCAGATGGTGTTTTAGGTTACGTTGCTTAAGTTATCACGAAATAACTTCAGCAACACATACTATTAAAACAACATTAACTACTACCAGATCTGTTATTTTATGATTAATAATACCTCTACATATAATTTCACTTTTCAATTGACATATATATATGTATAATCGTCCATGAACTTTATGATTCAGGTCTAAAGGAAGTACGACATTACTTGCTTGCAACAGAAACTACATCGTAATTATTATATATGTATTTAAAAGTATTATTACTCTTATTCGCCCAGACATGTTTGTTTCTGTTTCATCTAAAATTCTAAGAATTTTCACAATTATGTAACGCAAATCTATGAATCCCCCTTTCAGCA
Source organism: Dermolepida albohirtum (assembly GCA_031893035.1). Lineage (NCBI taxonomy): Eukaryota > Metazoa > Arthropoda > Insecta > Coleoptera > Scarabaeidae > Dermolepida > Dermolepida albohirtum. Next base: position 213,904 of record JAVIWB010001363.1, on the reverse strand, counting down.
GCTAAGTTTTATTCTTAGTAGAAAATTTTTGTTTGACATTTCAGATCTGAGGATGATTTGGTTATTCAAACGCGAATCTCTAGTTCCTATTTTGAAACAATGTTATAAGAATAGAATGTTATAAGAATTTTATTAATAATTATTAATAATTTGTTTCATAATACAGGGTGTCTATAAAAGAACTCCGGGGTTTAAAAAATTAATATTTTTTAAACTATAAAAGATAGCAAAATTTGATCAATTCCTTTGAAACAAGCAGCTCAAAGAGTTTTACTCATACCAATTGGGAATGTTTCTCTCAACAGTTGGCAGCGCTGCGGAGCGTTGACCTTGAAATGACGTAGCGGCTGCGGCAGGCAGTCAGTGTCGTCTGGACTGCCGCGCTATGGCGACGCCTCAACAAAAGGCTCAATGTGTTATTTGGCTCATAGAAACTAATTCTGTTGTTACTGTACAAAGAAACTTTCGACGTAGCTATGGTGTTGACCCGCCTACAGACAAAACAATTCGTCAGTGGTTATGTGCGTTCTAGGAAACAGGAAGTGTTTTGAAGCAAAAGTCGCCGGGTAGGCCGCGTGTGTCTCAAGAGAATGTGGACAGAATCCAGCTTCATGCACTCGAAGCCCTAAGAAATCGTTAACAAGACGCAGTCTGGACTTGGGGTTACCAAGATCAACAGTCCATAAGGTAATTCGTAAAAGACTTCGTTTAACTGCCTACAAGATACAACTTTTACACCATATCAAACCGGCAGACAAGGTTAAGAGATTCGAATTTTCTGTTTCCATGCTGGATAAAATTGATGAAGATAATGATTTTTTAAAAAGTGTGGTTTTTAGTGATGAAGCTACTTTTCATGTGAACGGAACTGTAAACAGGCATAATTGCAGAATTTGGGGTTCAGAGCCGCCCCATGAGTTTATTGAGTACGAACGTGACACGCCCAAAGTGAATGTTTGGTGTGCTCTTATGCGTGACAGAGTCATAGGTCCCTTCATTTTTGTCGAAAGGAATATCAATGGTGATGTCTATTGTGACATGTTAGAGGAGTATGTTTATCCTCAGTTGGATGACATTGAGGCGGAGAAAGGTTTAGTTTACTTCCAACAACACTTCAGTTTGCGTGTGCGTGAGTCACTGGACGCTCGTTTCGGCAACAGGTGGATTGGAAGGGAAGGACCTATTCCATGGCCACCAAGGAGCCCTGATATGACTCCGTTGGACTTTTTCTTCTGGGGGCATATCAAGAATCTTGTGTATGCGGAGAAAATTCGAAATGTTCGCCATCTCAGGGAACGAATAGAGAATTGCGTGGCGTCCGTTCCCCCAGACATGCTCGCCAGGACATGGGAAGAGGTAGAATACCGTTTCGACGTGTGCCGTGCCACTCACGGAGCTCACATTGAACTTCACTAAGTTGTTAAAAAATCTTGAAAATGTAAGCTTTCTAATCATGTATAAAACATGTATGTACGTTTTTTACTTTATTAAAATATTTTGTCTTAAAACCCCGGAGTTCTTTTATAGACACCCTGTATATGCGGTACATTCTTACATTTGTCTTTAGAAGACCTAAATCCGACTTCCTAGCAGAAACACTACATAAATCTCTTTATTCTTATTACAGTAATGAAAAATTACTCAAGAGACACTTACTTCAATATTGCTTTTGTATTCAAGAGCAATATATGATTCACTTATTTGGAATTGATATTTAATTGACATATCAAGAAATTACTTTTTATTTAGACAGTGTCTTGTTATTCTTATGAACAACTATGGAATTTTATTTATTCGGCAGTGACAATCTTCACAAACACTGAAGGATACTCTAATAAAAATATTTAGTAACTTCTTTGCATTTCCTACAAGATTTTGCATTGGAGTGATTATTTCGCAGAAATTTTTATTCAAAGCCCTACATAAACTTGAATTTAGTTTCGCCAATCGCATTAGCAATATAACTTTGTGTACAAAATTTTGCATAAATAGTATTACTAGATTGTTGTTTTTCCATGTAATTGTTAACCAGTTAAAATATGTTATACGACCCGTGAAAATATAGGTTGTACGTTTTTGAAAACTGCATGAAATATCTTGTCAATATAAAATTTAACCATATAACTAGGTTATCACGAATTAACATAATGATGTGAGCAGTGTCTTTAATGCATCCTCAAAATTCCAACCATTTTACTAACATATACCTGTGTTCTTTATGACGAATATATTTGTTGGCTAAATAGACTGTGACTATTATATTTAGTTACTGCCAAGAGTTATTGTTCCTTCCTCAGCTCTTCCGTCTGTTCTAAATATACTCTGTCCAAAAAGAGATAGAACTTTTCTAAAGTACAAAAGTTTGTGACACAACCTATTACGTTTTTTGCTATTTAAAACAGTAACCTTCATAAATTTCGTATCGCTTGCTTCTAATATTTATCCCATTGAAAGAGGTACTGCCAAAAGCGATTGCAAGCTTTTACGAATTGTTGAAAAATGAGTTCCAATAACTTTCGTATTAAATTTAGAACAAATTTCACTGAAACATATCAAATTCATCAAAAGTATATGCTGATGAATGTGATGAATGTTCCTACATTCAACGATTCGTAAGTAGTTAGACAAAGACAACAAGCTGCTCAAAAGCTGTATGAGTGAAAATAACATTCTAAGTGTGTGTAATTTTAGGAAGCACTCGAAATCGTTTATGAGAACCAACTATATACTACATTTTCATCAAGTTTGTGCCTTCGTAAATTAAATTGCCGATCAATGGAGAGTTTAATTTGAAACTTTATTGGGACCGATAGCGAAAGTGTTACAGGTGACTGATCACTTTTACAAGGTAATACACCATTTTTTTGTGCAGCAGCGAAAGTAATGCACTTTTGCAAAGTATTGGCAAGTCTTGTTCTATTCTTCGTTCAGTTATCGCAAGATTTTTTTAGCACAAAATAACTCATACTCCTTTTCATTTGAAACATTCTAAATATTGAATTAAATGTTATATTTTGGAACACTCTTAAAACTTGCTTTTTTAACTTTTAGTAAAAATTTAATCACTGATGGTTGATATATAACCTCTTTCCACGTTAATTTTCGTATTCTGTATACGGATTTGGGTAAGTTGTCATCACCAGTAGATAATTAAACAGTATCGCACCGGGAAAACTACGGCTAAATACCCGTGCCGTTGAAAGTTAACGGTGCGACACTGTTTAGTTATCTGCTGATAATGACAACTTAGTTGTCGAAATATGTATATAGACTACGAAAATTAATGCGGAAAGGGGTTATATATCTACCTTCAGTGATTAATTTGATCAAACACAGGCTCCGACAAAATTACCTTCTAGCAAAGAATTAGTATAAAATCCATGAAATTTCATAAGTATTTTTTTTCATTACCTTCAATTGTATTAAATATCTATATTTATAGATTAACTTAAAATTAAACTTTTACATTTTGGAAATTGCATTGTTTCAAATACTCATTCGGCATTAACTACAGCGAAGTTAAACGTGATTTTTCATTTACATTATCCTAAAACTTCCAGGTGTATTCGCTTAGAACGTTATCCGTGTATAAATCAAGTGACTATACCTCGCATAGCTCAATAAATGGATTTTCTATGGAAACTTTCAGCTTAAAATTCATTATATTTTACTACTTTACGAATTATTATTAATGTTAAAATATTATCAAAATTTATCAATACTCTAGACAATATGTTACGCTCTCTAAGTATAAAATAACAGTTTCAACATTCTTCAGTCAACGTTCAAAATTTAGGTAAAATATCGACAGAGTTTATGCGGGTCTCGTAATTTATTGCTTATCAACTGGTATAATGCGCAATTGCTACTCGGTTATAGCACCGAACGGAGTTTCTGCTATATTACGGTTTCGTCAATAATGCAATGCCGTCAATCACCGATCGAAAAGCCAGAACGGCTGCATTTTGGCAAAGGGATGCACATGCCGAAAGTATACAGTCTCACAGATGCATTCCCCTTACACAGTCTAACCGTCGCGTTTTAGATTTATCTATCGCCTTTTGATTTATGGATTGATATTGTGTCCGTCTCTTTGCAGAAAGGGTATATAGTTGGGCTACAATGGGTAAACATTCATCATGTAGAAAGATCGCGTAGCTGTAATATGTAACTAGTAGCCAGGCAGTATAGTACTTTATATTGGGCACCAGTTGTCAAGCATAAATATGCCACGCGATCAAATATTCGATATTGTTTGTTAGTTGCTTTATGTTTTTTTCTTTAGACAGGGAGGGCAAAAGTCGGAAAAGGAATCGTAATATGCGAATTGTAAAAATGTCGCTGTTAATTTGTACTGTCTAGGGAGAAGCAGATGCGGGTATATTAAATTTCTTATTGTAAGGTCTATTAGTTATAATGTAATAGAATAGGGTATTTTGTTAAATTTTAATTCCGATCACGTTTATACTTTGTATAGCAGTTACATGTAATTATTTTAATCGCTTCAATTAAAATTATATTATGCAAATTACAGAGAGAATATTTAGAATGTTGGCTAAATATACAATACAAATAATATGTTTTGTTTTATAGTTTAACGAAATATAATTAAAAAATATACTCTAAAATACATGACTATGTAAAAATCAGCTTTTTTCGGACACTAGAAAGTAAAAATCTATACGAGAATATATAACATGTAGAAATGAATTCTGACGCGGATTATGGGGTGTTAGAGCTCTAAATTATTTAATTATGTTAGTCCTGTTTTTAAGACAATACGTTTATGAAAATAGTGATATCAAGCAGTAAAAAATCTTCACATGTGTCGAGGTCTAAAAGCCGAGTAAAATAAGTCAGTGGTAAGTACTAACTTGTCATGTTGGCATCTCGGATTCTAATCCGAAGCCTCTGTTCGGGAACGCGTGATCTTCCCGTTTATCTAAGATGAATGTTGACACGAGCATGGGTGTGATAATAACTCACAGCTCGCCAATACTCTCTCTATTAGCATCGAGCTGTTAGGAGATGCGTATAAATTGTTACTATTATTGAAACTTGCTCTGATAAAAAAGTGTTTGAAAATATTGGAAGTTTAATAGAATCATGGATAGTTGGATTCATTACATTCATGAACTACCTACCTGTTCATGAGCCCTAAAGGTCGTAAGTATATATTGAAAGATGAATTAAATAGGATGCTGGTAGTAGCAACACTTCTTCAGAAACAATGAGATATGCAGCTTAAAACAATCTTCAGCAGCACTCAAAGGTACATAAATTAGATTTGATTATACTTCTTGAGGTGGATATAAAGCCTAGTCCACACTGATCTTTTCAGATTTATTATGATCTTCATGTCTCGCTAGAGTACGTTCTTTAGCCCCATTTCTTTAACTCTCTCAAGAGTACTATATCACATAAATTTGCGCTTCAGGATGCATTTCCCATTTGTAGAAATCCTGCCAAGCTCTCATGTTGATATAGTACATGTACTACTATTTGTTTTCTACTTGATAGAATAGATACATATATCGTTTCTTCTGTTAAGTGTTAAGATTCATAAATATGTACAGTACGCTGTTAGGAGACCCACTACAATTCTAACTTTTTGGCCCTACTCAGTAGGTACTTTGTGAATTCGAGCGACCGCTTTGTAAGGAACTATTTTGCCTACCTTTGACCGGAAAAGTTCTTCCACCTATCTGGAGATCAGTTTTCAGTCGACTTTGTCATGACTACTTTGACTCTTTGTAAGTCTACAAAAAGGATTTGGTGCTATGAAAGTTATTTACGAGGCTCGTCGTGCCAGTTCTTAGAGTTCGTGCCATGGAACCTAAGTTACTGTTACCTTTTTATAACTACTGAGTTCATTCAATACACGTATTAGCTTAGATTTCACTTGCACAAAATCTAGTGCCTTTAGCGTTATTCGGCTGATCACAGCGCAATTTATCATATACTACCTATTAATTTCTTCAAATCGGAGTGATGTAATGGGGCTCTTTTCGCTTAAATTTTTCCTTGGAATACCGGAGTACCTTTACTTAGACTTACTTCGATTCTTGTCCTTTTTTTGAGACCGTAAATGCCGGCTCCTACTACTTCTTCTTCTGTTTTAAAATCGTGTACGAAATAGATTGTACTTTTACAGGTGGATTTTTTTTCCATTCCTCCCAACTTGATATAGTTATTCTATAGTTGTTATCAAAATAGAACTTCTGAACAATGGCTTCATTAGTCTTCTCTGTAAGGAACTCTGCTATATATTCTTCTATAAACTTGTTAGCCTCGCATTTTTCTATAAAGTACTGACTTTGCTTCTCGTTATATATAAATGTCTAAATGTGATAAGTTCAATATCAACTTCGACGCATCCGTAGGATTTGTTCCTATGGCTTCCCTAGCGCTTAGGTATGCGAATCTTTGTTAAAAAAATCTTCAAAACTTTATAGTATCATAGGTGTATGTAAATATATTCACAGAAATTTCAGCATGCCTTATAAAATTATATACTATATCATGTTTTAAAAGAAGAACTAAAAAACATATTATGAGGTAATTGTTGCATCATGACAATTCGAATTTACGTAATTGAATGACTGTAACTGATAAAACTACGATGAAGACAGTTTGGTATTAAAGCAGACTACCAACACTTTAAGAGCAAGTATATTTAAAAAATTATTTAAGGTACTAGAGAAAGATACTTATTTTCGCAGCTGTGAAATACGCTTCAATATTATAAGTTATTGATTAGAAAGAAAGGAACATGCAGCAGTTATACTCGTCTACTGAAGACAAAAACTACAAGAAAGTATACTACAGACATTTCAGAAAGTGTGGTCCGTATCTACAAATGATAAATGGTAAGAACCACCTTCAATATTGGACGAACAGCATAAAAAACTTCACCAAAAATTTAATGCTAAAAAATGTTTCATGTTGCATTTCTCGCTAACTACAAAAGAGTAAACGGCTGAAGATAATATGACTATCAGTAAAAAAACTTTGCAAGTATTTAATGACAATAATTGTCGAATCTCTTATGTGTGAATAGGTTTATTTAAAGACGATCCAACACCTACCTTCTGCAAAAATACAACTTTCAATAAACAAAGTAAAATACCGTTATTCAAAGGCACAGTATTTGTAAAACTAATAGGTTAAAAAGGCAGAAGATTATCATTGTGTTATCTTGACATAAACAACATTGCCAAAGCTAATATTCTCAATCTCAACCTTAAGCAGCAATAAAACTAGTAACATTTCGTTTTCCGCTTATGAAAAATTTGTCCTAAGACACGAAACGATGCTGTAATTTTGTTATACACTCGAGACAGGTTATCAATATTTATGGTTATTTTCTTGTAATTGTTCACACTTTAAAATAAAATATTATTTCAAGAATTTGCTTTTTCTATTACCATAATTAAAACTTACATACATCTTAATGAAATATTTAACTTGTTATTATTTTATATTTTTTACTATGTTTAGTTTTTCTTATTTAAGAAAAATTATGTATGCGGCTCTCCTGACTCCGAGGTAAACGTATGATATAAGTAGTATAATACAGTAGCTAATGTTGCAATTATGATAGCTTTTCGACAAAAATAAATAGTTATAAAGCACTAACGTGTGTATCCGAATTAAATAAGTTTCAAAGTCGGTCATTGTTTACAGTTAATGTATAAAAAATTTGAAATGTATTCATATTCATCCAACTAACCCGCTCCAGTAAATAATTCTAGTTCATAATCGCTTAACAGACCTGAACTATAAAAAAGATGAAAAACTATGTATAGCGGAGTGTACATATATATTCATGCATTCGTTCAAATGACTAATGGAGTGTCATAATGAGTACAACATTTTTCAATCAATGTCGTAAATAAAATATGTCATAGATCAGAACATGATATGCACGTCAACATATTTATCCAATCAAATAATTGCATGAATCACTGGAAACGTTCAATCATAATTTAAAATTTCCATCTTGTCTGTCAGTCATTCACTCATTTTGATCCTCTCGCTTCGCGAGCGTTTCACTCATACCAACCCGACGAAATCAAATAAACCAGTCTCTATCATCCACATCATCGTCGTGCTATGAGACGAACACGAGATAGATGTAAATTTAAAATGCAAAATATTAATTATTACGGGACCATCTCTATATCTGGAGCGATGACTTTAAAGTCCCTGATATTTATTGCGGACAGTTGGCTTTGAGTCTTATAATTCATGTCAATGACGATGGTTTTCTACTACTGTTATCTCTCTCTATTCGTTCGTTCCTACAGACGAGATTAACGTGTCCCGTCCGCGTTTCAAATATTTTGCATATCTTTCGCTTAATTTTTGACACCCTTTGGTCATCATATTTCAGTGCGACGGAAACTAAACTGTGTAAAAAAGAAATATCTTTAACGAAAAATGAAATACATGACCAAATGTTACATAATATTCGGACAAAATTAATATTTATTTCCTCGTATAAAGATTTAAAAAATTAATAAGAATTATTTTTCATTCCAAATTCATTACTAGGTAATTATTTTAGTTATGCACAATATCTGGTTTGTAAATAACTAGAATTGATTGAACTCTCCGTCTCTTACCCATTTTCTTTCGAAATAAGTTCATTACTCATTAATCTAATTATACACTACAGTTACGTAGTGAGGCAAGTATATTAGTATGTTTGTAACTACAGAGTTCATTCAATACACGTATTAGCTTGCACAAAATCTAGTGCCTTTAGCGTTATTCGGTTGATCACAGCGCAATTTATCATATACTACCTATTAATTTCTTCAAATCAGAGTGATGTAATGGGGCTCTTTTCGCTTGAATTTTTCCTTGGAATACCGCAGTACCTTTACTTAGACTTACTTCGATCCTTGTCCTTATTTTGAGACCGTAAATGCCGGCTCCTACTACTTCTTCTTCTGTACTTCTAAGTATATTAGTATGTTCGAATGATATGCATAATAGAAACTAAAATTGATTTATATTAATTTGCTGAACATCTCTCCTAAATTCTATTAGTAGTGCAATATAGTATAATACAAGTCAATCTTGTATTTCACTCTAGAATATAACTACTTTATTTAACCATTTGCTAATTTCTAACTTCAAGCTTTAGTTTGTTTCTTGTATTCTGTAACTGTGAGAAATGCCCCTAGAATATTTTCTGCACAAAATATTGGTTGCATTTAGAAGTTATCTCTTGATTTTTTCCATAAACCATTTACTAATTGGTAAAATTTTCTACATTGCATGAAGATTCAGAAATCTTCATGCAATAAAGTAATATAAAAATATTAGTACATACTGTGCCATTAAATAATACAGCATCTTTTGAAAAAATGCTAGAGAAAATATTAAATTTATTAATTTCATTTGCTCTTCTAACGTTCTATTACTTTTCCTCTCCTTAACAAATAACATATTTAGCTGATGCAATATTTTTTCTTTGAATGATATATTTTATGACATCGTTAATTATTTTGTTCACCTCCATTTCTCACTCACTTTTATCCTCTAAAATTACCTTAAGCATTTTAACTAATTTACTTTTTTGAAGGAAGAAAATCCTCAGAAAAATAGAAGTGCGCATACACAGAATTATTTACAGAATTACTTTGATGTACAATTATTAGAAATGAATGTTGATAAAAAATACTTAAAAATGAAATCTGGACTAAAATATAAAATTGATTACAAAATTTTGCCTAAACGCCCAATTGTTAGGAATTTGGAAATTATTTCGGACTCATAATTCACCTTTAGGTAACGCACTGAGCCAATATGGGCATCTGTATATAACTCTCTTATTTTTTCTATGTTCGTTTTAAAACACTTTAGAGATCCTAACCACCTGAAGTCTTTGTATTTCCCCCACGTTATGAGCAAAATCGATACGCTGATGTACACTTTGCAATCCATGCTTCTCATTGTATGTTGCTTGACCAGATTCACCGAAAATTCTCGATCTACCTACTTTTTCCACGGCATAGTGTGTCATGTTTGGATGGAATAAATTTACGCTGTATGAAACTCCCCTGGTATCTGGTAGTAGCCTTCCATGACCCAAGAGTATGTGCGTAATTTTTATCTGCCAATGGCGAATATTGATATCATTGGTCTAAATAATTTGTATTTAATTTTTTCTATGACTTATTGCAGCTGCAAAACATAAGGTGAAAAGTGATATAAAAGACTAGAATAAGAAACTAACAAGTATATTAATAAGTAAGAGGAAGCAAATTCGACAAGAACGTGGGACAGAATCATTGGAAAATAGCAGACACGTATTGGAAAATGAATTAAACTTTCTAGCAAAAGGAAAAACAATTGGTCCAATGAGGTCTCGTATGAGGTTTAACAAATGATTTAGTTCAATATTCACTCCCGCATTAAAAAGTTTCGATTGTATTAGGGAATGTGCGTATTTATATAATTTCAAATAATACTCGTACTAGATATCTATAATAATAATAATAATAACAAAATCGAGTTTCCAAAACCAGAAGTTATCGTAAACATATCATAAAATAAAAATACATTGAAGACATATGCAATTCTGACTGCTTAGTATTTTGACTTAGTAGTAATTATTTTGTAGTAGTGATTAGTACACTATAATTATTTCTTTAGATATGCGTTTCATTTAGAACAGGCATGTAAGTAAAGAACCAATATTCTGATTTATAATTTAATAAAAATAAGATGGTTTGGAAAAGTAATAATTCAAATGTTATCGTATTTTTTACGTATTTCATTAAAACGGAATTATCTTATATCAACTATAAGTAATAGTGGGTAATTTAGACCTTTACAAATTTTATACACAAATAATTCGTAACAACTAAGTCAGTCGAATAAAAAATATTGCTACAATCTTGAGGAGAAAATTTAAACTCAGGTGTGTTAATAATTTGATGTTTTGGATCATAACAGCAAATTATATACATTTACTTTTCATCGAACTAAACAGAAATCCATGTTGATATATATCCATAAAAATATACCATTCTTCAAATTGTAAACATATATTAATGTATTTGCTAAATTTGTTATTTTATTGATTTATTGTTTCATTAATAAATCCAAAGTGCCTTGACATAACGGCTTTTTTTTAGAACGACAGGGATGAACTATTCCTAAAGGGAGGTAAATTAGGCGACTGCAGGCGGTTCGAAACGCAGAACAGAAGATTCAAATATCTGAATAGAAGGATAACCAGCATTCATATACGATATATAGAACGAGTATGTGCGGTGAAGAGTTCTCTCTCAGCATTAGTCTCGTAATAAATCTTCTCGTAAAAAATTGGGCGCACGGGTATGTTGCTGTATGCAAATAAGTCAGCTCCTCTTTCCATGTGCCCTTCTCTTTTCTTTAGTGGAAAGACTGGCCCGTGATATATGGAGCACCAAGTGTCAACCGAGTGATGCATGGAGACAACAGAATGAAGCTTACAATGCAGAAGGAAATGAAACACACGTTTCCCTCTGTGAATTTAACGGCAGAATACGGTTAATTTTAATCATGCTTAGCGAAAAATATATTTTCTACGATAATCAGGTAATTACTTAATGCCACACGTCGTCGGCACGTTTACAGTAGCTAAATTATTGAAGACATCACGTATTTACATTAAAATATGCGAATGTGTTTGATTATTAAACGTAATCGATTTACTGTAAAGGAATACAGCTACATAATTTTATATATTTCTTTTTGAGATTTGCCGATGTTACGCAACTCTCACAATTTAACGAAAATTTTTAAATTGTGCTGTCAGAAGTGTATTTCATAATAAAATATTTTTAAATGTTTCTTTGTAACGGAAATGAACATATGTGTGTGAAAATTCTGTCGTGTCTCAATGTTCATATGTTTAATGCTGAAAGACAGCCAAACATTAGTTCACACAAATTTCGTAACACCGTTGGGCTACTTAAGTATCATTACTTTTATATGTCCAATTTAACATATGATTATGTGAACTCAAAGGATTAGTAATGGACAAAATGAGATTAAATTGAGAAAAATGTGAATATGTAGTACAGGGTGAGGCAAAAGGAACTTCTGAAAGTTAAACGTAAATATCAAAGCAAACATTGAAACAATTCAAACATTTTTTTGCAATTTGAAAGAGTAATGTTTGCCATTTACTTCACGTACACACACACACAATTACTTGGCTTTGCGAATGTCGACCGTCCTTCTCTATACAACACTGAGACTTTCTTTGGTGTTTGAATACCACGAGGCCTATCAAGCGGTTTCACTTTTAAAATTGAACATAATCATAACAAAATTGCCTTAACTTAGCCTTAATTGTCTATGAAGTAAGCGTTGTGTTGTGGTAAACCAACGTAAGCAGCGGGGTACAATATGTAGAGTAAATGGCAAATACTGCTCTTTCAAAGTGTGAAAAAATTTTTGCCTAGTTTGTAGGGTTGCTTTGTTATTTACATTTACGAGTATTAGGGAGTTATATATGCCGGTCTATTTAGTATGAAATTACAACTTTTAACCTAGTATTGTTTGCGTATATATACATCTAGTAATATATCCTAACTTTTGGCGATATCTCCTGAATTCTTTATATCTTTGGCCATAATGTATTGCTATGTTAAATTTAAAGAAAACTGGCCTTAGTTCATTTAAGAAAACTCATTAAGACTTGCGGAATATATAAAGACTATTTATTAAGAAGTGATTGTTCATGTGAATATTTCTGAATTTCATTTGTAAAGTAAATGTGAGTGTATCATACACATATTTTTACGTTCAGTTAAGTATTATTTACTTCTTATTATATTGCAATATAATGTTAGAACAAAACTACTTATTTAAAAATTAAAAATCACAATAAATATAGGAATATCTTTTGCATTCTAAACAGTGTCATTATATTTAAAAGCTGAAAAATATCCAACACTGCTGTATTTAATACATTCCAGAGATACAACCACAAACTTTATAATCACTGAAGGTTGATATATAACCCCTCGCTACATTAATTTTCGAATTCTGTATGCGGATTTCGACGACTAAGAGAACCAAAATGTACGCTGTACATTTTGGTTCTCAACGGTACGGATCGCGAACGGAGTTTGTTTTCGTATGGGTATTTTTCGACAATTTTTAATTATCTGCTGATGATGACAACTTAGTTGTCGAAACACGTATACAGAATTCGAAAATTAATGTGGCAAGAGGTTATATATCAACCTTCAGTGATTAAGTGAATCAACCACAGGCTCCATCAAAATTACCTACAAACTATAAATTTGCGGGCTCTTTTTGAAGACAATAATATTAAGGAACTAAGTTTTGTGACATTATGTTTAAATTAATAAATGAAAATGACATTTCGATAAAAACAGTTTTAACATTCCCTTAGAATGGCTCGGTCAACTTGAAAAACTCTTTTTAGTTCCTAATAATTTATTTAATTTTAATTTTCCTTATACTACTTCTGTTATTCTGATAGGTTTTGGTCACATATTGATTATTACATACCAAATTTAACCTACATCATTTTGAAGAAAAAGTCATTATCCTTATCGGTCCGTTCTTTACTGATACGTTTTGTGGGATTCCTTATACGCCATCTTAACCAAATATTTCCGTTAAATAGGAAGAGTGTTCAATAGCTTAGTGACCCCAGTTACTTGACTTATCCTCAAACGATTACTTTCCTTGCGATTATCTTAACAAATGAAACAAGTTCAAATAAATAAAGAATAGGAATTCAAAAACCATATATCCACTACCGGCAAATATATATTATATATAATTAAATTGCCTAAGAAATGATATGTAAATACGTTAAAATCACTTGGTATATTGTTTAGAAATTAAAGCAGCATATTTTGAATATTTATTCTAATTTTTTTAATTTAATAAATAATATTGATGTAGGATGGCATTACAATTTTATAAGAGGTAAATGGCACTTAACCTAATCAAAAATATAGTTTAGTTTTTAGTGGGAAAGGTGCGCAAACTTATTCTGTACGAATTTTGCCGCGAATCTAAGTGCCACACTGTGATTGCTTATTTGCTGATGATGACAACTTCGTTGTCGAAAGACGTATATAGAATATGAAAATTTATGTGGTAGGGGATTTTATTTACCTTTCTTGATAAAAAATGCGTATACAGAATACGAACATTTATATGGTAGAGGGTTTTATTTACCTTTTTTGATTAAATGTCTTAACAAAATGCCAAAAATTAACAAGTTTAACAGGGCTCAAGCATTACATATGTAACTAATGGATATTTCTACTAATTAAAATTGACAACAAAAGGAAATTAATGAGTAAGAACTAAAAATTAGCGACTTCGATTTGTACCACTTGACTGGGACAATGGAAACGTTGATTCGAACAATGGTTTAGACTAGTTCAAGTGGTAGCATATCCATAGTTCTAAAACATTTAAAATAATAGTATCGACGGCAAACAGGCAAAAAATTGTCCTAATGCATATATTAGAGTTCGTACTAGAGATTCTAAAACAGCAACAAGGAAAGAAATTAGAAAAATCGTATAACGTGTTTAAAATGAAGGTGGATAAGAAAGATACCTTCTGTTTAAATAACTCGCGAGCCTTCATCTGGCACAAAACTGTAATTAGCACGTTTCGATACGCAAAATTCACAACATAAACGTACTATAAAAATGACAAAATAATAATTATCCAGATATAACTCTACTAAAAAAATTAAACCAAGAGAGTGTACATTATGCTCAAAAACTAACGTAACGGAATACATATAATTTGGCAAATCACAAAATCAAAAGCGAGACATACGCACTCTATGCAAGACTAGAACACGCGTTCTAATACTAATCGAGGGAGTAAAGGCAAATACTTTAACATAACAACAAAAAAATTGCACAATAACGATAATAAATAAATGAAGGTGGTAATTAGACAAACAACATTACAAACTATTCTATAAACAACGCAAAATCCTAAGCGATAGCTACATAGGTAGTATTTTACGAAGTAATCTAATAAAATAGGACCTACAATATGCGGGAGCGCACATTAAATTTAAAATCGATACAAAGCCCTGAAAATGACAACAATAATATTGTACATGTGGGCAAAAAGGAGCGATTGTTACGCAAGACACAGACAAAAATATAATTTCAAAGAAAGCACAAATTCTAGATGGATAAATGAACACTACTATATAAGTACGAGAAACAAATAACATGGTTATTAAGTATGTTAACAATACAAACATTTGTGGCAAAGTTTAAAATGAATTTTCGAGAGTAATTAGATGTAATGGATTATAAAACAAGCATCTACCATAGAAGGTATGACCAAATAAATGTTAGATTTTTATTGGTAAACAGTTAATTCTAGCTTACATAGGTAGATAATATATAGTATGTATTTAGAGAACTAAAAATAAAGATAATTAATAGGGATAATACAACTGAGACTAGCAGATATTAGACTAATACAAGTAACAAAGGCAGTACACAAACACGGTTAAGTGATGAAGGTTGTACAGAACTGTGATTGGTAAAGGGCACAGATTGTTAAATACAGAGGAACTTGACAATATACTTCTAACATTTCTACGCTTTTCTTGTCCAAACGTTCTATTTAAAAAACCTTAATTTTCTTGTTCTTATTTGACATAGATCGCTAACACGAGGAAAATAAGTTCGTTAATCAATTCCTTAACAGGAGTCAAACTGCAATGCCTAAAATGTGTTATAGCACAGTGCTTTGCACTGGATTGTTTACTCGTTTGTTAACATGCAAATTATTGGTTATGATTTTTTTGTTTTTTACATCCATGAACGTATAATTACAAAATCGTATACCAAACACCATTAATAATATTTAGTTTAACTAAAATGAAACCCTATTCTATACATATGGTGAAAGACAAAGAAGGAATGCATACACATTGACTACTCAATAACACAGACGTGGAGACCAAAAGGACATTTGTTTAATGTGTCAAATTTTCTAATAGCTTATTTTTAGCTTACTTTTTACCTTTGGAATAATATATCTACCATAAACCATGGACTTATTATTACTACTATAAGTTATTTTCTGTTTTGCCTTGATGTGCTACTCATTTTACCCTGTAGAAACATTCGTTATTGCTATAATCGTCACTTACCTTTCTCTATAGAAATTGTCTATTTTTACAGCGGTTTGTAAAACCAAGCAAAAATTAAAAACTATTGCTCGTGTTAAAAGCAAAGTTTGTAATACTTAATTTCTAAACGCTACATTCAATATTTTATGATTAAATGTAATAGTTTCGATAATTTATTATAAATGAAAGCATAGCGATACATCAAATGTTCATAGTTCTAGCATACATATGTGAATATGTGAAATAGACGTTAAAAATAAATTACTTTGGGCACAACCGAGAGCTTGTAACTAGACTGTAAATAAAACTATTCAAATAAGTCACAATTCCGTGTGATTTATAAGAAAACCTATGTGGGAAGTAGATGATTTTCATTTATTCTTTTAGTTAGCATAAATAATATAAATTGATCTTTGTGTAAAGAATGGCCACGGTGTTAAGAGAGAAGAATAAGTGGAGAAGACAGTGTAACGTACCAAACATTAAACTAATCTCGAAATCTTCACATAGCACAGAGCGCAAACGATACTGGTCTGAATAACATAATAATAGAGGATATTATCCAAGACAAGATCACCAGGTTAGATAGTGCTCTTTACAAAACTCCGCTCGGTTCATCTCTTAGGGGAGTGGTTCTTCTCTCAATATATGATCATAGCGTGGTATAGCTGTTACAAGAAAACGAGGAATTGCTGTTGTAATCTTTAGTTCTTTGTGTCAATCTTGAGCACCTCTCTCCCTCCCGATAATTAAATATAAGTACGAAATTAAATTATATTGAAGTTAACCCACATTCATTTATAAATACTACTTATTTTTTCTAATTATTCGTTTCTTATTCTGGTGTTGCATGTCTAATATTTTAAATTTTTTTCGAATTTCGAAAGATTCTATACTAAATATAGTTCCTATTTTGTAATGCATATTTTCTTAGTCTGTCTTGTACATACTAAGAAAATACAATAAAATAGCAAGTATAATTGCGCTACTATTAAGCTAATTAGACACAGAATAGTAGTATGCTATACGATATTGTAAAATAAAATTGAACAATATAATATAATCGCCTATTATACTCAGTTATTACTATTTTATGTTCTTGTCTGTGATTTTCGAATTAGAAAAGTAATTTCGCACACATTTCTAAATATTTGTCATCATTCAATAATTCAGGTAATATACACAAAATGGACGAAATCCAGAGAAAATTATAACTCTTATATGAGATATAGATGTAATGTAAGCGATTGTTTAAACAAAAGGAAATGAGTTTCAATAAACGTGGAGGAAAAGTAAAGCTACTGAATCTTAACAAAATGTAAAACTAATCAACAATAACCTTACAAAAACTAATTTCGTGTATTTAAATAGTAGAGCAATATTTCTGAGAAAAATTTTTTGAAATATAAACTAAAAGGGACTATTAACGCTTCCGAAGCCTTTAATTGTCTTTAACCCTTTTTTTGTGATATTTGCGTTAAGCTATTAGTCGTGCCTATAAAACTTAGCGAAGAAACTTAGTGCAACGTAAAACATGTAAGATAATAGTATATACACATATTACACATATACGTATTTATATTTATATTATTAAAGAAAAATAAAGTAAACAAAGAGATTCGCTTATGTTTTTGTGTAATAAAAGAAATAAATAATGTTAAATATGAAATTCATCTACATAAATCGAAATTCGTTGCATTGGTAAATATCAAGTTTTTTTTGTTTATATTGGTCTGCTCATATTTTATCCAACTTTTTATTATTATTCTAACATCATTGCTTATGCGAAAGCCCCATTCTTTTCATTCATATGTCATCGTTGAAGTTTACAACTCATCTCAGTTCCAGTTTAATTAATAGATTCATATTTTCTACCGTTGTTAATTGAATGATTTTCTAAGTGCCCGTTGTTCCCCATAGTCATACAAATTTATTTCAGTTTGTTTTGGTTGCTTATTAGTACTAATGTTAGATCTGTTGACACTTATGCTCAATACACTAAGATATCTTTTCAGTGACCTGGCACTAGTTTATTCGATCACTACTGTTTAGGCAGCGCCTATCTACCAGTTATCTTTTTTCTAGTACTCTGTGTTCATAACTTTGAGAACAAAATTGTATTATGAGATATGTGTTAATTAACTTCATATATTTAATTAGACAGGAGCTCTACAAGGCGATCTTACAGTATTATACATATACTTTTTGTTCTGAAGCGTAGTATTTGTATGTTCGTTTTTATTAATGCACCTGCATTTCGTTTATATATAACTAGCTATTACTTATCCTCTTATTTGTCAAGGATGTATAAATAAACCTGATGAGTTAAATATCCTCACACAATAAAATATTTAATGATTCTAACGCTTTGTGTAATTCTTTTGCAAAATATCTTAAAAAAGTTGAACCCTTTGTTTAAATTAACCTGGTCTAGTATATAGTTAACAGATCATTCAGATAAATAAAATGATGGATTAATTACTACCTATGATTCATTGAATTCATCAAAATTCAAAAACATTTTTACATAATTAATAAATCGGTCGGACAACGATATTTAGAAATAATGTTTATAATTATGCCAAAAAATTTGTAATCTTTAAAATATTTTTAAATGTAGGATACACAGTAAGTTTTATTCATGAATAGATTTTTTATTAAACTTTAAATTCGAGGAATCTTGTCTTTGAATATAGAAATGACATAAAAATAACTAAAGATACCTGTTCTCGCTCATCATAATCATGAAATCGGCAACCTAGTCATATGACTCATGATTCTATGTATTTCGAACCAATTAATATATTGAAAAGGAATTTTAATCTAAAGCACAGATACTGCTATCTGCCACCTAATTGGACACGGTCACAACTAAATATTTGATAGAATAACCAATTGAGATTTTAAATTAAGCATGTTCTCGAAAATAATCCTAGAACACTTAAAACCGTGTGACCATTGACAACATAGTTGGTTTCTTATGTTCTGGCCTATATACATACATTTATCTTAAACCGAAATTCGTTAAATCGGCAAAGTCCAATCAAGAAATGAATTTCAAAATCATAGTTTTAATACTATTAACTTATTTAAAATATTTTAAAACGTCATTAATACTTTTAGTAAAGTATAAACGCCTGTAACATTTCATCAAAAGATATTTGAAAATGAATAAACAAAGTTTTATAAGAGCGATTATTTACAAAATTTTTATAGATCTGAACATCTCGAACTGGAGACGGATTCTCTTTCGATCCACTTTTTCTCCATCTTTTATAACCGCACCAAATGATAGACGGTCAATGGCCACGCAAAGCAATGCCATTATGCCTGATGTGGCCTATTTTCTCTTATCGACCACGCCACCGATCCATTCCTTTCGCTTTCCTTCTTTTCAAATACTCTAAGTTTTTATTTCATGCTGATTAAATTTCGTTCTTTTATAACTAAATGTTGACATTACACCTTTAGTTTTCATATTTTTAAATAAAATTCTTAAATTACTAATGTCAACTATAAGACATTTTCTTATCGCAATTAGATATATTCTTTTAAAATACTGCAACTTGTAACTTTTAAATGAAATCTCGCTAACGAAGATTAGAATGAAGCACTTATATTGGGAAATATACATTTCAGTAAATTACACAATCCTGTTTTAAAAGCCTTATAGAAAAATAAAGAAACATATTCCAGATGGATCTGCATTAAGACAGACTTATCTAAAGTGCCTTGTAAAATAGTTAATCAAATAAAATGTGATATTTCAAATTGACTTATTTAGATTAATGTAGCGGTATGTTAAGTCCAACAGAGCACTATAAATTTTATTTAATAGCTTGACAAATGGACAAACAAATCACTAGAATGGTAGCAGAAATAATTCGTGTATTTCTATGATGATCATTTATCCCTATTATGAAAGTAAGGCTGCTTTACTTATAATTGATATTGCTGTTTCTGTGTGTCACATGCTTTGCGAATTGTTACTTTCAAGTAAACTTTAATATTAAGACCGACGCTTTTATAGTTTTTGTTAATGATCTCCAATCATTTTAGATACTTGTCTACTGGGATTACACCAATGATAACCATTGAAAATATGTAGTAATGAAAATATTTGTGAAATGGCTGAACCTTGTAACAGTAATGACCGAGTACTAAGACTTTCATTGTTTATATTTTATGTCGTAATGAGAGGCAGTGAAAAATGGCGTTAAAACAACTACACTTAAATTGTTCTGTTGATTGTAAGTACAGTCGTGTTCTTGTTATGGCCTTTTATATACGAGTATTAAAGTAGATGCAAAGAAAATATTTATTTTACGAAAATAATTATTCGCTACATATTGCGTGACTTCATTTGAGTTATCCAAATAACTTGATATTCTGTTCCTGGCTTTTTTTAAGAAAAAAAGACAGTAAATTTTTTGAATATATTTATTATATTCTGTGTTTGGTGTGCCTGTAACATGAAACTAATAATTAAAATTTAACATTAATAATTTCACTGAGGTTGTAAATAAGCCTACCTTTCTTTGTTTGAAAAATAAAAGAAAATTATCCGTAAATGTAAATATTTGTCTTGTGCATTTGCCGGGAAATAAATGATAAGACGAAAATTATATTTTGCATCCAATTATTGTTTCCTTTGAGAATCCTACCGACCCACGGCTTTTCTTTGACTTGATATGCCCGTGGGGCGGACAAGGTACTTTAATGTTTGAGAAAATAGAAATTAGTAAGAGAACGTGATGTAAATTTTAAAGAAAATTTAATTGAATACATTCCCTTTTATAAAACCAAATGAAAAAATATCAATTTGAAATACCTAGGTTTCAAAATTATTTGTAATGTAAAATTGTATGAAAGCATTTCATGTACATTAAGTTTTTATATACTTATAGTAATGTAAAAATTCTTCAAAAGAAGAAAATATAAACGATGTTAATAAGTACCTTTAGCATCCTGTTTTACGCATGATTTGCTTCATTTCAATCATACCGTGAAAATATAATTGCTAAATACAAGAAATACAGAGTGTAATGATGATCTCATTACGGTTGTGATATTGTAGAAATTTATAAGTAATACAAGAAAATATTAATCGTTTTCCATAACATTTACACATAATAATTACTTTTTACACAGAAAAAGTTAAACATTTTCCTTAAGCCCCTAATTACACAAAATAAAGTGTAAGATGCCATTATAGCTTCTCTCTATAACGAATATTTCCTTTTTCTCTTCTCTTATTCCATAAGAATACAGTAATAAACAAAATTAATTGCGAAAATACTTTGAGAACAGAAATACCTTGTTTCAAATGATATAGAACTACTGTCTACATAGTAATCATAAGCATATTTTCATAATTTCTTAAGAATTGAATATGCAGATTGCCTTTACAGGACAAAAATTATAGACTATAGAAAGAAAATAACATGAAAACAGTAGTGAGAGGTCTATGTCTATACAAAGTACTTACTAAACATGCGGCAAAAAACGAGAATATTGCTTGGACTAGTTTAAGATTTTCTTGTAGTAGGATGATTTTCAGAAAGACATTTATGTCGAAGATGCAGGGCGATAAAGGTTTTCGAAAAGAAAATAATATTTTGTTACTTACTATTACATGTAAAGAATTATTCAGATTAATCTGCAAAAATTACTGCTACCAGCTGGGATGCATAGGTCCAATCTTTTTTTCATTGGCTACTAAACTCTTTCACAAACACTAGAGTTGTTTCTTACTGCATTATGTAAACTAACTATCCGATTTCCCTCTGTTCTTCATTTGCACTTGTGTAGTGTACACTAATGTCTTCAAAGTTTTCCATAGGAAAAAAAATTCGAAGTATTTACTGTAAAAGATTGCGCAGGCCATGAGAGAGATTCACTTCGATCATTCCGGCGATTTTCATATGTTGCGTTTAAAAACTCGCGAGCAATCATACTAAAATGTGTTAGTGCACCATTGTGTATAGATCACATTACATATCTCATTACCAGTAGTAAACCCTCTAGAAGCTCAGGTGGTGATTCTCCCGAAAAATTTCGCCACCCGCAAATCTAACTCAAATATTTAATGAAAATTACTGCTAAAAACAATCTTCTAATACCACATAAAGATTTTCATTAGCCCACATACGGTCGTTATGAAAACTCCTAATAGCATTTCTTGAGAAATGTGCTTTATTGAGAAAAAGCCATTGACAAAGTGCAATACGTTGACGAGAATCGGTAGGACTTAGTAGTTGAACGCGTCGAAAATAGTATGGATGCAAGTACTGCTACTTCAAAATTTTCTAAATATTCCTGCTACTTACATTCGAAGTACTTGCTATTTTTTAGTAGTGCGTGACTTAGGAAATCGTTCACTATATAATCGCCTTGCCTCAAATAAATTTCAATTGGTAAGTCCATACATAAAATATATGCCAGTTATCTCGGCATTTGTCTAGCGATTTATAGTAGAGAACTTCAACAACGAAAGTTTAATTAACACACGAAAATATGAAACGCAATCAATTTTCACTTTTAAGGAGAGAAGATATCAAGTCAATGAAGACATAATCAAAAACGTATTAAATCTGCGACTAAACTAATGGTATTTTAGATATCTACACTAACCTCGTGTGATTGCAAATAATACTCGTTTCATGTTGTTGGAAATATAGAAGCGAATTTCTCGACATTTCTTTATTCGGTTGGACCAGCGCAGTACATCATAGATTTACTTAAGGTGTATTAGTAATTTTAAAAATATCCAATACTCTTGTTCTGTATTTTCGAAACATAGACCAAAAACATAATTCGAAAAGTAGCCCACGGACTAGTCTCTTGAATTCTTGTCGCAAGTTTAGTCAATAGATTACATGTTTATATGTTGAATAACAGCGTAAGCACTTATACCGCCTTGAATGCAATAGAACAGAACATCTGTCCACACGCCAACAGTGATATGTGCATATGTACAGCAAATACTGAATTAATGAAAAATAATTAATACCGCCTCACGAAATAATGAAAAAGATGATCGTTTCGCTTAATTTCAGAGTTAGTCACTTGGTGGATGTTACTGACGAACCCAGGTTACTTGACAAGCTCTGAATTTGAGCGAAATAATCATTGCTTTTTTTGGTAGTAATTAACTTTTATTAATATAAAAATTATTTTCCATATATTTTTACTGTTAATGAATTTGAACCTTTTTAATAAATGTTCCATATTTAATGACTTCCTTAAACACCTTGACAAATTATTTAGCAATGTATGCTACTACATTTTTTGCAAGATAGTTAATTCAATTACATGCTTTGAAAATGAATACTATATTTTGAAATTCTATGATGTATATTTAAATCTTAACATTCATCATTTATTTAATTGATTTAATTTTTACTTGATAAAAATCACATTTATGTCTCATGTGTATTTTACTATTAGTAATTAAATACAAATTGTTAAAATTTTCACTAATTTCGATATTCTAATTTCGACACATACATAACTATTGTTTCGTCACACAATGTCTCAGATATTTGAAATATACAATATCAGAATTAAATGCTAATTTACTTTCCAAAATTTTATTTTACAGATTGTATAATAAACATAAATACCAATAAGTTAAAAATGTGAGTCAAGGCTTTTTTCGTAGCTGTAAACAATTCATTCTTATTATCCGCATATATGTGTATTAATATAGATTTAGTAAGAATGAACCTTCTTCATTTATTGAACTATTTAATTCTTTTAGCTCTATTAATTTCCAAACATTTTGACAATTTTAGTTTATAATTTACTGTCCATATGCTCTACCACTTAACTATCTGTGGCAGACGATAAATGATAGAATTTTCCATAATTAAACGTTTTTACTGCTACACAAAGTGAGATCTATTATACTCTAAAAAGCTATGAATTTTTTTTTTAATTACAGATAAGGTAAGTAACACTGTTGTTGAAAAAATTGCAAAAATAAAAAGTTCAATAATAAAAAGCATTTAGAATAAATGTTTGGAACCAACAAAAAACTCATCTTACTAATACTTAATATCATTTTAATTATATATGGTGAGAATTAGATTATAACAAATGGCATGACGTTAGTAAGCATACAACAAAGCGAATATAAAATACAAATGTAGAAATCTTTTTTGAGACGTAAGTTATTATTGAATTAACAGTAATTAAATTCAGTAATATAAAGTATAATAAATAATTCGAGAAAATTGTTTAACAGTGTGGCTGATTTTTTGTAGTGTCGCAGTGGTCGCTTAATAGAAGCTTCAATTTTCTTTCTTTGTACTTATTGTCTTTTTATATGGACAAGAATGAAAAAATTAAATATTTTCTTTAAACTATTAATTACGGTATAAAATAGTACTAATTTATATTGAAAGTATTACAGAGAAAAGTAAACGAAACGTGGATCAAGGTATAAAATAAAATGTGAGACATCATTATAATTTATCTCTATATATAACTAATATTTATTTTCTCTCTCCTATTATCCAATAAGAATACAGTAATAAACAAAATTAAATAAACAAATCTTTTAAAAAGAAATGTCTTGTCTCAAATAATTTTTAATCATATACAACTAGTATTCATGACATCATAAAGTTTGATCAAAAATTGCTCGCTTCTTTCGCTAAACGGAACAAAATAGAAAGATAGACTAACATCAAGTGGGACGTTAACAAGGCATCATAGTATAAGGGCGAAGAAGTGCAAATGAAATTTTCAAGTTAATAAAACTCAAAATTTCGAAAATTATTTATGTGGAATAAAACATTATGAATACAGGTCCACTATACGAAGCACCGACTATAGAATAACTAATTGTATACAATTCGCTTATAACAATAGGTACAGCTGCATGAGAGCAAATTTGGTGAAATCCTGTTAGAAAACACCTGACCAATTTCGCATTCTATTAGGGTTCATATTCCAACGAAAGCTTACCCATGTTCTACAAGTCTTCAGACTGCGAAATTTAAGCAAATTAGAATTAAAAGAACTATTACCGCAGTGGCACGTAATTACGGTCACGTAAATATACTCTTTACGAACGGTGGGGTTTTAAGAGTGCAGTATAAACCATTGCTACATTACATATATTTGATTGGTCTGAATCTTAGCAAGACAAAACATTTATCTTTTCGCTTTTACGAAAAAGGAATTAGAACTCAAAATTTTAACAAAAATGTATTAATTAGAAGATACTATGGAACCACTGAGCATTCTTTTCCTTAATAATTAAACGCATAAGATTCAACATACTCCTAGGCTAATTAATGGAAGTTTATTAGAATTAAAAATTAGTGCTTGGATAACCCAAACCACGACCGCTTAACTATTCATTATGGGCCAATGTTTGAAATTTAGGCTGCAAGGTACTTCACATACGGTATGTATCGCCTTAAAACGTAATCATATTAAATGACAATCGCTTTAATAGTCCTGTTTCATTTAGCTTGTATAAATATATATAATTAAATAACATTGAACTATTCATATTTTATGTGACCCATGACACTTGTTTGTATAACAAAATTGTCTTAATTTTATTATATAGAGACTTAAATAGTACACATTGAGAAGTACACGGGGGACTACGATTAATTTTATAACAAGTGTCTGAAATGGAAGGAGTGTGAGTAAACTCTATTGATTTTGAAGAAACATTTAGTTCTATAGATACATTAGATATTATTGCAAAGATTCGGAATCACTGATAAATATTTAGTAGTTAGTTTAGTAGAGAACTCAACAGCACGAGTAGAATAGGATAGTCAACTTTCCCTTAACTTAGACTAAAAATTGAAAAAGACATGAGAAGGGTTACATTCTGCCATCAAGGCTATTTTTAATAGTCATAGATCATATAATTAAATACATATAATACAAATGCTGAATAAACTAAATGACTTTGAATTTGAAGATGATATGCTAAGAACGTAGGATTTCATAGATACTTAAAAAGAGAACAAAATCATTAGTGAAGGAAATAAGTAAGCAGCAAAATAATAAATAAATGGGAACAATATTGAGGAGACGGGAGTATTTTGTTACCTAGCAAGTATTGTATACATAATGGGTAATACAGAAAAAGATTTGGCTTGATATAAAAGCGTTCAAGATGCTATGGAACTTATAGCCTCTGAAAAATATCAGTATATAAACAAAGTTATATATATATATATATATATATATATATATATATATATATATATATTAGATAGCTTTAGAACCTGGAAAAAATTTTAAAAATATTTAAAACGGTTATAAATCTATCATAACAAATGCCTTAAGATAATATATAGAATATTTTGCCGAATAATCTAGGACAAACGATAAAATAACTAAAACTCTAAGGAAATACAAATGGAATTGTATCCAAAACATATACTCAGAAAGTCAGATATTTAATATTTAATACATTAACAAACATGGTATAACGAATAGTACAAAATGAACTGGAATAATTTGGACTGACATTGTGTGATGGTAACTTTGATGGAGCTTGTGGTTGATTAACTTGATCACTGAAGGTTGATATATAACCCCTTGCCACATTAATTTTCGTATTCTGTATACGTATTTCGACAACTATGTTCGGTACGGACTGCGTACGGAATTTGTTTTCGTACGGGTATTTTTACAGTAGTTTTCCAGGTGCGATACTGTTTATGATAATGACAATTTAGTAGCATGTATGATTTGATGTCTGGAAGTACCAGTTTTTTCGTCTAGAAAACATATATGTTGTCTTCTTTTCATGTTGCATATTGGTGGAATAACTTGCAGTATATTAAATATTATTTTATATTTATTGCGCATGTTATTCTTTTGATAATTCACTGAGCTATGAAATTATTATTTTTTGTAAAAGAATCATAAATTTATTGAAACTAGTTTATCAGAAATTTAGACAAATCCTTTACTTTGGTTTATGAATGTAACACTAAAATTTAAGAACGCAATATCTGTATATTTTAAAAATATGTATATAATACATAACTGCGCGAGGTTCGGACTAACATTAAAAAGACGAATGATTCGACAGTTGCTTTCCATAATGTTCTCTGTGTTTCTGTGGAGCAGAAGGATAAAACAGATGTGTGTGGGTGAACTAAAGGCGGCAGCGGGAGTGCTGGGGGAACGAGGGATGACGACTGTCGGTCTTAAAACTGTCACAGCTAATGGCAGATATCCATCAAGTCATTCAATCACCAACATCATATGACTCACACTGTGTGTTCACTCGTACACAACACCGGGCAAGGTTCAACGATCAAAATGCTACTGTTGTTAACAGCCGAGGTCGATTTCGGTGGCTACCGAACGTGTTTCTCGCAGTTGCGTACCCACCACATTCGCCGGTTCACACTTTCTCGCTCGGCACTTTGACAATAAACCCACCCGTCTTCTTTCTGTTCATCGCTCTTTTTTTATTTGAACTTACGTTTTCTTTTCTTATTTTGGCGCTTTAAATATCTGTCATGCCATAGCATCAAGAACTATCGGTTGGAAGTTGACCGATTATTGATGCAAAAAATTATCCAATGATAATTATATTGGGCGATTCATATTATTGTACTTACTCGATACATTGTTAGAGTTTCGTTATTGTATTTGCATCTATGACGTCTTTAATGCTACTAATGATGGTGAAAGATAGAGAAAATTTGAAAATAATTTGAACAGAAGCAAAGGAAAACAATTAGAGACTCCGGCAAAAAAACCTGACTGAATAGTTTGCATACAATATTTGATTCAGAATTACAGTATGTCTCAAAGCATTTACTTATATCATTTACTTTTTGAAAATTGTGTTCCTCAAACTGTGTCCATTAGATATTGTGATACTTCGCATTACTCGCTACAAAATTTCGGGAGAGATTTATGCTACTTCGGTCGTAATATTCCGCTTCAAACCCACCATTGTCCTTGACTGGCTCTGGCACACCGTACTCTTAAAAAAAGTAATCACAAGCATTGAAATCGAGCAACCCTGGATGCTTAATACAGTTCTTCGGTGTGAGATACTTGGGCTCCAAACATCTCTCTTCTTTTATTGAAGTGTAAGCAGTTATTCCATCCTGTTGGAACCACACAGCATCTGTAAAAGCCCTTTGCTATAACTCAAGCGCAAGAAATGTGTCAAGCATATTAACGTAACACAGTGTGGCGGTCATGCATAAATATAATTTCAAAAATTGCATAATTTGAGGATTTTGTGGGGCCCAATACCGGTAGTTTATTAGAGAATGGACATCACTAATATGGAAAGTGGCCTCGCCTGTCATTGGAAGACGACTAAGAATTTCCAGAAATAGCAAGCGCCATCTCTCAATATTTTCAAGGGTTCGAATAGTGTTTGCCTAGTGGGTTCTTCTTTATGGTACTAGACGTTTCTCTAAAGTTTGTCATTTAAAACATTATGATATTGCGGCATTTCGATGAGTATTGAAATGCCGGCGAAACACGTGGTGACTAACAATCATTCAATCATTGTTCTTAAAAAATGGACAAAAGGAATGCACAATTTTGTACTAACTAAACGCTCCTTGGCGACTGCCCTGAATTGATGAATTTGTGTTCCTTGATTTAACCATTTGTGCCATGCGGTTAGGTTTCCTATCGGGTCGTGTACATTGTCTTAATTTTGTTATTTTTAAAATCATTTAATAAACAGTAAATGCTTCATTTTATACATATTATTACCAGTTGTGAAAGTTTTCCTTTTCTGTTAAACCTGGTAAAATAATATAAAATTCCTTGAGAAAACATATTTCTTTATAATTTTGTATTTTGCTCATATTCAATACATTCTTACATCTGTGAAAACCAATATTCAAAATATTTTTGACCGATGTAAGTCGTAAACTCTGGTGAAACAGAAGAAATCACTAGACACCAGGTCTACACGACGAAGAACTCATTATTTTAATGTTTTGGACATTCAAATATTCATTTGCTTAAGCGCAGCTTAAGTGTAATCGTGAAGCAGTTCCTCGCGGACACTGTGGGGTACTTAAGACTCATTCTTATTATTGACTCATTTTTGATGATCTAAATTACATATTATTACATACTTTCTGGATGAAATCAGTATAGCCAAACTTCGGCACCTGTTGTACACAAATGGGATAATCTATTTGCAATCTCATACTGTCTTCTTATAACTATACTTAAATTTTCAGGAATCCAACGATAACAAAATTTACTACCTTCAGATGGTTTTGTAAAATTGTATTAATTGCCTTCAAACCAATCTTTAGTGTTCCATCCTGTCCTGAAAAAAAAACAATATTCTCTTCATAAGTAGCCGCTTTTGATATAGTACTCGAAACCTGTCATTTAGGGAGAGTTGACTTCGTCCAAATTAATTGTACCACCGTTTCTTGGGTAGTTAGAGAACATGACTTGTCACCAAGTACATGATCGATTTCCTCGAAACATGCATTACGGTTTAAGTTATGTTTGAAATTGTAAATTATAACTCCATAATTCTTTGTATTTAATTTCATAATCACTAAGGTTGATATATAACCCCTTTCCACATTAATTTTCGTAATTCTGTATACGTATTTCGACAACTAAGTTGTCATCATCAGCAGATAAATTAAGCAGTGTTGCACCTGGAGAACTACGGCAATAAATACCCGTACGAAACAATTAATTCCGCACACGAGCCGTACCGATGAAAGCCAAGACGTACACTGTTTTATTTATATTTATTTATAATTAATTGCTTCGTACGGGTATTTATTGCCGTAGTTCTTCAGGTGCAACACTGCTTAATTTATCTGCTGATGATGACAACTTAGTTGTCGAAATACGTATACAGTATTACGAAAATTAATGTGGAAAGGGGTTATATATCAACCATAGTGATTAAGTTAATCAACCAGAGGCTCCATCAAAATCACATTCAATTTCATAATATCTTGCGCTAATAATTATTTTAAACCTTTGCGTTGAAGTATATGTTTCAGCTGTCACGGTCATTAAACTTGTAAATAAGTAGGTTAAATATTAAGTAAAATTTGTAGCAAAGATTGTGACCTGGTAGAGGGACTCATTGTCAGTGGAAAGAGATCAGTTGTATTACCAATAATACTTCTAAGACAAATTCATTATTTAGTAAATATAAGTATATATATATAACTATATTACATATAATTAACATATGTAAACATTTAAATGAATCCTATAATTTTCTGAATTGCCGTTTAACAGAATTCTAGTAAGAATGACTCTCCAAATTTAGTTAATGAAGTAGAAAATAATATTTATAAATAATTAATTTCCAACTAAATTTATAACTAATGATTATATTTCCCCGTATCGGCTTTACTTATGTATGTTTTGCTGCCTGTTTGTTTATATTGTATCTGACACGGGAAATTTCAAAGATACAGTGGATTCAGAACGTGCAGACGCGGTTTATTAAAATGTTCAAAGACCATGTCGAAACCTTGATGATGTACACGTCACAGAGGATGAAACGGAGCACACACCGCCGCCACCACCACAAACGAGTATACACAAAGACTTAGCCCCCGGAGGCGGAATCTGTTATTTTTGACCTGTCATTAATAAATTGGGCCGGATTAACATTTACAAGAGATCGGATGTGATGTTGGCCCCGGGCGTTCTGCCTGTTCCAGATGGATGAATTGTCTGTGGATCTGTAACAAACGAACTTGGAATATGTGTGTATTGTGCGCATAAGGTAAACCACACACCATCGTAATGTTGGTAGATCTCTGTTCGGTTACGTGCGCCATTGTCGAAGTCATAATTGAATTTCAAAAAAAAAAAAATACGCTTGTAAAAGGAAATATTTATTTCATTCACATTTTTATTCAGTTTTAATATATATTTTGCACCATTGACGTATACAAAACAATACATGTATGTATATTTCAACGAAAAATGCGTGTTTCAATGCAACAAGTGTTAAGGAATATATTCATATATGAACGTATGTTTATACAATTAATTTAAATTAAATGAAGTTTAAATTAATTAGTGTGATTAAAATGATTTAAAGTCAATATTTTTTAAACTGATTTACTTTGAAAGTATGTATTGGCAAAACTTTCGTAAAGGAGAAGGGAAGATTTGAACGATTTTTATCTATGTAGGGACCAACAAAAATATTTTTGTTCCCCACTTTTCCATGTTACCGTAGATTTCAAGAAAGAAATTTAACTATAATTTATATTTATTTATATGTATTTTAAGTATGACATATTAGTTCATAAACGGAGGTCGACTAAAAGAGTTATTTAGCGTTATTGCTACTTTTATTATGTGCGATGCTTTATAATAAGAACTGTTTAAAATTGCTGCTATTACCATTTTTACATGTATTAATGGCTTAGATATCAATATTAAACATATATAAAAATTAGACTGGTATATCGTGTACTTTACTGTCAAAAAAACGTTTTCAATGAAATGTGCTAGATAAAGTTAGCATTGGATGATTTGACAATTGGGCACCAGGTGAATGTTTGTCCCTACATTAGTGATTATGTACAAAGAGTGTGTGCATTTTCGCATGCCTCTAGTCTTTCAAGAACTCACGATATGTAAGATGACTAAATAATAGCAAATATGATTTTGAGACTTAAGAAAAAGTGTAACTTAACAAAAAATTTATTTGGTCTGAATTGCCTGATTCCAATCTTGATGATTTGGTTCTTAGATAAGGTGCAACTGACAAGTTTAAGCACCTATCAATGAAAACAGTATAAATCTGGTACACAGTACTGTACAAATAGGTATAGATTGTTTCACTTTATATCCATCGAGATGATGTCTATTATTAAAGTACAGCTTGGGTCACGATACAGAAGCACCAAGGTTTACAACATTTAGTTTGAGACCTCTTAAAACTTTCATCCGTCAGTAATGTAAGATAAGAGCTAGAGTTGTAGGATGTAGCGCACACAAATACTTACAAAAATAATCATTGTTGACTGTAGTTTTCTTTCTATTGATTCTTACTATGTTCTGAATATTTGTCTAAGCTAAACGAAACAAATTTTGGAAACTTTAAAACTAATTGTGTTACATTCACGTAGAACCATAATTGAAAAATATGTATTTTCCTTGTTTATTCAAAAATTATTAAAAATTATTTTTTGCATTAATTTTCCTGATTTTGTTGTTAACGAAATTTAATAATATGTGGAAAATTAACAGTTTAAAAATTGACAAATAAGTGTAAAGATGGTCTTCTTACCTACTCTTTCTCTTTCCGTTTTCTTATGATAATACTGGGGATAATTTTAGAAAAATTTGAAAACTTGGAATAATATGAACATAAAGTTGACGAATAGCTTAGTGGTAAGGCACTGACAAGTCGGTGGTCTAGGGTTTGAGTCCGATGACCTACTCCCCGGAGCGCTTTTTCGTGGTTTCCCTTTCTCATTTAAGTGAATGCCGACAGACAAAGATCTTAAGTCGCACTACAAACGCGAGCGTAATAATAACTCGTGATCTGCAAAAGCATACAAATATAAAGGTCAAGGTGGACAAAAATTTCGTTGGCGTCATACAGAGTAATTATTACTAACAAAAGTAAATTTTAATCTGTCGTAGGTTGGAGATGAGCTCAGGTTAGTAATTTTGATAATTACAAAATAATTGAAAAACCGTACTGTTAATTTATTAGCTAGCAAAGAATAAACATAAAAAAGTTTGGTATAAGGATTTAAGAAAGCGTTTTCCCATAAAACAGCAAATTTTCAATATAGCCGTTATTTGACTAATTTATTATTCTGTTACTTGCATGGATTTATATACATATGTGGGTTGTTTCTTAAATTTCGCATGTAAAACTGAAATAAAGCAGTAGGTAGCTTTTAAAGACTTCATTGTTTTCGAAATATTCTCCACGTAGATTAATGCACTTTTGCATGCGCTCGAACCAACTCTGGAAGCAGTTGTTGCACTCGTTTGTTGGTACGTCAAAATAGAAACTTTGAAGGCATCGGCTGTTCTTTCTGACGACTGGAATCTTCTACTACGCAGGTCCAAAATGTACGGAGGATGGCCCAACAATTCGACCTTTTATTGCGTTAAAAATTCAATTGTTTTGGGTGCTGTGTGCGAATCTGCATTGTCTTGGTGGAAGATGATTCGTCGTTCGGGGTTGGTTCTTCGAAGCTCAGCGATGAGTTGCACCGAACAAATAGTTATATACTAATCGGCAGTAAAAGTTCTACGATTTTGTAGAGGAATTGTTGCTACATAACCTGCTTTCCAGACAAATGTCACGATAATCTTTTTGAAGCCACTTCGAGAACAGATGACTTTTGTCGGCTTTTCTTCACCTTAGAACACCCAAACAGACGACTGGCGTTTATTTTCTGACTCGTATGAGAAAATCCAAGATTCCTCACAACTGACAATGTTATACACGTTTGTAGAAATTCCGGCATTGAAGCGATCTAGAGATTTTTGACACCAATTCACCCTAGCTACTTTCTGATACGGTATCCATTGGGAAACTAGTTTTTTACACACAATTCGCTTTGCAAAATGTTTTGGATTGAAATCTTCGAAAACCCCAATAAAGCTTCAATCTGGGGATATGTCACATGTCGATTTTCGTTGATCTCGCGCACAGCATCGACGTTTTCCTGAGTGATTGCCGTTTTTGGTGAACCTGCCCTTGGATCGTCCCTAAGACTAATCCGTCCACGTTTGAATTCTCTATACCAACGAGAAATTGTAGACCAATGTGGTGCTTCATTGCCGAAAACAAAAACCAACTCTGCAAGGCATTCATGTTGGGATAATTGTCTTCGAAAATTACAATGACAGTTCGTTGTAGCTACAACATTCCACGTATCACACTGAAGTTTCAGATTTAGGTTAACTAAAAATGGAGATTAGTTTTTAGTACTGACATGTGATAAGTGGCGCCCTGTGTGTCCCACTATGAAAAGCTTAAAAGACGTCCTACGTACATACATACAATTTTAAACAGAACTTATAATTAACATGTTTTAAAGCGTCATTCTTGAACATACAAGGCAAATCAAATATTGTTAAAAATTCTGCCACGACTTTATTTCAACAGATATATATTAATAAGTATTAAGAAAATTATCAGCTTATTAAAAATAATGGAATACTATAATAATTGCATTATAAATGAAACATAATGGAGATGAATCACTTCTCAATAGAAAATCGATAGATGAAGTTTACAACTAATTTAATAGCTAGAGCACGAGAAAATAAAACGGGCACAGTAAGAATTCCGTGACATTAACTGATAATATTCGAATAACAGCAGGCAAAAGCATAATATTAATAATTCATGCCTCTATGTAACACTAATTGTAGATGCTGTTAGTAGGCCATGAATTATTACACCTGCGCTCGTGGTCTCATGTAAGATCTTTGGCTGTCTACATTTACCTTATGCGAGAAGAGAAACCATGGACGATCTGGAAAGTTGAAGAACAAGAAGAACGCAATTTTCTCAAACTTCGCTAATCAACACTGTATTTTAAATCCATTTTTTCATTTTCTCCCAAAATTTTTTAGTACGTCGCGACTGACACTTGTATTTTCATGTTGTATGTGCTGAATCTTATTCTATAATTTCTTCGTCAAATTCTGGCATTGTTTAACGTAAAAGCAAATCGAAAAATTATATTCATAAAACATATTTTAAGACAAATTCATGTAAATAATACATTTAACATGTTTTTAGAAATACGATGTTAATCAATTATATTTTAAATATATCACCAAAGGCTATTTTAGGGAGAATTCGCTATATTTAAATGTCAGCCCAACGATTAACATTTGCAGTTGCGCTAAAGAAATATAAATAATTGCAAATATTAATTAATTAATGCAGTTATACTCGTGCTGTAAATCATCATAAATTTTATTATGATATATTATCAATGTAGAACATGTGAAATTAAGAAAATTTTAGTTTTGGGAAACAGATAGCGTGCAAAATCTATAATGCTAGTTTCCATTTCTTTATAAAAATTTCGTGAAAAATAAAATAACTAGAAAATGGAATCAAAGCCATAAATTTGTTTCACATAAATCTCATATCATACTAAACAAGTGTTTTGTGACTTTGGACTAAATACGAAATGGACATAGTTATATTGTGGTGTGACTCGAGATGTAGAACTACCGGCATTTGCCTTAAACGCGAAGAGAAACTACAAAAACGTGAATAGCGACTATTGAGTATGATCTGGAGATCTCAGCGTAATAAGCCACTAAGTTATTATTAATTGTCTTTGCTTATGTATTAAACCTATATTTGCCTAAATATGATATGTTTTTTATAACACTGTTGGCACCTATTACCACATGTAATTCCCTATGTATTGCTTTTACTTTTTCTATAACAGTATTCTAAATGATAATCTTCTTAAAATCTGAATTTGTTTACTACTGCACGCAATTGGTATTATGTTTACCCCATCTTTCCCTATTCGTTAATTAGTATATTAAGATTTACAGCATAATTTAAGGCAATAATATATATCAAAAGCCAAACCAACATATATAATGAATATTAAATAAAGGAGTTTCTTATGTAAGATTAAATTATTAAAATTATCTTTGGAAAGATATCAGAATTTTTCTTAAGAATTTATGTCCAGTATTAAATTGAAACCGTAAACTTGATGTTTGATTGATCTCCGCGGATATCGAGGGAGAAAATTCGACTGGCAAGATAGATTCCTCCATTTGCGTACGACCCGGAGAGCTTTCCTACACCCCGCACAATCCCTCCGTCACCTACGCTACTGCACTCTCGAGACCATCATGGACACAAACTAATACGTAAGCCATCATTGTCACGAGCAAAGTGTCCGGACCCTGTCGGTCATCAGTCAAACTTCTCCCTTCGCGTTACTCCGGGGAGATGGACGGACATCGCTTTGCGAAAACATCATCTAACGTTATATCATCCGAACGAACATCCAAAAACATACATCTATTTACAAAGACGAGAGAAGACGTTTTATGTGTTATATTAGGAAATGTATAGATGTTGATATATGGAGGTAATTTTTGTAACGAATGGGTTAGGTCATTGGATGGATGCCTTTTCTGTCTTTCTTTATGTTAACGCCTAACTGGCCAGTGACTACTCAGGGACGATTTGCGACAATACTTGCTAAATTTTAGTTTATACTAACTTTTCATTCACTGCAAGTCAATATCAAATAAATATTTTTACGGATAATTGTACCTAATTCTGTTCCGATAATAAAATTTGTTTGTGAAAATTCGGATATGTGCAAATACCTCTACCTAAATGGACTGAATACAGGAATAATTATCAAATCATTGGAGATGCCGCCAAAAACCACTATGCAAGCGTTTATTTCTTCATAATTTTCAGAAATATCTACATATAAACTTGACACAAGCTGTTACATTTAAAATTGACATTAATTTTATCTCCAAGTTACCTAATCAGTAAAAAGAAAGAAAGAAAAGAAACAGTATCTAGAGAAATAGGGGAATCTACAGATGAATGGAAAATAACATTGCCACTGTAGGTAATTGCGAAATACACAAAAATTTTAGAGAAATAAAGAAATTAAATAAATCAAAATTTCTGAGGCAAAAACGATAATTAATGGATGGAAAAGAAATTCATAGTAAAAATAGATTACCTTTTCTGGACATGATGTCCACACACTAAACTTCATAGAAATTTGAATAAATACACCATGTAAATAAATACGCATTCAGTAAATAGTGCTTCCTTGTTTTAAACTTCAAACATGCTATTGCATACAGAAATTCTCGCAGTATTATTATAAATTCCTAAGTGAGTATTAAGCAATATATGAAAATTTGGTTGAGAATAAAGAGTTTTTTTGTGCGCTTACTTTAGAAATTTTTGGTAATTTTAATTGCTCTTTATTCAGTTCGCCCAATAATAAAGCTAACTTCATGATTGAACTTGGCCTACTTCAATGAAGTAAAACGCTAAAGTGTTTAATAGTTTGTTTGTTATTAATGACTTGAATGCTTTGGTTAGGAAAGATAAACATCATACGGCCTTGTACATATATTTGCTCAGACTTGCATTTTCATGTCCCCATCCCTAACTTTGCTTCTAATAATAATTATAGATACAATTTTCGTAGAGCATACGCTAATAAACCCTGAATGCTTGTGCTAAAATAAGAAAATTTACGCGTACCTAACCTCCACTCTTTGACGATAACAGCAAAAATTAGATATAGTTTAAAGAATATTACTATAAAAATGGAGGAATGGGGTCATATCTACTATAGCGAGTGTTCCAGATTAGGGCAACTCATTAAATGGTAAACACGTAATAGGGTATTTGACTACATTGAAAATATACCACAATATGTGGTCATCCTACCGGGTAATATCGTAAAAGAACATATTTCACTTTATTTTATACTAAATTATGTTTATCTTTGACAAATTACACAAAAAACAATCTCATAATTTTTGAAATTTTATCTGTAACGGGAACACTATGTCATTGGTGGCAACTCTGGTGACGTCATAGGCTAGCATACACGGCGATACTGGCGAAACGTTAGCTATTTTCTGAAAAACAAATATATATCCTATTTTGTATAGTAACACCAGTTTGTGATAAATAAAAAACCATTCTGTATTTCTTGTTTTATTATTTTATTTTACATTATTTAGATATTTACATTATTTAATAAGAGAATCCTGCAAATTTATTAGAGCACATGCAATAATAACGACATGATCAAGTACACGGAGAATGTTATTATTTATAACTGAATGTTGCTTTAGCATATGGAATTCTCTTAATCGCCTTATCACCCTCTCAATATGATTTCGCAGGCTAGCAATTATTTTAGTTTGTCGAACTTCTGTTTTTGATAGTTTTACACCAGCGTTTACACTGGGTGGCCTTAATAATTGCATGCCTTTTTGATGAACTGCCTGTTCAAGGTGCTTAAAGCCTCTGTCAGCTAAGATACAAGTTCCCTGTTCTAACCCATCTAGAAA
This sequence comes from Dermolepida albohirtum, assembly GCA_031893035.1. Classification (NCBI taxonomy): domain Eukaryota; kingdom Metazoa; phylum Arthropoda; class Insecta; order Coleoptera; family Scarabaeidae; genus Dermolepida; species Dermolepida albohirtum. The sequence continues at coordinate 175,668 of JAVIWB010001363.1, read as the reverse complement.
GTTACAGTTTTCTAGTATGGTAACATCACTTGTTCTACCCCCAAACCCTTCTGAAATATAATTAACCAAACCATTCGGAGTGCAGGATATTAAATACTTCACCGTATTCCCCTTTTTGTACTCTGACCATGTCAGTGCCTGATGAAGAGCCTTTGATGGTATTTGTACATCGATTTCTAAACAATCAATGATGCAGCTCACATTGTGATAGTTATGTCTAAATGCAATTGGGAGATTCTTTTTAATTAATTTTTTGTCTAAGTTTATGATAAAGGGTTTTAAAAAACAACTTATAGGTATATTTCGCAAAAACAATTTACTAGCATAAGATAGTGATATTCCAAAATTATCCTCTAATTCAGAAAATGTGTTATTCAATCTAATTTTTTTCAAGCATAACAAAATGTGTTCTACTTTTATATTTGTATGTTTATGCAACAACTGGATTAAAAAATAACATGCTTTGGGAATACCAACATACATCAAAGGTTTATTGGCAATTAAATGCATAGTATGTTTGAGGCACTTCAATTGTTTAATATTTTCATTGGTGTCTGTAACATTTGAATCGGAATCAGTATCCCTTGATGATGTTGCTACAAAAGGTGACAAATGATGAAATTATACCCCATTCTATCCAATAAATTTGAAGAAAACATGAAATTAACTTCAGCGACGCTTTTTTTTTCAGGTTTACTTCTTGATTTACTAGATTTACTTATCCCGTCCTAGCCTGTGACGTCACGCATGCCATATGACCAGCGCCATTACACAAACAGCGTTTTTGGCGCGGTCTTGGACGTTTAAACTTCAACATTGATTTTTATTGATAATACAATAGATATGTCGGAAATATCAATGATATGTGCTTATTATGTAATAAACAATAATTTAAAACAATTTCCCAAAATTAGTCAAATAGCCTATTGCTCATGACTCGCGCATTTAATTGGAGATTGTGCAAGCGTCAAAAACCTTTTAGAAATTTGTAAATAACCAATGCAAATTCTCGAAAATTCCAGTTTGTATTCGCATATGATGTGGGGGTTACTTCCCTGTCGCTACTAATACATCTAACTGTCTCCGAGATATATTATTCAAAATCAAAGTGTTTTGGGGCAACGGATTAAGGCGGATATAACCAACAAACAATGAAATTCTGAATTTCATTATCAGAAACTGGCACTAGCTTTGTACGATCCACTTCGGTTTTTAATTAATCTCTGTAAACATTCTGACATGCCGACGTTCTAAACTATTTGGAAAGCCAGCATTCTTAGTAATTTTGCAAAAATTTCAGTATGTCTTGTATACCAATACATCTACAATAATGTAAAACATATATGTTGACGACCCAGCAACATGAATTTATTAGTGGCTGATTAACTGTCACTAACTTGACAGGTAACGCAATATATTTCTGAAGCACTTCACGATCTCAGACGTACTGATTTTGCTAGGATGTTTAGTTCGATAGGTCATGATCTATGTTGGATGAACTGAATGCACTACTATTTCTAGGAGTCCAGATTAACCCTCCAAATTATTTATTATGACATCTAGTGTTCCTCTGGGATCCATCTTGCGTCCGCCTTCAATTCACGGGTCACAAAGTCTACATTTGTGATATTGCAACCAAGTCACTAGAATCGTGTAAGCATTTTGACAACACTTTAACTTTGAAGCCCTTATGCTTTTGTTAACAACAAGCTACGTTTTCATCATACGATATTTATTTTATGGTTTTACATCAGCGAATTTCCTTAGAAGGAATACAGAACCCTTTCTAAAGTATTTTTATCTAAAATTTATATGCACCAAGCGTTACTGATCTCTCTATATCAGCAATATCAGCTTCTCTATTACAGCCACAGAGTTTTAAATCTTTAACGAAGTACAGAGAAGTGCAAACTGTGGAAAACTGTTGCATATTTTATTTCCTTTTATTTTATTTTGTAAGCCGAATATTTACTTCTGTTGGACAATATATATTATTATATCATCACTTTTAAAAAATGACACACAAGCATCGAAACAAAATTTGCAAAAGTTTCTTAAAAATAAAATGGAGTACATATTTAGAAGAAAATATCTTGACTTGTAACAGGTTACTTTGCAAAATTTTAATTAAGTCATAGCTTTTTACATTTGAAGATGTAAATTGTAAATCGAAAGATACTGTTGTAAAAAAACTTCATACAATCACGGCTTCTCCACTGAAATTTCTTGATGAAAAATATTAACGCCATTATAAATTAAATATGTACATTGGCACTGTTAGGTTCTATTTTTTCAGGTTTACTGAAAAAAATACAGTTTGAACATGATTGTTTTGTAGCTAAGTTTATTCTGGTTCTACTAATACTTGAATAAACTTTAAGTAGTTACAGCAGTAAGACAGTTATTTTAGACACTTTTCTGAATATTCACTAATTTATTACAATTCATTGTGGAGTATGTTCATATCTCTAAGTTGCTCCACGCCAACTATAACAAATTGATCTAGAGCTTTCACTTCTTCTAAGATTTTTTTTCGGTGTCACTAATAATTTATTAAATAACATTTACGAGAGATTGAGACTTTCCTACATACGATAGTCATTTTGAATACTTTATTTAACGTTGAAATATGTGTTTGTTAAAAAATCCGTAATAATGCAATTATGAAGGTAATGACAGTTTTCGTCTTTGGTAACGGATGAAAAATTTAGTTGGGGTCGATATTTAAATGTATGCTAAAAATATTTTCCAAAAAATGTTAAAAATTCTTAAGTTGAAACTTTAACACGTAAATACTTAAGACCAATTTTAAAAAAGCACTCTATACACTACATATGTATTTTTACACACACACACACACACACACACACACACACACACACACACACACACACACACATATATATATAAGTATATATGTAGTTTATTAACGCCTTATATTCTCAATTAATTTAATGCTAACCTCATTTTTATAGCCGTAAACAACACAACAGACAGTGGACAAAGGGTCGACAGTACATTTGTACTATGGTATTCAGTATATAGTGTTGCTTATCTGACTGTCTCCTTAAACAATGCACACAAGAGTGATCGATGCGATGTGAGTGATCCATCTTGTCAGGAGCACTATTCCAGCAATATACATCTCTGTCTTGACGTTTCCATGTCTCCGGACACCTCTTTAGCGCTCTAGCTTATTTTACAGAGCGTACACTTTGAATTCTAAGTTTGATAATGTTATTTCTTAACTATCGTACTTACACTAAAAACTTTCAATAAATATTTGTTAATAATATTACATATATTAAATAACAAAGAATATACTTTTTCTGGACAAATATTAACTGTTACTAGACTGAAACTGTCATGTGGTAGTTACTAATGATATAATTTTTTATTTTTAATATGCTTTGCAATCATGTATTAAAAATTTTGAGTCACGATTTATCAAAACAGGTATTTAATAAACGTAAATAAATTCAAAATGTAATCGATATGAAGTACTGGGCTGGATAGAATTTTCTTAGGAGATTATCGCATTATCGGTCGACATTTTACATGTAAGTACATTCATATGTACATATTACACTTAAGAAGTATTAATGCCGTGCATAATATCTAAAGTAAAATAGAATTAAATAGCTGGATATTTTTCTTGTATAACTATCACAGAACCTGTTAATAAATAAATAATATTTACATATTTGAATTGCTGGTTTTAAGACAAATGGGATCAGATCCACTTAGCAATTTACCGTCTATGTTACATTACTCTTGTCCTATACTGAACAAGAGTGGACACATACTTGTTTTTAAAATTCATGTTTTTCGATGAATCTAGAATAGTTTTTTGGTTCAGTCAGTACGTTGACTGTTGTCCCAAATTTATTGTTAGACATTAAGATGATCTTCGAGCCGTCGTAAATATACATATATACAAAACTACACTTTGCTATCGTTTAACTCATAGTAGGCTAGATAAATGTTAGATATTGGGATCTTAACAAAGAGTATGTTCCAAAAATAAACGTGTGCACACTATTATGGAAGATTAGAATTTGTTTTCTAATGTTTGTTTACGTCAACTTTATTGCATTACCAACTATATTTACATTTTTTACATTACTATACTACGATTTTTGTGAAATATCAAATACATCTTCTCTTAGTTAAACACGATGCTTTATTCCTAAAATACTATACATATAATTACACTGTTGGGTCGAGATACGGTAAATCACTTATCCAACTCAATACTTTGCACTATTCGAGCGGCCATATGTAGTAGACGAACATAATCATGATTTATGTAACATTTAATAAAACGGAATAAACTAGCAATCATTTTCTTGTTATAGTTGGCATCACAACCATCAATAGATTCATTTTTCAGATAACTCAAACAGATTACTGCTCTTTTATGGATTCATGTGAATATATTCAACCCCCATTGACTTTTATAGCATTATTACCCAGATGAGAAAATTTGCAGGCAAAACTAGAGAGGCCTTTGCACCAACTTTTGAACAGATACAAAGTTATGATGATTCCAATTTTACTTTTGTTCCCACACCACAGACTACTGAAACTGAACGAAGTTTAACATCATGATCTTTCATTACGTTGCGTGGAATGGCAATTTTAATCAGAGACCAAGAAACCTTGTATATAAATGATCCTTTAAAATTGTAACCAAAACGACACCTATTATACGAGCATTTTTCAGTAGCTAATAAAGAAGATATTACTTTAAACATCTTCGATCCGTCGGTTTCTAAGGTTTTCGTGAGAGTTTTATAATAGAAATTTTTTAAACCGCTCATATTTACTAATATGTTAGTATATAGCAGTGAATATACATCGTTCACTAATTGCATTGACTCTTCTAACAACACAGTTTTCTGCATATGACATTAAGTAAGGCTTTATAATTGTCCGCAATTGTTTTTAAATCTGTTTCGATGGAAGTATCTTGAAACCTTATCTGACTAATAACTGCAGCTTTGTCAGGATTGAATTGTAAAAACACGGATTTAATGAATTGGAAATACTCAGATTAATAAAAAGTCGCTTTCAACCATGTTACCTAACTCGTAACGCCTGAGCACCGCCTGAGATATTCTCTAATTTACTTGGAATATTTGAGAAATACCTTTTTATTATAGTATTTGCTATTAATGCATCAACATCTAGAAAACATTCTCAAATAGTTTGTATCACGAGACGCAGAGCATGAACTTTACACGTCACATGTAAATGTCGCCGATAGTCTCCTTTAAGAGACCAGCAGTTGATCATTACTACCCTTGTAATCGCTTCACCTGTACATTTTCCTAACGTTTTGCTATCCAATCAAATTGGAAAAGACGATTTAAGAGGTTCTAGTATACATACTACATTTATAATAGAATTTTTTGACGATCTGACTTCTCGTCAACGCATAACCACAACTATTTCTCTTTTACTACACTTTTGACACCAATTTCGATTTCTTCACATAGAGATGGTATATAATTTTGTCGACAGCTTCTAGTTGGAATTGTATTTCTGCCAAGGATCGGAACTGTTATTTATTCAGTAAGTTTAGCGGTAAACTGCATGTCGTGATCATTAAGAGTAATATAGAATCAATTCAGCCGTCAGTGACACGCCATGTTTTTATTTCTGTGCTTTTTACTCTTAACCTGTTCTCTATGGTCGTGCTTGTCTTAGCACACCAGCGGTTTATCGCGAACTTTACGTATTACTGTAAACCCATTATACAGTAGATCAGGAAACTCTCTGATATACATAATTCTTGACCGTGTCAACCAATTGTCGCTTTTCCTCTTCTACACGTTCGACATACTTAATTATATATTTATATAAAACACAAACAAATAACATCGCCAAGCAAAATGCCGACAAAAATATTTGCTCCACTGGTTCGGATTTAGTATAATATGTATGTATATGGGCCCGTATGTACATATTTTTCATATAGCGGATCCTAACCTGTCGCGCCGAGACAAATGACAAGCCTAGTTATAAGAAATATCTAAACGACCATCGAAGAACTTTCTTTACTATCAATGTTAGAAATTTAACACCAAAGTACTGTGTATATCAAACCTCAATTTATTATTTAGTACTTTTTACATTAATTATTATTTACGCTGACATCAGAAACACCCACGGAGGGTATAAAACCTGTACAACTTAAACTTACAATGTGTACATCGACTTTCACAAATATAATTGCAACACGTTAACATTTGCTTTGATGTGTTGTTATTAATTCATCCAAATCAACATCACACTTACAACTGAATTATCACGCATGAATAATGCAAAATAACATGCCTATTTATTATTGTTATTTGTATGTCACACACGGATGAATCATCAACAATTTTCTATACAAAACACGCCACCCCCGAATTAGTGAACTGGCTGACATTTTAATAGATAGCTGGTTTTAAATAAGTATCGGTGAACATGCACAAAATAATAATGTTAAACGTATCCTCTGTGTAATACGTACCTCTGTATAATAAACAATACAATTTTCTGAGTGAACGATCAAAAAGCTGTTTTAGCTTATAGTTAATTAAAATGCAAATTATATGTGCACGAAACTATATAGCAAAATAATATTAAATTATTAATAATCGAATTATTGCTTTTGAATCATAATGCTATTTAGTGTTGGATCTACACAAAAGAATGGCAGTGGTTGTACCACAAATTATTCATAAAATCTATGAAAATATTGAGCGTTGTGAAATAATTTCATGCATGGATATCCGATATATGTTTATATACTCTGGTTAAGTGCGTCAAAACGTGTATATTAAAATTTTCTCATATCAATATAATTGCGAATTACAAATTTCAGTGCTTAAATTTAACATAGGGTGCTTTCGTTTGCAATTAGAGAGTGTATTATATTTCCGTATTTTCTGTTCAACTTCTACTTTAAATTAAAATTGTATATTTAAAATTTGGTAGTTTCTAAAATAAATATTGAAATATATATATATATATATATATATATATATATATATAAATATAAGATTACTCAGTATTACAATTTTTAAACTATGTTTACCTCATTCCGACGTTGCCTAATGTTACATTTTATGTTTGTGTTGCAATTACATATCCAATCAGTATTATTTGCAATTACAGAATTTTAAAAAAGCAATTCCATTTAGGAGGAATAAAATATTATTAAAAAGTATTATATACTCCTCTTACCGAACTACTTCATCTCTTGCACATATGAAACGGGAAATATAATAGAAGCATTAGATAAATATTGGAAAGGACTTGAATATTAAACCTAAGTGAAGTACATTTCAAACCATATGTGACCATACATTTGACAGCAAATTAAATATTTAGGAATCCACAGCTTATTAAAATTTAAAAGTTATTCAAGTGTTTCTGCAAAAAAAAACTACAAATAGTAATCTGATAATAAAGAAACATTTTGAGCCATAAAAGCTATTTTATTTCCTTTTTGTCCTCTAACAGATTCGATGTAAACAATGATTAAGGGGCAGATTCCAATGTAATATGCAATGTTATATAGGCACAGTTAGGATGAATGTATGTACAACGCGCAGTGGCGTCCCGGTCAAATTTACATGGGGGTCATATTAAATTTGAAATAAAAGATAAAAGACATTGTTGATTACATAAGTGCTTCAATAAATATATTGAAACTGTTGATTAAATATTTTAAACAGATTTTTAACCTATGGTGTTATTACTTATAGTATAAAAACTTATGGTATGAAAATCTTTGTTATTTTTAACATTAAAAATATAAAAATATTTCGCTCTTTGCGGTTGTCATCTGCAATGTGATATTTTATAATTTTTCACTTATTTAGAAATAATTGAAGCATTTGTACAGCTCCAAAATATTCATAAAAATCGGTAGATTCCTTAACAACTAGTTATACTCGTACCTAGAAATCACACTACTTTAACTTCAATTAGTCATTACTTTCGTATATGCACTTTATATTTGGAATGTAACGCAGAAAAACAAACGATTCATGAGCGATGTTACAATACCAAATATACTGCTGACAAAGAGCAGCCTTTAAAATGCGTACATTTTATTATAATACCCGAATTTCGCTAAGCGATTTTTTAAGACAGTCAGGTCAATAAAAGGCACCAGATTAATAGCGTATATAAATAGAACTTATTACGTATGTATGTAATAAATTATTTTGGGTATAATACCATACATTATTTCAGAAATAACTGGGAAGTCATTGACCAAATATCGCAGTTAAGAAATAGCTACTGACAACGAGTTTATGATTTTTATAACAGATAATTTGTCAGAATATAAACGAAAAAAGTAATAGGAAAAAATTAAGTTTAGAACTAATATTTTTCATTATTGTTAATTTTGTTATGTAAATTAATATTATAGCTTATATAACACTAAGATTGTACAGCTTAAATCTCCTAATTATTTTGCTAGCATTTGATTGTAAGATTCAGCCCAAAAAATGTACTTACACTTATGAACTTGTATTTCCCTACCGTTTTTTTTACTTTTAATTTGTAGAGCTGTCGCTTATACATACAATATGCCCTGTGACACTCTTATATTTTTGTTCTGGTATCGGCACCTTCTCGAATGCTTTTCTCTTCTTTCATTGAATTTGTGGTATGTTGACTGCTAGGTTTGTAACAGTGCCATAGAACAGTGTCGATTTTGTCTGTGAATTGAACTGTACTTACTTTACTGAAGATCAAAGCACTACAAAAGTACAACAAGAAATAAGCTACTATATTTTGCAATACTGGTACATATGTGCAGAAATACCAATTGATCCACGTGTAATCCATTGGCATTTCTGCACATATGTACCAGTATTGCAAAATATAGTAGCTTATTTCCCTTTATTATCCCTTTTATTAATCAACATTTATTGTTCATTCAGTTTTCAAATGACTTGCATTACCTTCTTATAAGTGTTTATATTTTTGGTTAATTAGTTTCTTATTTTTTCTTTGTATTACATACATTAACTGCACCTATTTTTATTTTTTTTAAGTTCAGTAATATGTCCTGTAATTGGTTTGTTAGACTATTGGGCATTAAAGATTATTATTATTATTAATATCAAGAAAATTATTGTAAAATTTTATTGTGAGGCTTTCAGATGGCCGTTCAAGGAGATAACACTAAAACTGATCTATAATACAATAGAAACTGATATTCTTTCATATTACGACGAATGATTTCTTACACCAATTTAACCGTTTTGTATGTATCGAAGATCTTGTTTCTTATTAATTGTAATCTAAAATCTTCTTCCAGTATTATTATATTTGATGATTAACGAGCGTAAACTATTTTTTATCTAGATTAATAAAATGAATTTGTAGGTGATCGCGTCAGAATTTTTATTTTCTCGGATGCTTGCTTTGCAATGACTGCGGTGCCTACTGTAGAACTACTAGCCTATACATTACTGGTTTATTTAGTTGGCAAGCATTTTTGTAAACAATTGACGGTTGTAAGGTAGGCTAATAATGTCATAATTCTTTAAACTATTTTTATCCCTTATTTATACATAGGAAACGTAATTCTATTTTACTAGTACTGAATTACCATCGAACATTAAGAGAGATTTACAGGAAGTATCTGAGACATAACAAAAGCAACGAAATTTCTGTTTTAATTCAGACTAGATTAATTGTATATTTACAGGAATGGCAACGACATTTTTTAAAGACACTCTCTTTTTTATTTTATGCAATTTGAAATCGATTGCAACTAAAAAGAAATTACACCGATATTTTCTTAACAATGCGATATTTTAAATGTAATGATGTGTCGATAAATTTAATCATAAATAAAAATATCTCACTATAATAGATGTACGATTTGGTAAAATGTGTTAAATATTAATAGTAAAGTTTAATAGGTCTGGTGTAGTAAAATATGCTAGTGTTAAGAATACTGTCGTCCCTTTTAAGTCTCACAAACACACTTAATTTTTCCACAATAACTTACACCCCACCTCAATTTAGTAGTCCATCCGTTCTAATTGACCCGATAATAAATAGTAATCAGACGAAGCAGATGTCTGCCACCCACTCTTAAGCAGATTTATGGCATATTAACGCATCAATATCGAAACATCTAATTACAGACCAACCAATAAATTTAAGAATATTATCGTGTGGTGTTTGATGTAGATGACTGTTCCACTATAAATATTGATGCCAGTCATGTGTACTGCTTGTAATAAATTCACCATGGTTAGCTGACTGAAAGGTAAATTTAAATAGAGGAAAAAAGGTTCTGAATATCCTGTTTTATATATGTGCATAGATAAATTATAACCAGATGTACGTTACATGTGTAAACAGTAATAAAATAGCGTGTCGGTATATATGTTTAAGTACTAGATAATAAAGGTTCTTGGGAAACCAAACAAGCTGAAAATAAATACATATGTAACATTCGCATATTGGACAGAGGATTATAGTAATTATTTAAAAATAATACATTCATGTGATCTGGTGGTGTTATATAATATTGTTTTAAAATTATTGTTATTAAGAAAATTTTCAGAAAGACCTAATTTCATACTAATTAAAATTGCAGATTTTTAGTGCAAAGAAAATATAAATTTAAGAAATTTGTGTATTGATACTAGTAAGTAAAAATACGGTCTAGAAAACCTCATTTATAGGAACTAATATCTATACTTTTCATAATTTTTTGGATTTTGTTATTTAACTGCTTATTTTATTGCTATTTAAATTTTCTAACTTCTCCGGTTTTAAGTTTCAAGGCGTGCCTTCCATTTATTTCGGTTTCTATACTTAATAAAATTTTCAATTTTTATTTGTTAGTCATTTTATAATTACAAACTTACTTGTACCTATTATTGCACTACATTTTCGACAGGGTTTCCTGACACGTTTTAGTCAATAATTAATCCAAAATACTACTAGGTGAGTACTTATTATAATGCTTTTTTTAGTTTTTGAAAAAAGTTTAAGGTTTGGTATTAATCGAATCATCAACAAAGTTACTTTTTACCTAACGGCGTATACTCATGATGTTCTATTTAAAAAACGAGTTTGTAGTGTTATAGCAGGCATACAAAACAGAAGAGGATAGTATTTGTAATCTATTAATAACAGCTTTTGCACGTCGACTTAGATTTCAAAATAAGAGTATACATTGAGGTTCACAATACACCGAGCGAAAGCTTTTGAATTCAAAAAAGTTTGATTGGATCCAAAAATTTATTGAATTTTCAGTGAAGCTGAAAGCATTAGAAAATTTTGACGTTAGAGAAAAATACAAATACAATTTAACTACTGTGTTATAAATTGTATTTGAATGGCCAAATAAATTAAAAAAATAAACTCCTGTAGCTTCACCTTATAGACATGTGTACACATATGTGCATATGTATTAACAGAGCAACAGATGAGAAACCATACGATTTCGATATTTTTGTCAACATGTGCTTAGAGTAAGTTTAAAAAAGAACAGACAAATAATTTTAGCTGGACAATCCAAAAAGGTAATATCATGAGTGTAGGACGAAAGTAAAGAAAAAGTTTTGGACAAATTACGAACAATTTAACATATTTAACAATTTAATAATAATAATAATAATAATATACACCTTTGAAAGTAAAGAAAAAGTACACGTTGTTAAACCGAGAACTGGAACAACAAAGTTATATCAAATTACGAAGACAATTTTCGACGAATAACATATTTAACAATTTAATAATAATAATAATAATAATAATCTACACCTTTGTATCCCCCAACATTTTAAGCCAATTAGAAGAGACAAGGGTAGAATATGAGTTATTATTATACCCGGCACTTGGTCCAACTTAAGATTTTTGGCTGTCAAAGTTCGCTTAAACCGGAAAGAAAATAACGAAAAATTCTCCTAGACAGGTCGTCGGACTCAATCTCGAGACTCCCCAGTGTGATAAGCCAGTATCTTTCACTCAGCTATTAGCTATTTTAGAAGCAAAATTATAATTAAGTAAGAAAAACAATTAAATCATGAAAACCCAATAGAGTCTGAAAACATATTAACAGGACACGATATCTGCGATATATATATATATATGTGTATATATAAAAATTGCGATACGAAATAGAAACGTAAAATACCAATATATTATATGAAAAATAAAGATGAGTCTGAAAAGCGCAAATAAAGAGAATGCTCAAAATAATAGAATTGAGAAAAAACATTTGGAGAAATGCATCAACGGCAGAATGCTGTCAAATGGTGACAATGTACATAGGTGTTTCGGAAAATGGATTCAAATAGCGAGACATAAGGATTCTCCAGAAAAAGGGAGAGTGACAAGGCCATACAAGCGATAGAAGAATACATTGGAGTCGACCTTACAAACAAGAAATTACCCCATGGATATACTTAGGTGAATAAGTACACTAGTATGTCACACCTTCCACATATAAGTAATTGATGTACGGTTGCAATTTTTAATTATTACTTTATTATATTTTACTGCTTTAAAATTAAATGGAATAATAATCTAATATGGTACGTAGACTTCCGCGGTCGTGGTCCATGCTATCTGCTTCTGGGTTTCCGGGCTGGAACCGCGTCATTTGTATGTATATCTGCATATACAATTAATTATATATAATTATATATTGAAAATATATTAAAACTCATAACGATTAATTATATATACATATATATATATATATATATATATATATATATATATATATATATATATATATATATATATATATATACATGAAGGTTTATTATAGAACTCCTTCAAATAAAATCATAATTTCAGTTTAAAGTGATATAATTTGTATTTCGGATTTGGACTTCTTGAAAATCTTGAAGTAAAATTGTCTTTCATGCTGTACATGTTTTATATTTATAATGATAATTTTCATTCTATAAATATTTCGGTGTACTTGTTTCTTACATGATATTCAATATGTATTCCAGGTATCCACAAAATGTCGGTATTTACCTCTTATAATATCAATGTCGCAATTTTATTGTATGCTAGTTTCATCTAAGCTAAGCTAAAAGTCTAAGCTAAATTAAAAGTAAAATAGAATAAAATTTTTCGAAATACAGTAATGCAAATATTAATTAATATGTAACTTTGTGAATTATATTCTGCTTGGACTAAATTTAAGTTTTTCCTTCAGTAAATGACTACAATGTTGACGTATAGAGTAATTAATTGTTATATATCAGTTATTGTTTCCATCTGTATGACGAGCGAAGAACGTTGATGAAACTGGTCAAAAATAAACTTGGCAAGACAAAGTTTCCAATGAAGACCTGTCACCGGCTTATTGTTTCCGAACGAAGAGCGGTTTCTATACTCTGCGTTTTCCATCGTCGGAACAGGAGGGGTGTATATTTGGTGAATAGGATGAGCGAAACGTTCTCCGCGAGTGGGATGTCATACACTGGGCTAAAACAAAACTTTTCTCTATTATATGGAGTTTTACGAATGACAACTGTCAGCGAACATTATTACACTAGCGCCATTTCGCGTGTCACTTTACTTGACATTCGGAGGAGATGGGCCACGAAAAAATGATGTGGACGACGGCCGTTCGACGACGATAAAGACAGTGAACGGAAGGAACGAGACACGAGAACAGAGGAGCAATGATTCGGGTCCTGGTGCGCGAGGACTTCATAGACTAGATGACATCCCTGCAATATCAAACGACATGACATGACGGCGGTACAGTGCTTTCCTACTGTATGCGTCGTTGACGAATGACTTCAAGTAGTAATTCCGTATTGTCTCAATTAAAAGGGAAATTTATTTTACTAAGAGTGGGAAATATTTATTGTAAATTTAAACAGATTGTGTAAAACTGATGCAAATTCTTCTTTCAAGTATCGTTGAACACTTAATATTTAAAGAAAGCTCTTCTTCTTCATTTATTTGACTTAAATAATGAAATTTATTGTGTTGTTGTGTATACACTGTAAGGAATTGTATTTATGATAGAAATACACTTTTCGTTTGGCTTTAAAAAATAAGTAAAAGAAAATTAAGAAATTAATTCAATTGTTTGAAATATTTTCTTTTAACAGAAATACAACGATTTGCACATTCAAAAAGTGCATCGAATGACTTTATATCGCCGATTGTAATTATGAGACTTTTCGTCATGCATTTTTAAAAATCTTTAACTGATACAAAATGGGTCCTTTCATTATCAAACACCTAGGAAATAGAAATAAATTCCCAAAGCTATTTAAGGTGAATGCGAGGGTAGTTGAGGCGAAACAATGAAAAAAAATTAGTCACAATTGGCGAGCGATTAGAGGGTGGACTGCCGTGCAACAACTGCCTACTTCTCTAATTTAGGATAATCACTACTTCAATATATTGGGATAGTTAATACTCAGCATTAACCGTTATACAACTTAATCAGCATAATACACATCTTTTCTGCCTTTTCAATTTTATTTTAAAAGCCATTTTAGGCATAATAAAGATTATAGATTGTTAATTTCGTTTTTCTGATGACTTCCTTCTGGTCAGTAAAGCTTTGCTGCTAGTATTAACCCCAAATACGGAAAATGATGCTGCTCTGCTGCACTCTCGTCTTTTCATGCCAAAACCACTGCATGCCTCACCAAGATATATTCCGAAATACGAGGGAGCGTTTTTATATTCGCGGAATGGGGGACAAGGGGTGGAAATAAAAAAACCAAATTATTTTTCTTTTTCAATATATTCACCTGCAAGACGGATACATTTTTCACATCTTCCAATTAATTTATTTATACCCTCATAAAAAAATGATTTCTCTTTATCTGCAAAATACGCCGAAACTGCCTCCTTGACTTCATCATCGCCAGTAAATTTTTTACCCCGCAGCTCTTTTTTCATTTTCGGAAACAGGTAATAATCACTCGCGGCCAGGTCTGGGCTGTAGGGTGGGCGATTCACAATTTCGAAGCCCACCTTATGCTGGGCAGCTAACGCAACGCGGCTCTTGTGGACGGGCGCGTTGTCGTGCAAAAGCAGAACACCTTTTGTCAATTTTCCCCGTCTTTTCTCTTTAATGGCTTCTTTTAGTCGCTCTAATATTGAAGCGTAATATTCTCCGGTTATAGAAACACCTTTATCTTTATAATCAATCAACAATATTCCTTCCGGGTCCCAAAATACCGTTGCCATGAGTTTCCCAGCTGATTGTGACACTTTAAATTTCTTGGGAGGTGCTGTGCCCTTTTTATGCCACTGCATGGAGTCTTGTTTGGACTCAGGTTCATAATGATGAACCCAAGTTTCGTCTCCAGTAACAATTCCACTCAATACACCATCCTTGTCTTCATTACAGAGGTCCAAAAATGCACGCGAACACTCTACGCGCTGTTGTTTTTGCGGCGGCGTGAGCATTTACGGCACCCATCTTGCGCTGACCTTAGACATGCCGAGATGATCGTGTAGGATTTTAAAAATTGTTGTATCGGATACTCCAACCATTTCTGCGAGTTGTTTCTTCTTTAGTCGAGCATCTTCGAGTACAATTTGTTCAACTTTTTGGATAAGTGCTGGCGTGGTCACCTCAATGCTCCTGCCCGGCCTCGGGTCGTCTTCAAGGGATTCCCTTCCTTGTTTAAATAAACTATGCCACTTGTACACCATGGTTTTTCCTGGACAAGAGTCGCCGTAAACCAATGACATCTCATTCATTATGGTCGCGACTGATTTTCCTTGCCTGGTAAGGAACTTTATAACGGCACGATATTCGATTTTTTCCATATTTCACTTTTCACTCCTGATTATGTTACTTGGTTGACGATAGCTCAAAGACTAACTGTCTAATAACAATGAAACTTCGTATTTATACTAATCATGAGTCGCTGCACAGGCCACGCCCCCAATGCGCCTACTCACCCCTTTACAACCCGCTCATTCCGCGAATATAAAACGCTCCCTCGTACTTACTGATTACAAGGTTTGATTTCAAGGTTTTGCATCTAAATGATGTTTTTTACGCCCTATTTGTTCTATTATCTGTTTTCCTTAATCTGTCCTGTACTGTTGAAAATGTTGGTACGCTAATATTCCTGATCTTGTCCTCCGCTCATAGATTTTTAATATCACGTTTTATACAATAGTGAAATGACTCGATTGTTGTATTAGTTCTTTGCTTCTTTCTTCTTATGTACTGACAGCATCACAATTATCTTCAAATATTTTGGTGTTCGTTTCA
This sequence comes from Dermolepida albohirtum, assembly GCA_031893035.1. Taxonomy (NCBI): domain Eukaryota; kingdom Metazoa; phylum Arthropoda; class Insecta; order Coleoptera; family Scarabaeidae; genus Dermolepida; species Dermolepida albohirtum. The sequence goes on along the minus strand of JAVIWB010001363.1, from coordinate 159,404 downwards.
TTTACAGGTTTTGTTAAATATTTCCGACCTAGGCTTACATTCGGATGTGAAACAAAAGCAAACTACAATCGTCCGCGATGAATTATCTGCACCGAGTAAGGTGTGTGAAGATAAGATGCTGTATGAGAAACGCAGACAAAAAGGAATTAGAAACGAAGTGTATACTATAATATGTTGAATACAGGCAAACGTGCAGAAGATGAGAGCACATGCATACAAAGAATGATAGGATTTCAGTATTTCGATGAAAAATACACAGGAAGTCAAATAACTGCTTGAAATAAAAAGGGTTCCGCTTCCTTCTGGGGTCGAATTTGATCAACTCCTTTATTTCTAGCATATTATTTTTACACCCCGTTTCATTTGTTCTATGCATATACTTTCATCTTCTGCTCGTCTGGCTCATTTCTGCGTATTCTATAAACTGTATTTCTAGTTCTTCTCTTGCCTGCGTTTCTCATATGGTATCTTATCGTCACGCACTTTGCTCTGTGCAGACCCTTCATATATATGAGAGGCGTTCAAAGTATTTTCGGTATTAGCATGAAGAAAGACGGAAAACATTTAAATTAGTTTTTATTTTTCAACATAATCCCCCATAATCACAATTAGTTTATTATAACTCGATTATTTGTTCATATTCTGTAAAAAATAAATTTCCTCCTTGTCTGAAGAAGCTCTTTATCATTGGAAATTCGTTTCTTTCAACGGCTACTAAGGAACTAAGTCTAGGCTATAGGGTGAGTGATTGATTTCTTCGAAATCACAATCGTGAATCGAAGCGATGTCGTAAAGAAGCAACACACCGACGATCAGTTTACCTTGCTTTTTTAATTTAATTGCTATGTCTTCAGTGCTCTTTCTGCCCCTTCTACATGCATTTAACCACTTTTGAACTGTAGATAACGAAGATGTATAATCTCTGCAGATTTTTTAACTTTTTTCTTGTTTTGAAAGGAATTTAATCACAGCGCGGTGTTCGAATTTGTTCATCGTCGCGTTAGATATTTTGAATTACTAACGAATTAATGATCACAACTGTATGAAATTTTATATTTATACCCTTAGAGAATGTCATTTAATAAATTAGTTCAATTACCCACATCGTCAACAAATCACTCAGATACCGAGAATGCATTAAACGTCCCTCGTATATATAGTTAATTTGAGTAAAGATCTTTATATTAAGTGACAAAGACCCTTAATTATAAATGAGTATACAAATACACATGCACTTTCTCTTGACACGTGATAAGTCAATACAAGTAATATCAGCTCTCTAGAAATAATTATAATGTACGTTAAAGTATTAAGGTTGTAGTATTTTGGACACTGTCACAATCGAACAACTTCTAAAGAAAAAAAGAATTAAAGTAGTGATTGTATTATGCGACCGCTATTTGATCTTGTCCATACTATCCTTTGTAATTACTGAAAATTAGACATGCATTTTTTTATTGTTGCTCTCATTAATAATGCGGTAAAATTTACATAGAACAGCTAAAACATATTTCTTAAACTTCATTTTGAAAAAAATTGGTGAATATATGTTATCAAAATCTCTTTATTACGATGCCTGATATAAATGCATAAAATATATTAAATAGATCGTTGATGGATTCTTTTCAATTTGGAAACGTATGTGATTTTTCTCAGTTCACTTTGAAACTATTTTGATTATTGAAAGAAATTATTGTACTGAAGAAACAAATATACATTTCAGAGAGAATTTCGAAAGATGAAAAAGGGCGTTAATATGACCAAACGCTTTTCAGAAACCTCTAGTTTTTATATTTCTTAAAATAAGTAGGAAGAAAAACGGTGTTGAATTAGTTTTTGAATAAACTGTTATCATAGTATATAAGTATATTTCATATTTAGAATATAGATGTAATAAGTAAATATATTTTTTATTTAATATGCAAACAATATTAATAGACTTTTGTACTATGTATAGTTTAAGTAAAAATGTCTTTTTCCTGGTATTCAAAATGCGTGATATTTATATTAAAATTAAACAAAATAATTACGTCGTTTTAGGTTTGAATTGACATCAGAATAACTGTTTTTATTTTATTAAATTAACCCTGAACATGTTATCTGTCAAAATGAAATATCGATCTAAGTGATTTATTGAATTCATTGAATAATTGGAGAACTTAACGTAGTTTTAAAAAAGCAAGTGTATCCTGTACATAAATATGTACACTTTATACTCATTAACATCAAGGTCTTTGCGAAAACACAATTATTCTTGCATATAAGTGGTAATCATAATTAATTAATTACTGATCAGTAGGTAAATATGCACAACTACCATTTCGGAGTTACAAAACGTTAAAAACCTTAATATCTAATAAAGACGATATGTTGAAGAAAGGTATATTAAAATTTGATACAAATTACTATCAAAAACAATACATTATATTGTATAAAAAATTTTTCTAAAAACAATCGTAACCTAATAATAATATTTAAATGCTTTTGCGTTAAGCTAGTAACAGTATATTAAATAAATACTTCTTTCTTTTTTTCAACGTTCACATAGACAAAGAACACCTTACTATTCTAAAAGTAAAAGTAGAAAAGTCCAAAAAATCTAAAAGTACTGGCCGAAGTAACTGACTAATGAGACAAGTGAGTCATGTAGCTCACATCACGTGCTTCATGATGCTGGATATTACGGTCAGAATATAAGAAATAAATGAAACTAACCGCCTTCAGTGTGCATAAGCTTTCTGGTATTCCATATTTTCTAATGAAAAAATCATCCATAGATCCGATATTCGTGAAAAAGTTAGAAGAAAACGAAAGTGTATAATCCATCGAATATAGACGGAATGGCAGAAAACGAGCATGACGATAGTTTAGCAGAGTAATTTTTCTTGCAGCAAGCATAAACATACTTTGCACGTCGTCAAAGAATGCCTATTATTATACAAAGTTTCGATACAGCTAAAGATACCACTGCGACTACCAGATATGAGTGTAATTAAGCACTTGTGGAAACAGCTCTACCGGCAGTAAAAAAACGGTAGATAAAATGTTCTCTGTTGTTTAATATTAGTGAAAATCTAGCAGTGTCAGTGCTTACATGAATGAAAACTAAAAGCTAAAGAATATGCCACAAAGTTCTGGAAATATAAATTCAAGAGAAGAAAGAAATTTACTTTTATTTTATTATTCTTACTTTTGCGATATGATTTGTCTATTATTTTTTACTTAAGCTCAGATATTGTTCGTTGATATTGTTATTTTCTTCTTTATATTGCCGACCTTTCGACGAGTTTTTTTTTTTGTTAGAAAATTAGTTTACTTTTATTGCTTTGAAATAAATAACGAACATTAATTTTTAGGAAAAATAAAGCTCTTTACGTAGTATAGACCTACTTTTGTTATTAACAGAATTTTGTAAGTGAAGTAAATGGTAAAAGTGGAATTTAAGGATAGTAGTATATGAAACTGAGGAGATAAATTATTTCAAACTACCAAAGTGAAAGATTATTGAGGACTTGCTGTTTTTTTTTAATAGGTAGCACTTATAAAGATATTTTAGTCCCTAAAGTAGTATGTAACAATTACAACTTTGCAATTTACAATTTTGTATCATATATAAACATAAGGAGAGTATTAAAAATTTCTGCTGTTACAGATGTTAAACACTTTGAATGGGAAAGTAATAAATCATTTATTAATAGATTTAATAGCCACTTTGTATTTGAATTTTTTATATTTTTGGACAATTATTCTATGGTAGCATATTTTGTATGCCTTATTTTGCTTATGGCACATGTATGCATTTTGTTCTTCTTTACAGAACTTTTTTTCTAGTTGTTTCTTGTTTTTCCATTATCACGTTAATCTGTTTCTTTGGTTTAGTTTTGTACAGGTTTATAACCATTCAAATTTTTTCAGTATACCCTTTAGGTCTTGCATTTTTACCAACCCAATCTGTAGTTACATTTCTTAAACCATTTAATCCTGGTTATTGCCTTTCGTTCTTGTATTTTATCTGTGTATTTGTGATAATCTTTTTCATACGTGGCTATTCGTCCTCTATGTTATTTCTACGATTGCCTGCAAGCAGTTTCTCTTATTTTTCTTAATATTTCTGTAAGATTTCCACATTCTTTCTTTTTTCTTATATTTTCTTTAATTACTTTTAACTTTTCTTTGGCTAATAGCAAATAATGATACGTGTTATTACTTCCTCGCCTATGCGACTTTACAACTTGGAATAATTTTTTCCTCTTTTTTTTGAAATTAACATTCGATTTATTCCTTAACGCTTTCCTGGATTCCTCATGTGAACTTTGCAATTAAATTTTGCGCCGATAATATATGTTTCCCGTTGCAAAATTACATATCTTCGTCTCGTTATCGCTAGTATCTTCATGTGCGCAAAATTTAAATACAGAGTTCGCGTGAGGAATTCAGGAAAGTGTTAATAATAAAATCACACGTTAATTTAAAAAAAAATCGACATTCATGTATTCGACCAAAATTTGAAAATAATTACTTTCAATTATTTTCAAATCCAACTCGCGTTTCAGGTCATGAAAGTCATGGAGTACAAAGGAAACAGAAATCGTTGTCGTTCTTAGTGCTTTTGAATTGGGCAAGGCAGAGTTACTCAATTTTAGAACAGGTAGAGCTCCTGAGATAGTAGGGAAAAATGTGGAAGTAGTGGCTGAAATAAAATCAGAATTGTCAAAGAGAAATATTAACAGTAGTAGTCTGTTCACATTTCACTGTATTATACATCCACAAGACTTCTGAGCTAAATCATTAAAATTGACGCATGCGATGGAGACAGTTCTCACGTGTATAAAATTTATCAGATCAAAAGAGTTAGAAGCGGAGTACGAGGTTATAATTTCTTATTGTTACCAATTACTTAAACTTGCTACATAAGAATATGCAAAACAAGGAAAATTAGTTCATGAGCTACACGCCCATATAATTTTTTTTTATCCTTGCTGTTCATACAAATTTCAACAACAATAAGCTAGCAGACCTCTGTTTTTAAAAACAGAATTCGTATCTAAATTTCAAGATTTCTGTGCATGTCAATTTCAATTCAAAACATTCATAATTTCTTCAACGTGAACGTGAAGCAAATGAAAATATTTTAATGCAATTAATAACTCTAAACAGATAATGTCTAAAAAGTCAATTTTATGGTACTTCCGCAAGACTTTTATAGAAGATGTTTGCCAAGGAAAAATATTCAAATTCGACATATTTTATATGCAGCATCACTATCTCTTCCAGCAAATATTAAACTTCTCACAAAACAAATGTAATCCAAATTTCTCATTAATTATGGTATATATGAGAAAGTTATTATTAGGTATTTCTTATTTATTGTAACTTATTAATTTTACTCTTATTCTTTTATTATTTCGTTATAATAGTAATACGCATACTTAAACATTTGTACTTTTTTAATTAAATACTATTATTATTAATTATTTTTATTTACGCACGCCGCCCATACTAAATTTTACTGTTCGTTTATTTGAAAAAAATGATTACTCCTGCTTGCTCTAAAATAGTGCAGCTGGAACCTGAAGACAATATTTATTTATGCAAAAATATGCTGAGTGAGCAATAACTTATCTGTATTACTAGCAAAAATGTATATGTGGACGTCAACAACGCATATAACGATCGTTAAGTGACGAAGTATATTTTTGTCAAACTAAATCTATTAAATATGTTCACATGAACGCACAACAAACAATTTAGCGAATTATTTGTCAGTAAAAATGTTTATATCACAATACACCCATATTGTGGTGTGAGTTCTGTACAGCTGACATCCTGCGGTTTTCTTTCTGCATACGTTAGTCAATTATAGTAGAAATCTTGCTAAGTCACTTCAATCGAAAGTTTAGAAGTGGCGAAGTGAAAGAGAGCGAGAAAGAGAGACTCTTCAGAGCCTATATAATATTAGTATTTTTTTCTTCATTTCAAATAGACAGAGAGCAGAAAATAATAATTCAGTGAGAATTCGGCCGTATACTCTGATGGTGAACATTCGTCGTTCCCATTTCTTTCTGTTATAGTTATATCTGTAGTGAGTTGAAGGTAAATAGGCGTTCGTTGATGGATGTCAGGAGTCATGACTGGCGACTGCTTGATTGATAGATTGTCCATCATAATGGTCTTTCTAGACCATCCATCTAGAGCCAGTGACGTTGGTGCCCTTGTCAGATCGGAGTGACGCGCACGAACTCCAGGTATATAGAAGTCGATGTCAGGCGTTCGAAAACCGATAGGAAAATATCAAGAATCCATCATCAACTGGATAATTTTATGTGTTTTTAGATACTACTTGTTTATTCAAAATATATCGGTCAGGATTTACTTGTGTAAATAAGGTAAACTTCTTTATTATTTATGTATTTTATTATTCTGTCCCATTAATATATACGACTGTAGTTGTTGACGTACAAAAGCAAAAATTTCAAATTATATTTGAAAGAAAATGCCTGTCTGTATTCATAAATATATTATGAAAGGCGATAAAGATATATTATCAAAATATTTCAGGAGGAAAATTTGTTAAATATAAAAAGAGGACAGTGTTTCTTAATGAAGAAATAGTTAAAGGAATCCATAGGAATCTTCGTACGCCCCTGAGATTAAGATTTTTTAAAATTATGTTTACAAACTTCCTCTTAATCATTGACTAACGTATGTTCAAGCAAAATTTTTTTATAATCAAACAATTTTACTCATTAAATTTTAACTTTCATATACCATACACTACTGCTCAATGAAGATAGGACATTAATAGTAACTTGTAAAATGTGATTTTAAGTTTGTTTTCTTCAGTTTCAGGCATTATTTACGTAGAACAAAATTCCCGTTTTATTTCGTACCTCGTAATTAAAGCTCACAATTTTCCATCAGTCTTTTGACAGCAGGTGAACGCGTCTCCTCCATTCTCTGTCGTCACACAAATATTTCGTTCGATGCGATGACGTCATTGATTTCATAGGTTGAGATTCGTATAGACGTTTTCGTTGATAACGATCATTAATTGGTACTGCTTTGTAGAATAATTTAATTATGAGTACAAAACAGAATATTAGTAGGCTTGCTGTTCGTGGACCATATAAATAAACTTATCCAAAAGTTCATAGACTTAAAATAAGTTGGTGCAAAAGTAGTTTGTTTAGTCTGTGATACACGGTACATATGCCGGAATAAAAAAGACTATTCTAGAAACATAAACTGTCAAAAACATAAATAAAGAAAATGTGGCGAGAAACATAATGACGAATTTGTGTTAGATTTCACAGTTTGGCAGGTTTTAAAAAAGCATAATCCTGAATATGAGTTACCAAGAGAGTCAACGTCATGAAATTATTTATTATCTATACGTGCAAAAGTTGGGATGATTATTAAATCTGCTCTAAAAATAAAAAAAGTGATTAAGTTGTAGATTGTAAAAAAATCTGTTCTCAAGATTATAGTACCCATGTACACTGGAACTTCATTAACAGCCATCTCCATTTTCATCAGCTAGTAAAAAGTTAACTATAGCAGAGAGCGCACTAGAAAAATTTTAATTTATTACAAACAAAGTAGCAATGTTTGTTGCTGATACGCTTTGTGCGGAACGTTTTCTTAAAAATGATTGTTCTACTTTAGTACCTGCCTGTTAGATACCTTAAATGTGGTCACAGAAGCTATTCGCATAAGTTACACAGATGTACATGATTTAATAATAAATACTAAAAAAGTTTTCCTCAAACCTCCTAAACCAATACAGGATTTTCGCAAGCACTGATCTAGCATTCTAGCATTTCCCCAACCTATTCTTACATACTGGAGCTCGTGGTGACCAGTTTTGCATTCTTCTCAAAATTTTCATAAAATAAAGTAATTAGCTTTACCAAATACTAAAGATCAGTAGCAAACAAAGAAAGTTAGTTAAAATTTCACGTGGAAGCATATTTAAAAACTATTCCTATGAATTATACAGTAGCAGCGAATGCCATAGAAAAATCACAAAATATATTGGCATTAATTGATCATTCAAAAAAAGGGATAAAGTGCAAACAGTGTAATCTACTTTAAATGATGGAGAAAGTGCTCATTTATTTAAAACAAATTCATACCTTATAAAGCGACAATTTAGATTTTTGCCAAACTACAACGAATTTACAGTAATAGTTTTTCTCCAGATCCGCTAACTCAATTCAAAGACTATTTTAAATACCCAAATACTACATTATTAGGTAATTTTAATGGAGCCTGTGGTTGATTAACTAGATCACTGAAGGTTGATATATAACCCTTTGCCACAATAATTTTAGTTTTCTGAATACGTATTTCGACAACTAAGTTGTCATCATCAGCAGATAATTAAACAGTGTCGCACCTGGACAACTACGGTAAAAATACCCGTACGAAAAACAACTTCCGCACGCGATCCGTTCCGCTGAAAGTCAAAACGTACATTGTATATTCGTTTCGCATGATTTTTAAAATTATTTTACTTAAACTAAGAGGTATGATATTAAAAAGGAACAGGGACATAAGAGATAAATACCTACATGTGATTTATTGCACTGTCCCTTTTCTGTTATTTAGCAGACCGAAGAGAGAAGAGTTATGAGGTCCCAAGTCAATGTTTAATACATGGCTTTTATTTTTCAAAATGTACATACTTTTATACGTACCTAATTCTTAATCAAATGAAAACAGTCCGCGTGAACACCATGATTACAATCCAACACATGTTTTGCCAAACCAGATTTTTCCGGCCGGTTGAATTTTATATGCGCGATATGTTCTTTATACCGGGTTTCTATCGATAGTTTTATTTGGCCGATGTATTGTTTACTACAATCTAAACATTTGATTCCATTGATTCCCGATTTCTTGTTATTCTCGACTTTGTCTTTTGCATTTCCTAAAAGGGATTTTATGGAGTTAGTGGACCGAAAAGTGACTTGAAAACTGCGCTCTTTAAAAACACTATTTAAATTTGTCGTCAAATGGTGGACATACAAACAACATACAAACTGCTTGTCCCGATTGCTTTGACGTGACAGATATGTGGTATCTCGAATTGTTTTCCTTATGTTAGCCTTCCTAATTAATCCATTAATTATCTCCGAATCAAAACCATTGTATCTCGCGATATTCTTAATAAAGTTCAATTCTCTCTCGTATCTTACTTTTGTTAGTGTGAAATTAAGCAAGCGATTGATAAGAAAACTGAACGAAGCCATCTTTTGTTGCATGCTATGATTTGAGTAAGCCGTGATGAATATATTGACATTGGTTTCTTTTTGGAAAATATCAATTTCTATTTCAAGATTATTCCTAATAACTAAGGTGTCCAAAAAGGCAATGCGTCATTGTTTTCTTTTTCTACTGTGAAATTAATCGTCGGAAATTTTGAATTTAACTGTTTGACAAAATCTTCCAAGTTACATTTATGTGTATTGAAAATCGCAAAAATATCATCTACATACCTAATCCAGATTCTAGGAAAATATTTAGCCTTATGTTTTAATTCAATTTTAAAATTACTCATGAATAAGTCCGCTATGAATGGAGAAAGACAATTGCCCACTGCAGTTCCCTGTTTTTGTTCATAGAACTTCCATTCAAATTGAAAACAGTTTTGGGACATGCAAAGGTATGTTAATCTCACGTATTCTTTTATTTTCTCTGGTTCGATCTTATTTTTGTGCAGAAATTCTTCTAAATATTTTAAAGTTTCTGGAATTGGTAATGAAGGAAATTCGACGTAACATCATTGTTACCTTCTTCTTAATTTGTATTCACCTTTTCGATTAAAGATTTTTCTTTATTTTAGGTGACTCTTTCTCATACTATACTTGGCTTATATGCTCAGCGGATCTTCCTTTAGACATATTTAGAAGCAAGTACATATTGAATTATAGAAAAGGAGAGAAATATGCCTACAAATCAGTGAAAGTAAAATAATAAAAGTTGAAAAAAGAACTAAGGAAAATCAGTTTATGAAAATAGGAGATTGTACATTTATTGCACATATTCATTCAAATATTTAGGCATCGTAATATTAAATGGAAACAGAAATCTAGAAGCAAAAGATATAATAATTACAACATATACAGCTTTTTCTACTAGCGGAAAATTTTCGAGGAACAACGAGATAATTTTAGGTTTGGTTAGAAGATTGAACATCGATGAAGGGTGGTTGTCAATAACTGGCAAGAAGACAAAACATAGAAAAGTATGGAATTAAATAAGTCAGAAAGAAAGTGAATAATAGGGGCCAATCCACCCCGAAGATTTATACGTGAACGGCGAAATGCGCTTAAAATCTTAAATAAATATCCTTCACATTCTATTATAAAGCAATAATTATACAAATAATTATTGAAATAATCTAATCTTACTACTAAAAGTACTCTATTAATATAAGCTAATTATCGATAATTTAATAACATTAATATGAGATTATATTCCTTTTATAGATAAAAACCATGAAACCAAATATTTCACCTAGTTTGTTATTATTGTGTCTCGTACATAAAGTGAGCAACTATTTTTACCGTCGACGAAGATAAAAGATACGGGATGTAATTCTATTGTAATCCTTTCTTTATATATACTCCTTATTTGCGGGAATGTTATTTGTAATAAGTCCATTAGATGAGAATTTTTCTTATCCCAGATCACGTTGTGTCACTTCCGTCTGCTATTTAGATCCGACCCAGGTCCATTATCAATATCTGTGATCCTGCGACTGTCAACTGTATCACTGCACAGAGTATGAGTGAATGTAGCCGTTCGCGGATTCTTTTGCAGAGATACGTTCTGCTTTTGACAGCAGTATTGAAGTCATGTCCAGTCGCTTCTACACTCCAGTAATTAGGCCGACATGCGAATGTATTATATGTATTGAATGACATCTATTATCTATGGATTTTTTCGTTCGGGGAGAAAAATATTTAAGAAAATTTGTGGAAGTCATTGTACATCCTATACTGTATATAATAGTCCACCTAGTGTAATTTTTAATTGTTCATTTTGACTAATCGTAGTAAACGATATTGCTTTTTTTATGGTGTTAATGCTTGTCAAGGTCACCAATCCATCACTTATTCACGAGCGGATATGAGAGCTGTCTTTAATTGACTTTAAACGAATACATATAAAGATTACGTAATATATTTTGCACAACCAACGCAGAAAAATGTTACTGACATTTTCCAAACATCCACAAATCAAATAAATAAAATTTAGACGTACAGACAAATGAAAGATTATTGTACAAAAGTACTTTCGAATAACTTACAAGCTGTTAAAAAAGTATATAACATACATCAAGTGATGAAGTGAATTTTGAAATTACTCTATTTTATCCAAAATTTCTGTTTCATACTCCATGTTATGAGTGACTGCATTCGTTTAATTCTTCGTTTAAACAGTTACCTAGGACTTGTAGTTACTATCAACGCACAAGATTAGCATTTTTTACAAATATTTAGAAAATACTATTACACATAAATTTTTCAAGATAATGTAATGTGACTGCAATACTGGATTAACGTTTGTCATATTAAAGTTTAAAATTTTGAATATTTGATCAAAATGACAAAAACCCAAAGAAGCGGAAAAACTATCCAAACTATTAATACATCTGTAAATTATCTAAAATTAATATTTCTATTCGATCTGCCTTATTCTTTAATAAGTTAAAGTAGATTGTAGAAGAGATGTCAAGTATGTATTCGACTAAGTGGTTGTCATTTATCTTAATTCATATGAATTATGATGTTTCGATGATTTTCTTGTAAATCGTACAATGTAATTGCGTACATTCAATGCTGAAGATTAAATTAATAGGAATTTATATTTCTAACAATGTACTGAATGACTCAACAAATAAAATTAAACATGTAGCTAATAATAAGAAATATCTAAAACAAAAAAAACTCCAGAATAAAGTGTGAAAATGTATAAGAAAGCTACTAAAGAAGAGACAAATACATATTCTAAATATGTTGTACGAAAAGTAAGAACGAAGGACACCAATTTCCATCTAAACGAGAAAGAAATACTCGTAGTATTATTAGTAACTTTAGGGACGAAACTTTCGGCATTATTTTCTACAAGATATCAAGTCCAAACAACATAGATAATATAAACTTTTAGAAAGTAAGCGAAATATTTAGAGTTCGGAATCTTTTCTTAGATTGGAGTGTAACTCGTTGAATAACAGCTTCATGTAAAAAGTGCTTACAGTTATATGTAAGGTTATATTACTACATCCAGTGTTCATGACTTTTTCTCTCAAACTTTTTTCTACTTACTTTTTTGTTTCCGAGCTTTGCTTTATATCTTCTCCATACTTTTCCCATACGCAGTAAGAGAAACAATCCGCCGGATCACAGCCTCAATTATCTGGATTAGACTAAATACAAGGAAATTACATCTAATATCTCCAGAATGATGCCAATTATGGCACTTCCTTGAACACGCAACTCTCGGCACGTCGCCTTATGCCTTATTTTGGGTTTCGCTCAATTTCCTGGAAGCATTAATAGCCATGCTAATACATTAGGAATGATCCCATAAGGTGTAGATTAACTTGTCTTTCAATGATCATATTTTTCTCAAGTAAAGGAAGATAATGCCTCAATACAAAGATCAGCATTCAAATTTTACAATTTTCGAGTTGAATTATAGCTGTTGGATCAAGGTGGATGAAGAAAGTAACAATCACTTCCTTATAGAAACTTTTGCCTCGGGCAACATCATTTGGCCATTCTTCATGTTCTGGTACCTAATTACTTGACTATGACGTCGTTTCGAAATTATACAGAAGTTTAGAATAGTATATGGTATCTGCGTTGAAAAATTAATCTTCCGATGCTTAATGTCGAAGGTACTAATTTGAATAAACATTGATTACATTTAAATTTACGATGCCAATAAAAAGAATCGTTAATATCAGAATTAGGAAAACCCATTTTTGATATTCTACTTGAAGACTGATAATATTCTCCTCAAGAAATCTTGAAATATTTTAATTAACACAATTATCTTTACCCCAATTAGGATTTGTGGATTGCCATTAAAATTGCCAAAACCGTTTAAAAAACTCCATAAAGATTTTGTACTTTTGCGTAGCTGTTAACAAATAATTAGCTTCGGCCTCCAAACTGAACAAAAAGTAACCATAAAGATTGGGGGCGTGGAGCAATGACGAACTTCTGAAATTCATACTGAACATTGGCTGAACTATTAAGATCTTTTGCATTTCAAATTTCTTGTCTACATTGTATTTTGTCTGCAAACAGATAGATTATTTAGAAAATAGAACATTCAAGAAGAAAATACTAATCTTAATATTAATAATGCTTATAAAGGAAAATATATTCTCCAACAATTACTTCCTTAGAATTAATGTAATATATTGAAACCATCAAAAGTATATTATAAATTAATAGAAATTACTACATATCCTTCTTTTTTAAAAAATTTCACTGCCACGTCTTTTGAACGCTAATACTAAGCTAGTTAGCGTGGTTTAATTCTATTCAATCTTCTATTTATATTTAAGATTTTAAATTAAGTTTACATTTTTCAATCCGTAATTCAGTATGAACCTTCCAAAACCTCTCTGCTCTCTTAAATATATTTTTTACGCGTTTTCATTTATTCACTAAATTTATATCCTTTATATATTTCCTGTATATTTCGTTTAATAGTAGTCAGCATATGCATAAAATTTATAATTTTCAGAAACTTTGTCTGTATTCGTCAATATGTAAAAATTTAGCGTCTATTTTATAATGAACTTCCTTAAACGATCGGTCGAACTAAAAGCAAATATGTAAGTCGGCATTTCAGTCGTTAATAAGCGAACATCGAGTTCACTGCGGCTCGGCTATCCATGATTTGTGATTGCAGAGTGATTTGGCTTACTTGTCATAAGCTCATTTTAGTGGGCCGTGACTTGCACATCCATGCCATCTGTACCTGATTGTTCTCTCTGCCAGACCTCTTCGCCTGTCAATCTTCTTTTAGTTCCTCGACTTGTCTCGAATAACGATCGATATAATGGAGACAGAATACAAACTGCGTTTAATTATTTCTTTTTTTTTAGACTGTGTTCTATGTGGTTTGTCACTCATCAGTAAGCATCTTAATGATAAACAAACGTTGGTACTGTTTAATTTGATCAGAATTTGCTTAAAATATTTTCATTTACGTCATTTAGTTTTGTATTGCGGTTGTCTCTGATACTAGACATTAAAATTAAAATTGCGATATTTAAATCAACAGTGGTAGAAAAGCCACACAAATATTTTATTTTAAAAAGCGAAAAATAATTGCATTTTTTCGTAAACATTCTTTTAACAGTGAATGCAAATTGTACGGTATACTATACAGCATATCCAATGTAATTCTATTGATTTGGTTCCAATTTTGCACCATTTTTTGGATGATGGTCATAATAACCCCTGCCCCCCCCCCCTCACAAAAAAGCCCCATCTATTTTGCAAAATCAAACGATTACAAACAGTTGATTTATAGTACTCTATAGTGTCCCGTTAAGGCTATATTTTATCATTTTAATTTATACCTTAGAAATGTCTCGATTTTTGAAACATGAGCCTGACTTCATTTTATTTTGATATTTTTAGCTGAAGTAAGGCTATGCCGATACTTACTATATACTTCCTAGTTTTCTTCCTCTATAAAAAAAAATCCGTCCAGTAGAAACTTATTGTCGAAAACATTTCGAAGCTGATACCAAATACACTTATGATATTATGAGCTTATATAAACAGTTATCATATTGTAATAAGATGAGGATACAGTTTAAATGTTTCAGGTGAAATTTCTTCCATAATTTGAAAGAGAAAAGAAGAAAGATGTTAGCATGTTATGAAAAAAAAATTGATTTGTTCAGGAAAGTACTCAAATAGATAACATTGATGAATCTAAAATTATTATGAGGCATAGTTGCATTCATCTGGATCAACTTTATGTTATTGTAGAAAGGAGCAGGCTACGTAAGGAATTTACATACGTTATTTAGTTCGCAGGATATTTATATAGGAAGACCGCATTTTGGCAAAGGCTTGTTAATATTACTAAATTCGGAACTACCACAATTTAATCAGAAATATTCATATATTACTTTTGATATGAGCTGTTAAATAAATTAGTTAAAATGATTTCTTCTCAGTAAGGCTAAAACTGTGTTCAGTGACTAAACTCATGTCCTACATATTCTCCTAGCTTTTTATATATCAATTTATAATTAATAAAATGTAAGATTCTTGAAATTGTTTAGGAATCTTCAGGTAGTATTAGGTAGAACGTGTAAAACTACGCTGGAATAATAAAAACATAAAAAGGTCCTATTCATCTTATTCCTGCAAATCAAAATCAGGTTGGAAACCTCCAAAAGTTAGTACATAAGCTGTAATTTTAAAAACACTTTCAATTGCTCATAAAACTTCCAAAAACTATTCTCTATTATATTTTCCTATAGATAATGCTTATTACTTAAACATAAAATCTTTGACTGTATTTCAAAAATCAGACGAGCACATACAAATGTTTACCAAAATACACTTCCAGCGATAATTCTTTTCTAATTAATTCGATTAGTTTAAAATAAATTACTTATGTAGACAGCGTGGACTTTTCATGTTAATGATATGAACATTATAATTTTTTTTTTGCAAGTATGTATATAATTATTCAAGGTTATTTTATTCACATACAGTACTCATCAAGAAACACAAAAAAACTAAATGAACATAATTCTGCAAATTAAGTATTTCTAAAATAGAGTTGACTATCTACTATCATTTTACATTATTATGTTAAAAGGAAGAAGGTCCTATTTTTTAAATATTTCTAAATTTTGTCGAATTATTCGGCACTAATTTTCTATTCGCTCTTGAAACTCATATAGATTACTAATGGTTCTTAAACTAATGATTTTTAATATTCCCAAATGAATATCAGGGAATCTCGATGGCGATGAATCTGGGAACCTCCTGGTCCTATTGAATTGTTGTTGTAGGTTACATTTAAAACATTTCTTACCTCTATAACGAAATGATGAAAAGCACCATGGCGTAAAATCCAGTTGTTAATTCCAAAACTTGGAGGAATATCTTCGAATTGTAGAGGTAAAGTGTTCAAATTCGTGATTTGAACGACTTAGCAAGAACACTGCTCTAAGCAAACGGTGTTCAAAAGTATCCAACCAGACCTTAAAGAACACACTGTATATTTAGTTAAATCGTTTTTGTTTATTAGTTATAAATAGCCGTAAATTATGGTTTGTTTTCTTATTACATTTAATTCCATTGCATGGTTTAATAACTATTGCTATAATCTTTGCAAATATTACGAAAAGTGTTGGTAAAATATTTTAAAATAGATACTTTAAATAATAGAATATAATTAGGAACTATTTCCTTAAAAGATTTATATTTTTGCTTACATGTAACTTTAAATTTTTATTTGCAAATAGAAGTGATTCGTAATGCATTAACAGCGAACAGTACCAATGACCGCTACGAAGCATAATCGGAACTTTTAGAAATATACTATAGACATATGTACATATTATACAAACCGTGTTAATAATTCGCTTTTAGGGGTACAAGTATTTGGCTGACCGTACATAGTATAACATTACTTTAATTTTACCTCTAAAAACGCACTTGTAATTTACATAAATATTTCCACTATGTACAAATCGAGTATACGATTTCATGGTTAAATTGTCATAGAATATCCAGTTTATGTACTTACATCTTTTTTCGTTAGTATTCCTTTCAAATTTTCTGCCGCCTACATATGTATATGATTACTAACAAAAATAAAAATATTGTGCGATAACTGTCAGATATCTTATTAAAATTGCAAATTTAAACGATTTGTTGGAACGATTTTTGATTTCTTTAATAATAATTTGCGCACTTTTATCCCAGAAGTTGTCGCTCTTTGTAAACGCGTATTTTAACATAAAATGTATGGGACGGACAATTTTGTAAATAGCACGATAAGGTCGAGATGTTTATGGTATACAAACAATTCTAAATGCACATAAAGTTTTCGTTTGGACGACGTTTGCAGAGAAATATTCATATGGAAGTATGTGGGCTTGGTAAAATAATATTAATTGTTGCATTATAAACATTTTGATTTCGATATCTGATTATAGACATATGTGTTCTCAAGCAGTCCTTGTAAAATAGTATAATTTACGTTTATTATATTTATTTGACGAATCCATAACGTCTTCCTAATATATTCAATTAATAATCTATTTAAAACGAAATATAGATACGATACTTTTCTGGCGATTTAGATATGGATACTTTTTTCCATTATTTGTATTTAGAAAAAGTTTTTTACCTCTTTTACCAAGGGAAACCTATATAAAGTTTAATTAAAATTGAAAAAAAAATTGTTATACTGAAGAATATATTTAAAAAAAAGATGCTTTAAGAACAGCTGTAAGAATAATTATCAAACTATAAAAAGTAAGCTACATAAAGTTGTTCACTGATACATACGTATATGTTGAAAATTTTAATGAAATATTAAAAAATTAATTGCACTCTGAATTTGTTGCCCCCATACCTTTACATTCGAAAGAACTGGTTTTAAAAACATGTTTTCTGCAGGTTTTTCATCTCGTTCATCCACCTTTTGAAAGTATCAACACGATTTAACTTGATTATTGTTCATTTAAAATTCTACGGTCTGCACGACCATATGCGAACTAGCCATCATTATACAGTATAATTTATTTGGTTGGCGGCTATTACTGATCTTTTGATAAACATCAAGCAAGTATATTGTAGTTTAGTATTCGGAATTAAACCTGACTATAATCGATGACTAATATTGCAGAAATGAGTGTGGGCAACTTAAATAGCCAAGTGCTCTTTTTTTATCATATGAATACATTTGACTTTCCTCAATACGATCTGCTATTTCAGTTGACCTGAATGGAAGGAAATCAAAAAGTGTCTACTCAGAACATAACTTTCATACAATTAAAATTAAACTATCATAGTTGTACAAATGTCTTTTTATAGTTATTGAATGCAAATTATTAAAAACCTTCTCGAGTCCATCAAAACATTTTGCAACTCGAACGTGTAGAAAATTATTGTTTGAGAATGCCGACTGCTCAAGTTCATTACTTACCTTTACCTATCTCCATCAATGGTACCGAATCAGAAGAAAAAATGGTTAATTGTTAACAAGAGTTAGGAGTGTCCTAGAACAAAATTGTAAAAAATAATTTTAGTCACCTAAACTTATGATATTTGCAAAACTACTCACAAGGTAACTGAATATTGTAATTGTTTATTGCTCATGCGTTAATTAATACACAAGCTACACTTACATACCGCTGGCCTTCTTAGTAGCTGTGATGGACGCTTAAATGTTTAGAATTAATATATTCATGCAACAACACTATCGCCCTATGCTCTTCCATTATTTTGAAGTTCTATATTCTAAAGAATAATATATGCAAAGCGAGAATTAAATATTTCGTAAGTGGTTAGAGTAAGTTTGCAGAAGTCATAATATGATGATAAATATAACAAACATACAAGAAGGTTATTACCTAAAATTTCGCCTATCTATGTTATAACGTGATTATAGACTGTGCTCAATTCATTTACCCAAAAATTTAGGCTTTCCATGTAGAAATACATCGTTAACAAAGGCCGAGATTTAAAAACAATATTTCGAAATGTGTTCCGTATCAGTTAATCGAACAGTAGAAAGCAGGTCGTGTTGGTGCCGACAAATTCCTCAACTACCTATTGATAATATGTCAAATTTAATAAAATTATGAGTGAGTTAAACCCTATGTAACCCTCTTATTTTTTTCGATTTTGTTAAAGTACAACATGCGATACATTATTTTTTTCCAAAACACAGGATTAGTGAAAATTAGTAAACTAGAAGGACAGAGGACTTTCTCTATTTCAGCAAGGCTAAAGGCAAAATCAGTCCTGCTAATCATGTAATTTTTGTGATTGCTTTACCTTCAAAGGAATTGACGCGCTAGCTGCTTTATTTACAATGTCAGTAGATGAGATCAAAAGCGCTATAAAAGAACTTTTTATTGTAAAAATTCACCTTAAGGAAATTTGTCGACACTTCATTAGTTCAATTCATATAGTTTTACTTTATAGGTCGATGTATTCAAGTTCTCGATAGAGCAATTTACATCCGCTTTACATCAGAATTGGACGAAAATCTCTTTCCTCTTAACACTTTTTTCTATTACGAAATTAGCCGATAATTATTGAGAACCAAATCTGGAGAATGCTATCAATAATTTCAAATCCCAATTCATATCGCAATCGCAGAACCAAATGCATCAAATATTTTTTCATTTCCATTGAGATACACATTGTGTTTGATATCTCGTGCATGTTTACTCGGCAGTCATCCAATGCGATTTGGTTGACTTTTCAATCATATCTAGGGCAGTAATCATTTTAGAAACATCCGGAGTAGACTTTATGTTCACATGACTGCGTTTAAATTCAGAAACCTACTTTTTAACCATTGAAAACAAAGTAGCGGACTTTAGTAGTGTTGAATCAAACTTTTCTTTGATTTTTAATTGGTGTCGTGTTTCAAACGAAAGCACTTTATCATTGGTTGCAACTCATTTTTTATAAAATCACACAAGTCATTCACTTTGGCCCACTCATATTTAATCTAATAAAATATGGTTCTACACAATGGTAAAGAAGATGCCGTCGAAATCACACCATCTCTGTGTTGGCCCACGTAGTTATCGAACTCTCCTAGTATTAAATTCCAAAAGTCTATTAAAAGACGAATTATTTCATCTTATTTAATTTGACATCTATCTCTTATAATAGAAATATTTATCTAGGTAGGTGTCCTGCAATATCACGAAAAGCTTACCATATAACTAATCGGTAAACCTAAAAATCCTATCTAGAAAAAATGAAATACGGTATACCTGAACGTTATCTCATAGATACTGTTCAATTAGTGCAGACAATATGTTTATATTATTATCATCATCAATAGTTTCAAGTTTGTTATATATTTTCTTCTAAGGATGCCTTAAAAAAACCTCTGCTCGAATAATTTTGCTGATAAAACCAAATCACCAATTCCTTTTTTCGTCAAATTGTCTGAGAATTACATCGAATGTATTTTCTCAGAGAAAACGCAGCTTTAAACTAATTAATTATCACTTCTAAACAATACTACCTTGCAAACAGAATGTTTCAAAAGGCTAATGAAATTGCTGAAGATTGGAAACAATAGCATTTACACTAGTACTTGGTCTGACATATTGATACTGAGCACTTTTTTAGTTTTCATCTTATACAGGTGTATAAGATGGAAAACTCCTCTGCCTCTCTGTTGTTGTCCAAGATTCGCACGCGTATGTCATTGTCGGTTTTACAACTTTTCTAATTATTTCCGTTTTTATCTGTCTTAGTATTTCCTTCTTGCTTAGGAAGTAAAGTTTAAATTTACGAAAATTCTTCCACGGTGTAACCCTCATATGAGGATGTTTTCTAAAGTTGAACCAAACTAAATTATAATATTTTATAAATGCGCGAATTGAGCTAGCAAAAATGTTTTTATGAATACTTCGAAAATAGTGAACAATAACGAGACGTGGTTTTGATAAAAAACAGTAGTGTGTTTACGTCTTCCAAAACGAGTTCTCTTCAATCAAAATTGTTCCTGGGCGAGACCGTAGCAATAGTGTCTAATTTGTTTATATTACTGGGCATTTTGTAACTATGACACTGACGACGAAATTTAATAACCTGCATTTTTAATGTCTTTTTGTAAATTTAATGGTATGTTAAAATGATATAACTATTCTGTTTCTAATTTACAATTTCCCGAAAAAGAATTTAATATATTTGACAAAGACATTGTGCGATAGAGTTGAAAAAGAATCTCGTCAAGAATATTTATGTGAAAAAGCAGGTTTAAATTGTAACAAGACTTATTATGGCAAATAATCTATCCTATGCACTTCAAAACCTTGTATGGGAACCTGTAAACAATATTTTCTTTTTCAAGACACATCTAAAAAAATTGCCTGATCTGGATCTACAATTATAGTAATAAAATTATTGTTACTTTATACATGAACCTCTGGAATTTCTTTTTGTGGAAATTTCATAAATATTTTTACGGGAGACATCTCAATTTCTAAGAAATGCTATTTTTGTTTTATATTTTTTGAGACATAAAAAAAATAAAAAATATATTAATTATGAATTCTACTTAATAATATTAACTACTTGTTATACTACAATATAGCAATTAAAGGGTTCTGATGCTTTAGCCATCATAATTGCATTTACCAAATTAGTCGTACGCGATAATCGTCATGAATAGACAATAATTTCGTCTAGTTTGCCATCACCGGAATGCGTCAACAAATAACCGAATAATTTCAACAAAAAGGAAGTACAAAAATAGAAATTTATTATCAAATATTTGCACTTGATCGCACACTGTAAATAATAACAGTAAATAAATTGAAATACAAAATACATCACCGGGACATAATGGTGACCATTTCGAGTGATAGGCAATTCGAAACAACACAGGCACTTCAGAGTTAACACCCTTTCTATTGCATGCAATTGTCTGCTACGCCAGAATAGGATTATACCATTAAACGGACCCGCTTGTGCTATACATTTCTATACCTTTCTCTGTCTGTTAGCTACTTTACATGTGAAACTATGTGGGATGGTGATGGTATTGGTACAGCGTCTTTTAAAATAACAGTTTTTCTTTTTAAAACGGGCAGACGTGTTAGTAGAGTTAGCACTTTGTCTTATTGCGTCCATCTCGTACAGTTTACACAAGTAGAACCACTTTCCAACTACTCCGAAATGTGCTTTTCCACTCTTCATTATAAAACACTGTGTTGTATATCACTGGAAATGGGGGTAAATAACACTATATATGGAGTCGATATCCCGCTGTTACAATCGACTATTACTTTTAAGTAAACAGTTTTTTCGTATTGGAAAAGTATATACCAAGAATCCAAAACACTTATGTTAATGGAATTAAAATAGACCAGTTCGGCAACAAGCTGTACATTCATGCATACATGTGTTCATAAAACTTATTTAAAACAATAAAGTATGAGGAAGGTATTTTTATAAAAAAATATCTACGAGATCTCATTCAGTACCTAACAAAAATAAAGTACGAGACAGATCTATGGATTAATTTGTCTTTTGCAGATTATTATATATATAATTAATTTCTTGAATAAGATACAACTTCTATTCTGTATACTCTAGCGTATTCTTTGGAAATCATTTTCAATTTAAACTAACAGGGAAAGTACTCCAATCACTAGGTGCTAACTTCGGAGTTTTGTAGCCCTAGAACAGCCAAGTAAAAATCCTTTTTTCCATTAAACTGTTAAAGTGCTTCTTTATATATTACTATGGAATAATTAAAAGAATTATATAATATAGACATCTAACTTTCGAAGGAACATATCTAAATAAAACATATTCGATATTACTTATTCTTGGGAAAAATTATTTTCTAGAATTAAGATAGATCTACTTGTACTTCCGTACGCAGCTGTTATATACTAATCTGATGTTATAACTTCTTATATCTTAAGATATTCCTATCTCCTTTACGTTAATCTTCTAATTCTAAATTAATTACTATTATTTTTGTCATTTTATTTAACTGAATAATTTTGATCTCTACTAAAACTTTCTAATATTTTTTCTTATACCACACATTATATTTGATGTTTTCCTGACATTATGCAAACCAAGCAAATGTCTTTTTATGATAGTAAATATTTTTATATGCCGAGTAAGTTCAAGAAGATGGTTCATAGCTAAAGGATATTAACATGATTTTTATAAAATTATTATATTCATATATATACATATATATATATTATTTTTATGAAATGTATATATTGAAATATATGAAATTGTTTTTCATAAAAATAATTAATATATATATATATATATATATATATATATATATATATATATATATATATATATATATATATACATATTAATATAATAGGGATAAATTGAATTCAAGTATAAAGATATCAAGTAGATTGTTATAACACTTAGTACTAAACCTTCTTCTCTTGAAACGATCGTGTGCAACTGTTAGAGACTCTTTAATTTTCAAGATCGTTTTTGTCCCTTAAAATTCTTTAATAACTCGAAGCAGCAAAGATTTCTATATGATCAAAGTATAATAATTTCAAAGCAACACAAGATTGCTTAATACGTAACAAGAAATCGGAATGCCTTCCTATAGTATCGATAGCTCGCGACAGCATCGAGATACCACGCATACATTAAATTGGCTGATCATGATTTTAATATATCAAGAGACGTAGGTATGTTAATCGGAACTGAATTGTTTTACTTCAAGGCGTAGACCAAATCAAAATAGGAGATAAAGGTCCTTATTTGCAGAAAACTGTAGTAGGTTGAATAGTGTTGGGACAAATTGTGACATCCAAACATACATTAAATTTGGCGATTTGTAACTCTGTGACATTGAAAGAGATAGGAGACAATTTGAGAAAATTCTGGGAAATGGAAAACCTGGCAAGAACAACATTTTACTGATACTGTAAAGAGAGATATTGATGAAAGCTTTGTAGCATCTTTGCCGTCTAATAATAAACTATCCCTTTTGGGCAGCAGTCAAGAACAAGTTCTAAAACGATTTCGTGTAATAAGACAAAATTAAATAGAAATGCAAGATTTTAGATCTCTCATCCAAGAATATTCAGATAATGGCGTGGGAGCAAACTCAGAACTAAAAAAACTGTTTAAACAATTAAATTCGCAATATAGCCGAGAAAGTCTGTTAAACTATTTTATTCACAGAGAGAGATCCCACATTTTAGACGCCTGTGGTAACCAGCATTGAAATCACTGAAGACGCATTTAGTCAGAATAATTGGAAAAAGTAACATAACCTTTGAAGGAATGTACACCTTATTAGTTCAAATAAAAGGTGTACTTAACCCCTGCCCTATAACGGCCATGTCCTGTGATCCCAATGATTTAACTTTCCTTGCACCTTCTCATTTTCTTACAGAAACCACTTCTGTATCTATCTTGGAACCTAGTCTAATGGACCTAAAGTAAACTCTCTGACGAGATATCAACGTGTCCAAACAATTTTCATTTTTGGAAACAGTGGCGCAAGTATCTGAGGCAACGCTAAAGAGGAAGTGGAAGTCGAACACCGAAAAGCGTCTGGTTCCTGGGCAATTGGTAATTATCTGAGAAGATAACACGTCACCCTGTCATTTTGAAGGCGGTACCTTCAAGGGGGGCGAATATGTTAAAGACTTATTGTTAATGTAAAATATTTTATTTTTATTAAGAATGTATACTATGCGTTTCATGTATACCATTATTATGTGTTTTATGTATATCATGATGTATTTTATATAGTAATTATATTTGTTTTTCTTATACGTATATTAACGTACATATACTGGTGGTAAAAATTTTTGTCGTCGTTTACACATTATACGTCAGGGTATCGAGGTCGGCTTACCTGATGGGCTGCGTACTCTTGCTGCCGGGTAGTTGCATGGCGCTTCTTCAATGTGCGCAAGTTTGACAGTGTCAAACATTTCCACTCATTGGGGTGCATGTATACCTCGATGCGTTGAGCACGAAATGACTATTTTGAACTGTTTTGTTGCGTACGTACAAAACATGTATTTACATATATGCATATAGCGATTTGAACTGTTTTTTTTTCTATTTAGTGTTTGAACAGCTATATTTATACTTGTAGAATTTTATGCACATGTATCTCCTCATACCGAATACAGCTGTTCAAAATGTGTGTTTTATTTCAATTACATATAGCTATCAAAACAGAGATGTCTCTTAACAATATACATATATTTTACTCTCACATATCCAAAGCGTTTCTCTCATTGTTTACTATATACCATGAATCAGATGTACAGATCGTGTGTATTATTTTTATATATATTTTTCTTATTTCTTTGCCTATATTGTTCTCGATTTTAGTATATGCTTCAACTATATATGTATATATATATATATATATATATATATATATATATATATATATATATATATATATATATATATA
Organism: Dermolepida albohirtum; assembly: GCA_031893035.1. Classification (NCBI taxonomy): domain Eukaryota; kingdom Metazoa; phylum Arthropoda; class Insecta; order Coleoptera; family Scarabaeidae; genus Dermolepida; species Dermolepida albohirtum. The sequence goes on along the minus strand of JAVIWB010001363.1, from coordinate 134,192 downwards.
TATATATATATATATATATATATATATATATATATATATATATATATATATATATGCATATTGGTTGTAATTTTCCTTGAGTCTTTTCTTATTAAAACTGCCAGGGTTGCAACAACTATTCGTTTGAAATAAAGCCTGGATTTATCAGTATTTATTTACAGCAGTACGGTATTTTCATGCCATAGGAAAGGATAGAATGACGAATAAATTAGTACATTTATGGTGAAAGTGTAACCCAGATATAACAAATAATAGTTTCTAAACTTAAGGACACAAACTGTTGATTATGAAACTTTAGAGCGTCCATTCTATTTATCAGACTTATCTTCAATAGATTAACACTCCTTTAGACGATTGCATACCATCTTAAAGGAAGAGCCATTTCGTAATGAAAAAGAGGTTAAAGGCGGCGTCAAAACCTTCATTAGATTAACAGATTCAAATAAATTGTATACGTATTTATTCAAAAAACTTCATTCCACACTCCTCTATTAGAAACTGTAACCGTTGTGTTGCTAAATCCGAGCGTTGTACTGGATCGCTGCACTCAACTAGACCTACAGTTGCTGAGCTTTGGTTAGAACTCAACATCAAATTCAATTTGATTCTGTCCATATTCTATTCCGGTACCCATGTTATTACACTCGCAAAGTCTGTGAGTCCATAGATATTAGAAAACTCCCTAAAAATCTTAACGGCGATGATGACTACCCTTTACACAATACATGGAGACCCCTTTAGAAACCACTAAACCATAAACTCAACGCTTCAGTAATCAGGAGTTGTAAATAACTTTTACATAGCCCCTTCCTGAAATAGTGGATTTTCAATTTCAGCGTTACATTGTGATGACTAAGATGAATTTTAAAGACGTCCCTTACGAGAGCGACTGAAACATTAGCAAGAGAGGTAGTACTTTCGCAGATGCGATTCCAGGCAGAAAAACAAGAAGAAACTATGGCCAACAACCGCGGAAGTCTAGAAGCCAAACCAATTGTATGTATCATGCCTTTGTTAGTTGCTAGGAAGAATTAATAATAGAAAAGTAAATTGTTTTAAGTTTGACTTAACAAGTCCGGCAGTTCACATTCGTCAATATAATTGATACTTACATTTTTAAAGTAGCATAAATGTATTTATTTAAATGATCAATAAAATATATTATCGTTCGAACTGTTAATTTTTATCAGCGTGACAGGTTAGGATCCGATGTAGTAAGTGGATATGTTAAGTACATATGCATGTAACAACAAACTCATAATTGAGCAGAGTGATCGTCCTTTGATGAGTTACCGTAAATATTCGGTGTGTATTTATTACCAGATGTGCAGAAAAATGTGCCCGCTCCAGGTATCGTTTATTTTTTGGTGAAAGAAACAGATAAATTATATTTAAATAAAAGCTTAATAAATCTACATACACATATTTCAAATATTAACCTAAATTTTTTCTATTTACTTTTTCCTTTTTAAGAAAAACTGCAACAACAGAAAAACGAAATATTTTTCAAATTTTCTTTTGCCTAACATCGTACGATCGTGTGGGTAGGTAATATTAATACATCATCACATAAAACTAAGATCCTTGTCTGATTTAAAAATAACCCAAGCAATAAAACAAAACCGCTTGACTTATGAAAATAACAATTTAATATTTCCCCGTGGACAGTTTTATAAATCATGGCATTTTTAACAAGATGTCATATATTTATTCGACTCAACTCGATATACCTACTTAATATTGAAACTTCCAGACAACCGGCTGGTTATAATAAACATTTAAAATATACATACTTTCTCTTGATTTAATTCATCTTCTTTTTTTTGTAAATTCCTTTAGAGTAGTTTCGAAAAAGTGAAGCCAATACTTTTGTATTTTAAGTATATGTATATCTGTGAATTTTAGATTTTAGTTTTACTTTTATGTAGGTCAGCTCTAGAGTAAATCTTTCATATGTTAAAGTATACCGACAGCATATGAAGACCTTTTTTACTTACTTATATCGGAAGAAATATTCTTATATCTAATAGTACGTAAATAAAAATAACCTAAATAATAGAAACTTGATAGTAAAGTTATAAGTAGAGAAGTCAAAATTTCGAAGACGAACGGTTGAGAGTAAAGTGCGGTGCAATAAAGTTTGACAACAGTTTTGTCTCCTTTGTAATTACGTCTCAAATACGAAGGCCGAAAAAACAATCATGTTATATTAATATATTATAAATAACCTATTGTGAATTTTTGGATATAATTTGAAACATGCCTGGTGCATGCAAATATTTTAACGATCTTATCCACTTTGTGATAACACGCATTTTGCCTTCTCTAGTAATAAAGAACCTTAAAAGTAAGAAAAGTTTCGAGGATGTCCCTGGTAAGAGTGTACGTAAAGTATTGATGTCAGTGATGTGCTCCAACAGTAGGAACGTAGAAGAAATTGTGCACAATGATCGGCGAAATTGATAAGGCCGATTGATTAATTATTCTTTATAATCCAGTGTCATAAACTCTTCAAATTGCTAAGTCTAATTAAAAGAATGAGGCTGGAGAAAATATTAATATAAAATAGCGGGATATGAGAGTTCACAATGAAATAAGTTATACAGCCTCTTTGAGAAACCTAATTTAATGTAATGTAGTATCAATATGTTCGCCAGTTCAGATGAATCGTTCTAGGTATTACATTCTCCTCAGCAAATAGCAGTCGATTTAATAAAGGTTTCAATGATTTTAACAAGTTTGATCTAGATTGCAGCATAGGCAACAACCTTTTTGTTTGCCGCTTTTCGGTGAGTCAAATTAAAAAACTAACTATGAGTGAGTATTGTGAACTATGTGTACGACTTAAATTTCATGTCATTAGTTTAAAATTGAAAGTTTTGTATGTAATGACATCGCAGGAGCGCCACATCCCAGGAGGCAATAGACAAGGCGAGAAAAGGTCTTTGCGAACTGTAATACAACCTTCAGGAACATTTCAGGCTATACTAGCCATCAGGATAGTTTTTCATGAAGACAAGAGAGCTAGGAACGAGACCAGTATATTTCTATATAAACGTAAATAGTATGTATTGGAAACTGTACGAAAATCTCACATAATTTTCCAGTTCTTAGATTTTCATTAATAGCAACTATATGTCGCTAGTATATCAGATTCTCGGGGTCTTGGCGATGTTGGGCAGAAAGACAGAAAGAATCAGCGCCTCGACGTGTCGACGACATCCCAACCATTTTCTTCAAGAGTTGTTTCGTAGTGAAGTGTCAACCGGAAACTGGCTATGACTGCTTCTCCCGCTGCTTTATATACTGGCTCCTCGTAACTCTTCGTGATACATCGGTTTTTTTTGCGTTCTGGAAAAATCGGTCCAGATTTAATGGGATTATAATTTGCGGTCATTAACAATGGATTAATGTTAATGGGTTGTTTGTTTGCGGATATTTGGCAGGATTGTTTTATGATAGGTCTCCATGTGAAAGAAATGCGTAAACCGTCGTTCCTAGTATTCAAGGTGTTTCCTCGGTTTTCAATTTATATTGGCTCTCTGTATGTTCTTGCTCAGGAATTTTCTAGCAGGCACATACAGAGAGACTGTAGAGATTGAAAAAATATATATATATATATATATATATATATATATATATATATATAGTTACGTCGGGGTACCCAAAAATAACCGTAATAGCAGCGCTGCGGGTGGGGCTTGCCTACCACGCATTCTTGGCGTCCGATGCACGTGACGCAACTTGTTCTGCGTTCGGTGTAGTAGGTTCTTTCGCCGAACAATGTTATGTCTTGTTACAGTGCATTTTTTTGTAAAAGCGTTTTTGTTTGCTCGTCGTTTTTCGTAATGTCAGACTTAAAGGAACAGCGTGCGGTTGTGAAATTTTGCTTTCTGCTCGGCAAAAATGCTGCAGAAACAGTTTTGATATTGCAAGCAGCTTACAAGGATGACGTTATGAAAAAACTCAGGTGTACACGAATCGTTTTCCCGCTTCCAAGAAGGTGAACCTCGTTCTGGACGTTCATCAACTTCCAGAATGGATAGAAATATCGAGAAAGTTCATGCAATTGAAGACAGACGATGAGCCATTGACGGAATTGCGGAGTCATTCAGAAAAAAGAGTTTAAAAATGTTTCCAACAATGGAATCGTCCATTAGAGAAGTGTATAAAGTTAAATGGAGAAAATACTGAAGTTGTTTCTTAAAAAAATAAAGTACAGGTTTTTTAGAGAAGTTTCAGTTATTTCTGGGTACCTCCTCGTATATATATATATATATATATATATATATATATATACATATACATATAAACACACACATACACATATATATGCGAATATTTGTTATTATCTATGGAAATCGCATTTTGTTGACTACGTTACATAATCCACTGCATCACAATTAAAAATAAAAACGCATAAATTATAATAATGTCGACGAATATAAAAATGAAGATATATGTTGCTGCGAAGTGTTGATATATTTGTGACAGGGTAATAATTTGTAGTTTCCGCAGTGAAATCACAAAAATTATAAGCAATAAAATATTTTAAAATCGAACGCACGGATATAACTGACATAATTTACGTTTTGCAATTTAATTTCAAGTTAAATTAAAAATTATTTACGTTTTATTATTTATTTTGAATATATAATTATTTGCATAGATAAAACTGCAACGACTAACAAAAAATTATTAACAAAATGACGGTAAAATCATAAAAAGAGGATTACGCACAGGATTAAATTAATATTTGTTGGAAAATGCATCAAAAACTATAAATTTTTAGAGAGATATGACCGGTTTTCAATTAAGTGTTTTACTATAAATGGAAAAATATATTTTAATGGTGGTAGTTTTTGTTATTTTGAAACTCGTGGTGGAGAAAATATTATCAATTTTTTAAATACAATTACCGACAAGTGCATTAGATAATATTCAAAATGTATGCCATGTGCTTAACTTTTCCTTCTTACATTTAAATTTTGCAAAGACCATTTTGTATGTTAATTGCGCTTTTGCTTGGAATTTTATTATTTTTTTTTGTCAGTTTTGATTCATCATCAGTGAGTTGACAGTAGAATTATTACAACAGGTCAGTGAGAAACATAGTTTTCAATAAAGTCTATCAAAATTTTATAGCATAATACATAGCTACTTAAATATATTATAAATAAAATTCTTGTCACTTTCAAGGTATTATATGATTTTTGACTATTACTTAATCAGCGCCGGTAGAAGCCTTATGCAATTTGAAAGTTAAGAGTTACTAGCGCAGTATTTTGACAAAAGTAAAAAATTTTCAATTTTTAATTTATTCTACTGTCATGGCCTTTTTTTGGGTATATGAAGCGACGAAATCAAGCAGAAATTGAAGCCTTTTTGCTCCTAAATTACCTAATAAGACGTGAACACTGTAACTAATGGCTAACTGCTTTTTTAATTATGAATTCAATTTGATTGGCTCGTTCGCTGTGGGGAGCTGACAAGTACTAATGTAGAGATCGTCACATATAATGCAATACTTGCGTAATATTGTGCAATCTTCCTGCAAGACACCTTCACCTAGTAATGAGCAACTTTGGGTAATTCTATATAATATTTTAAAAGGAAAATACTATATCTTGGTACTCAGAAATGAAATGGACTTCAGATTTATAGTGGGCTCTCAAAACTAGCCCAATGCACAAAAAATTGTGGCCAGTTATTTTTACTTGCACACCACTGCATTTATCGGAAGAATCAATCCGAATAAATTTAAGCAATATATGATGCATGTATTGCTTGCTGGGAAATAGGACACTGAAAGTAACAATTAATTATACAAGAGTAAATGTGAACTCCATACTATTAAACACATGTAAAATTCTTCATATTTTATTTTACATATATTGTTTAATACTGACGCCAAAGCTGTTTCTGTCATTGTACGTTAATGTTCAAATATACTTATACATGCTTAGACAATTCTGAATCCTGTTATCCTTATGACTGGCTTGGATTTGATATCAAAACGTGTTACAGTTTTGTTTTATAGTCATATATTGATTACAATTTCCGGTATTATTTCATTTTAATATGACTTCCATTGTATTTGAAATCACGATCAACTCTTTCTTCTGGTAATATTGCTAACAATGAGTTCAGATTATCTTCTTCTTTTTCAGTTAATATATATGTATGTAGGTGTCCATAGATCATTTTGCTTACATGTCATTGTACCTAGAGCATTTATTTATCACGAATGTCCATAAAGTTCTGACGTCTTGGATAGTCATGAACTAAATTACTTAAAGTTATTTAATGTAATCTTAAATAAAACACCACTCAAAATTAGAGAAAATTTACATTTATTATGGTACAATTAATAAATGAAATAAATATTAGGAATACGAATGTCAAAAGTACAACGACAATATGTTTTATTAAGTGAAACATAAGTTAATATTTTCATTAATTTGCAGACACTGTCTCGTAGTGTTGTTCCGTTATCATCTATGTTTGAAGTTCACCATCTTGAAATTGGTTTGTAAATGGTTCAAGGATATTGTTGCAATAGAATTCTCTATTAATATTTCTCTCAAAAAATATTGAACCAATGATTTTTTCTTTCCATAGTCTAATTTATAAAACATGTAACGTAGTTTCATAAAAATAATGAGGAGATCCAGTCCGTTGTATAAGTGCATTTTTTGAAAATTGGCATACCTATTTAGATGAAACCATACTTCATCAGCAATAAATATTTTATTCAAAACTTCCTCATTATTAACACTGTTATTAAGCCAATGGCAATGTATAACTATTATAGAATAAGGTCTTCACTAATGTCTTCCATATAACCTGGATGAAGCAGTTCATGGTAAATTTTCAATTTGTAAGCCGTTTAAAGGTCCATGCTATCTGCTTCTGGGTTTCCGGGCTGGAACCGCGTCACATGTATATCTGCTGACGTTTCGTACCCATTTGTATGGGACATCTTCAGGGCTGAAGATATACTTAAATTTAATTGTTAAAATAGCCGTCGTATACACATAGTGGGACTTTCGTGGACTCTACTTATTGCTAGTTCTATGATATTTTTCTTTCTTCGACAAAATCTTTCCGTGTTTGTACTTGATTTGTAGAATCTGTTTCTTTAAAATACGCTTCCATTCTTAAAACTTTAACGCAAACGTTGAATTTGGAAATATTTGTCTGAATTCTTCTCTACAATAATTTTAGAACAATACCAATTTCCATCTTCATTGCGTACATAACTTATATTTAGTTCATTAGTAAATATTTTATTTAAGAATTATGAAAAAAAATAATTAATGTTTATCTCAAATAAATTGTAATTAATTATATTTAAGAGAATATGGTATGGATATATGTATTACAGACGTATTTTTCTTAGCTGTATAAATGTTTAAAGAGTGGAAGTAAATAGATATTACCATTGGAATAATAATAATTTTTATTTTAAGCCTTACAATAAATATTTTTTTTGAGCAATAAATAGATATGTAAACTATTATCTACAATAGAATGTTAAATTAATTGCAATATTATTTAAATGTGTATTCAATTTAAAAAGTCGGTCCCTGTTTGAATACTATAAGAATATACCGGGTCTACTATGACATGATTGCCACAGCTTAAGGATGTGTTACTCAAGCAATTTCATGTTAAAAATGTCTAATGAACAAATGCCCAAAACTCTATCCTAGCTGAGCTACAAGCTTTCGAAGTCTTAGATAATCGTACTAATGCATGAATTATATACCACTGTTGATTTCATTGTTGCTAAAAAGTCGACGTGGCTCTGACTCATCAGTTATTATTAATTGCGACAATAAACGTCAATTAAGTTTCGTGTTATACAATAAAATACTCTTAAGAATATGTTATTTTTTTTTAGCTGAAGAATACGCCTGTATTCACTTTATGGAAAATTTATGTAATAGAAATAGATGAACGGTTGTTGATGAATATCATTGTCGATTGCTCACTCACAATATGCCTTGCAGAACTGTTTTTAGCACTATCCATCAACGTTTTAAAGAAACAGGCAAGTTTCCTGCAGCTACTTCTGAGTGCCCCATGCAACTGGAACTTGTAAAGAAGAGGCAATACTTAATATGGTTGACGCTTAACCATCTACTTAAGTCCGAAGAATAACCAACAGTTAGGTTCAACAGTTGCTTGGCCGCCAAGGTCACCATACTTAAATCCCCCAGATTTTTTTATGGGAAAAGGCTGAAACATTTGGTTTTTACCAAATAGCTTGTTGCTAGAATAATGGATGCTGCAGAAACTATTCGTACTTATACTGAGACTATCAGCAGATCTACCGCTTCAATTCTAAACAGAGCTAGATTATGAATACAGCAACTGGATTAACATTTTGAACAACTAATTCAATAAAGTGGCTTCTTGTTAAGTGATTTTCATTTTCTCGCGCGGTAGAGCACCGCATAATATCTGCATTAGTAGAGTGATCTGAAATTACAAATTTTTGTAGCTCAAGAGTGCTGGGCATATATTCATTAGACATTTTTAATTTGAAATTGCTTCAGTAACACGTCACTAAGCTTAAAAAGAAATACAGGAGGTCCATTCATTTATTTATTGTTCTTTATTTATCATTATTTTATGTATATTGTTAATAAAGTATTTCATTGAACCAAGGTGAATTGATTCCCTTTATATGGAAACAAATGTATAACATCTATATCTTCACAAGTATCTGATAATTGTAAAGTTGAAGCAACGTAATAAATTGAGGATAATATGCAGAAATAGAGCTAAAAGCAACTTCATATCTTGTTTGTATGTATTTTCTTTTAATTTTCGTGATCTCATTTCAGGCTTTAGAACTAATGTGAACATATTATTTCTATTCTAGTGTTTAGATGTATACGACCTCGAGATAGGTTAGATAATCGCCCGTATGTATTGTTATCCTTATATAATAATGTAATGAAGTTAATTTAGTACTTCATAGCAACAAAAGGAAGGAAAACTGCGGGAGGAAGTAAAACTCACAGACATTACACCTTTCACGGTCATCAACTAAATCGTAAATAGTGGCACCTTCACAATATATAGCGACAATAAAGAGGTTCGCAACGGTCCGAGCCATAACAATAGCATCAAGAGTATACGCCGCATCAGCACGACCTCACCAGGCACTAAGGTGTGAGGGTTGTTCAATAAAGGGTCGGCCATTTGCCTGGTAATTGCATCATTTGGATGCTGATGTTACCCGGCAATACATATATATTGGAACCTGCCTAAAGTGCATGCACGACACAGCGAGAGTGGGCTTATATTTGTTTAGGATTACCATAGTGTTTATTCTTTTTTTTGCTCCTAGTGCTGCCGGCGCTTTCTCGTAAGTCCGCCCGCCTTTTCCGTCACACTTTGCATGCGAGAAATCCACTTAACCCACGACCATTGACGCTTATATCTCACTGGCAACATCTGTATATACACATATGCATGCGCGATCTCATATTTTTCATGACTAAGGCAAAATGCTACGTTTTATTAGATAATACCTACCTGTTCGTTCTTTGTATTTCTCTTTATTTGCGTTTTCATTTTTTTTTATTAGATATGTTTGTATCTATCAATAACAAGCTCTCTGGTTTTTGCTGTATCCACATATACATTTCTGTATATGTATGTACCTACCTATGTAAATGCTCTCTAATGTTATAACAGTTTTGCAAATTACTTTTACATTAAACTTTTAGGTATAATTTAGATTTAATACAGATTTGAAATATTAAAATTTTAGCGTATTAGAATTAGCCTTTTAAAAGCTTTTTTTAATTTTTTAATTTTTAGAGATTTTTTAATTTTTATTGTTATCATAATTTACCATTTTAAGCCGTATTTAAGATAGAATTCAATTATATAGCATGACCAATTTTATTAGTTATATTATATTAACAATATTGGTTATATTTGGTTACGTATTTAGCGTAAATAATATTTTTCTTTAATTGCGTAAAGCTAATTGGTCCCACAGGCTACTTCGCCAATGTAATATAAACTTTTTTGTAACTTACCGATAACCTAAAAATATTTTAATTTTAAATAAGCAAATATTCCATGAAAATACTGTTCATGTACTCGGATGATTTTCAGTAATACATCTCGTATTATCTTATAAACTTATAAATTAAAAATTCTGTAAGTAATATATTAGGGTTGGGAAAAAGTTGTGGCGTTTTTCCCGATGCACCCACCTCTTCGTCGCTCTATTCTGCAGTTTGGTATCGTATACATATTTTCTTCACTTATTGAAAACAATATACTAATATATTACTCGAATATCTCGCCATTATTATCTTATGTATTAGAGATCTTGCTGAAATAACTTAGAACTTTGTCTTTCAAAGGAACCAAATTTCATACCAGCCTTTTAATTAAATACTTTATGATATCTACATCAGAAAATTTGTCATCAATAGCTGCACAAATATATTTGATTTTACTTACATAGTTAATACACAATTGATCAAATAGCGAAGGCGTATTGCTTCCGACTATTGTTGCTTCCATTTTACCAATATTTGTTCAAGCGGCTCTATTTTTAACCATATTGATATTATTTTAAGATCGTTATGTACCTTTTAGACGCCAAAATTGACATCATCATTTGCAATACTAGCCAAAGTATTCACTAATTGTTTAAATAAAGTTTAGGACCTTCATAATAATAATAATATTCATGCTTTCACATTCTTCAATTATATCAGATATGTTTGTCACTGAACATTTGCACGAGTATTTTAGACGACAGATTACTACGCCCAGTTGTTTTCCCAAACCGATAATGGACGCTGCTTATCTAAACTTTTTGCAATACACAATGAGTGGTCTTTTGGATGACATTCCTTCTGATAGATCCGATTTCGGTACATATATAGTTTCAGCACGAGTGGTTCTCTGGCACATGTTCTGATTGGCGTTAGAGAGCATATAGGTGGAACTTGTATACGTAAATGTAGAAAGAGGTGGACCTGTAATATATACGTTACGACTGAGACTGATCACGAGGATAAATCAAGGATGCCACCGCACCCGAGTTAATGTGTAGGTTTTCGAAAAGTTTGAAGATCCCTGTGACAAAAATGTGATTGCTGTATAAATGAAATGTTTGTTCATAAATTACATTTTTCGTTTATTTGTATATAATAAAAAAGTGCTTCGTATCTCCGAAACCGACTATTTTCCGGCCCATGTTCTTTAAGATTTGTGTGCTTATATTGGGCCATACTATTACTTTTCAAAGTTAGTAATACATTTTTTAAAATCACAAATACTTACACAAACAAAGAATTTATTCCTTGAAGGCCTTCGAAATTTATTAATTCAAATAACTATCCGAAGTAAGTGTTTAAACAATTTATTCTCTACTGAAGATGTAGTCGCTTTTGCACATTCTAAATTGGAATATGCGTGAAATTTTGAAACCCATCGTATCAAGCGAATTCTATCGGTTGATTTATATTTAGTCCGATGGATCTAACATAAAAATAAGTAAAGCTTTGGCGAAACTTCTAGTGAGATTTCATAGTTGAATATATTGAAACTTATGAGACGACTATATCGAATATGTTGGTGTTACGATAAAGTCCATTGTCCAGTAAGAAAATTCGTCTTTAGGAAGACGTTGCCTTGCTGCTCTCATTTCTGAAGAATGGTTAGTTCTATGTAGGTCGTGTCGACATTAATTTCAATTTAAGTCCTTGTGAACAATGTGTTATGTTTATTGCTCTCGTAATTTTAAATTATCTTCTTGCAGTGTATCCTAACTATTATATACTTTTATTTTTCTTTCATTTGATTAAAATAATATATTATCTGAAGAAGAAAGAATTCTAATCGCAAATTACAGACGCAATACTGTAAGCTTAGTAAATCAAAATTCTACGTTTCGATACCTTTATTTACAACTTGCTGTCCATACACTATTTGGAGATCTTATCTATTTGTCACTGCATATACATAAAAGCAACCAACTGTAGTGGATATATGTACGTATTTAGATTTTCCGGTCATCTAAAGAAGCACGCTTTTCACCTTTGAAAATATTGAGCAAATCGTAAAAAATTGGAGCAACGATATAATTCAGGGGTAACATTGAAAGTGCGGGAACTGTATCTTCGGTAAAAACATTTGGGTTTTTTTATACAAAACACACCAAAAAATAATATGAGGCATCAAAGTCAAAATATTTTAGTCGTCATAGCTAGTACGATCAAGATCTTTAACTATGTGCAAATAACATGTGGATTTTAAGTATCTTGGGTTTTAACAGTAGAAGACACTAACTATAAAAATCAGCCTAAATAGGAAACTGTTGATCATCTTCTTATATTTATATTCACGGCATGACAGTGAAACGTAAAACTTTGTCTTAAAGTATAGAAATGTGGATATGAAGCCGTTTCGAGATCCACTACTATAAATTATTTTTTGGTGCTAATTAGTTATATTTGATGCAGAATCTTTTTATAGACTTGGACACACATTTGAAGTTTTTCATATATCAGGAAAAGTATTTGTTTTTAAGGCCAAGTTCAATAAAACTGTTAGAAAAATCGTGAACAAGAAAGCTTGATACAGATTCTTGTACCGTCATCGTTTCCTCTTTTAGTTTTCTTATTTTTCTGTCAAGATTATTTTTTTTGCAAGGGAAATAACTTGTTGTTTCGTTTAGATATATATATATATATATATATATATATATATATATATATATATATATATAGTCGTATATAGTCTTTTTAATTCATGCAAATAATACGAACCACTTGTTCGTTTATAACGCTTGAAATGACTGTCTTATTATTGTTATATATGCACTGACGCAGCAAGAGTAGAATACATATTTGGTAATTTCTTTATCAATTGTAGTTTTAAGTTGTGACATTCAAGTTTACAACGTGAAATCAAATGTATGAAATTCTGAATATGAACCGAATAATTACAATAAAAATGTCAGTAACTATTATTTCGTTTAATTTAGGAATTTATTCGGCAGAAAAAGTGGAAAATTTTAATTATTGTGTAAAGCGGGCGTCCAATTATGCTGAATTTAATTAATACAAATAGAGAAACTACGCATTTAGAAAGCAGGGCTTTAATGTTGGTATACTGTGGATGATGTGCCGGTTTGAAATATTCAAAATGACTAAATCATAAAATATGAATTAGCATTGTCCCCGGATATAATCATATCATAACACGGCTGTCCATCATGAACATTTAAATAATCTGTCCGGTTCAGGCATGTCCACGTCATCTGTCCTAAACAATTATTTATTGCCCACCTTGTACGCAGCATATTTATAGTATTTAATTAATTGACACGACGGCAGAGCGTTGTAAATATCCCCAGTCCAGTTCCATGGATCAACTTTGTATGTATGTCGACTACATAAATTATTTTGCATCAGATAGCGCACCGAATATAAATATCAAAAATTCTCAGCGAAATTCCATCGGACTGCTGGTCATCGAGAAATCCTAATCCCTAATTAACAGACCATTTTTTTATAGTCAACTTCTTTCAGCTGTGCAACAAGTTTTACTGTTGCCAGAATAAATTCAATTATATTCTCCGACAATTGTAACAAATAAGAGAATACAATATCAAATATAAAGGAATTGGTAGGCATTAATTTACTCATGTGATTATGAATTAGTTATTATATCAATGCCGAAATCTGTATACTTCCATATAATTTTAACTGAAACTAGTTATACATCTTAAAATTTAAAATTATCCAGGATATTTTTAAATATGGAAAATCGTACTACAGTTCCTAGGCAGTATTAGTGTGAAACTTCATTGCATTTTAATTTAAATTTGTTTCCATATACATATATGCATAATTTGGTCCCTTTGTGTTTTAGGGGAGCGTTTCTCAACTTTTTTGCACAGTGGCTAAGTAAATTTGTTTATACTGTTACAGTGCCCCGAATATATAGTTCACGATCTAACAAAATGGATCTATTTTTTTAATGTTTTACCCGTCGAAGTTATGTACCGACCACTAGACCGGTAATGTTCATAAAGTTTGCGATCCATAAAAATTTCGGTGTGACCCAATATTGTTTCGTTACCCAAAAGTGGAGAAACAAGTTATAATTTCATTTTAAACACTAAACTGTTTTCATTCAAGGCATGTTGAAATAATGTTATGTTTACTCACACTTCTTTTCTATTTGACTCAAGAGATTCTTGAAACAATCTTTTACATTAACATTTTTTAAATGCATGAGAAACATGCTCGGTGCATTGCTAATAGGTAACTAAAAACGATAGTTGAATGAATGCGGTTTGTATGGACTGAATGTATTATTTCTAGCCATCTAGTTTCTAGTTTATTTCCATTTATAATAGTGGCTAATAGTAATAATTTCTATTTATAATAGTATCTAATAGTTTATTTAAATTTTTTCTAGATCTTCTAGTTGATGTTGAAATTGATGGAGCCTGTGGTTGATTAACTTAATCACTAAGGTTGATATATAACCCCTTTCCACATTCACTTTTGTATTTCTGTATACGCATTTCGACAACCAAGTTGTCATCATCAGCATATAACCGCAAAATGTCGCACCTGGTAACCACGGCGAAAAATACCTGTACGAAAACACACTCCGTACGCTGTACACACTGTTGAGAACCTAAACTTTAAGATATAAATGAATAACCTAAACCTAAATGTACACTTTCGCCGTGGTTTACCAGGTGCGACACTTTGCGGTTATCTGCTGATGATGACAACTTGGTTGTCGAAATGCGTATACAGAAATACAAAAGTTAATGTGGAAAGGGGTTATATATCAACCTTAGTGATTAAATCTAGATCTTCTCTTTATGCATTTGCCCATTTACCTTACATCCCATACGTTTTGAGCCCGCTAATGATTCTTTATCCTCACCAAAAATTCTAATTATCTAAGCTTTCTATCTTCCAGTAATTCGTCAACAGATTTTATCTCAGTTCCTTTCTTATATCCTTCTTCCTTCTTTTATCGATTTTCTTTTTTTCCAGGACTCCTTTGATATGCTTCATTTCCCTTGCTCGTATTTTTTCTTACTATCTTCTTAAAAATGTCGCCAAATAGTAATATTGGTTTTCAAGTCCAAAAGTATGCTTTTTTAAATATGCACCATACTAAAGTATATGTATTTTGTATGTAGTGAAAAATGATAGGCTTTTCATACTTCGTTATTTTCATAATAAGACTGATAACATTAGTAGTTTTATTATTTATTTCATAATAACAAGTAAGTTTATTTTGAAAATAGTAATTAGAAATAAATTATAGCATGATGATAAGCTGTATCTCTATCGGTTAAAAAAACAGCTAGTTTAAAGTACTCGTAAAAAACATAATATCCCACAATAGCTTTGTTGAATTAGATTCGTTTTGAAATACCTATACAACAGATTTATATCATTAAATAATAGCATTATTCGTCACTTGTTCTAACATTAAAAAACTAGATAAAAAGATTTGCAGGCAAACTATCTAACTGTGATAATATAAATAATGATATAACTCAAATTTTATGGCATGTTTTGGTACTAAACACTATTTTCAGTTAATCAAAACATTTTGGTTAGAACTGTCACTTTTATGAAACTGATATGATAGTAGAAGTAAATCAGTTTCACTTATCTTTTAGAGTGAAATTCTAACAGGGAATGTGATGAAAACGGGTTTCGATTTTACAAGATAAACAGTAACCTTGATGTCTAGAATTTATAACAATCACACATCAATTACATAGTTATAAATTATCTACCCGAGCATAAATGTGTAGTACTGCAATTGCTGTTATTACTTTGTGAAAGTAAGAAGATCTGAAGTAGAACAAACACAAATAAATACATTATTCTCATTACTTTGTTTAAGCTGAACAAAATGGCATAATTTATATCTTAAAGTTATTCACCTCGACCAGTTCTTTCACAATTTGATCTTAATTGACATAAAATTTTATTTTACACAAGTTTATAAATCCAAGCAATATGTCACGGTAATGTTTTGTTCAGCGATTCTAACCCAAACTGAAACTTAGATTAATAGGATTATATTAAGAATATTGAACATATCGTGTATACATACATACTAAAGCCAACTATCTAAAACTAGAGTGAAAGCTATTCTCGGTAGTTCCACGTGTTCGATATGAATCAATCACACATCAGAACGGGGCTCTGGATCAAAGTACTTTAAATTGACGGTAAGCGGATGGTTACCATTTGTTTGACAGATGTATAGAGCACCAGTGTCAACTCTCCTTCGTATTTATTAGAGGCAACACTACGGACTTATGGATGGCTTTGACGATGTTAATTACGAGTGGTGGCTGGCGATGTTATTTCAGATAAAACTTCTCATACAACATACAAGTGAATAATCTTAAGGAATTTATTAACGAAATTGTATTTGCATTTGCAAAGGATTAGATATGTATATTTGTAAATTGGATATTTACTGAACTCTAAAAAAAATTCTATAATTACAACAAACAATAAAATAAATTAATATTTTTCTATTTAGAATGTCTTTCAATGTAAATTTCATCTGATTATTACGAATGAAATAAATTCAATTTTGTGCTCTTCCTCCTATGTAAATTAATTCGCATTATTATTAATGTTTATTACTGTTATTATTATTATTATATAGTCATACATTAAAAATTCCCCACTCTTGCTCTTTATATCTATCTCGAGATTCTTAACATCCTCGAGTTGGGGCGAACAATTTCATTTAATTGAAAAAGTTATTACAATACATATGTGACATATATATATATATATGTATATATGTGACGTGCTTGATAAATCTGGGTATGCTTATAATATTCAGTGAATTTAGGGTACCAATTTCTTATAATGGCGAATATCTGCGTGATCACTCTTGACCATCATCGGTTTCTATACGAAGGAACGGAAAAAACGACAGTTGCATTAAGAATGACAATAATAAAGGGAATGAACCGCATATTTTAACTTATTTAAACATTTTAATATTGTATTATTGCTATTATTCTTTATTTTAAGAAATAAAAAAAGATTAATATATTTCATGTATCGATGATGAAGAGTTTTGGTGACTGATAAAAATTTACTTTATTTTTTTTGTTCTACCAATTACTCATTCCTAGCAACGATTATATCTTCGTCAGGAAGAAAACTAGTTTCTCACAAATATCTAATCCTCTTAATAAATAAAAAATAATTTCTAAAAGCACTACGAGCTGCTCAAAAATGTCAAAACTAGCATTATAAATAACAGTTATTTTAAAGCTACTTACGCGTAGAGCGGTCATTCCTTGTCAGCAGGACAGGATAGGATCCGTTGTAGCAAGTACGTATGAGCTAACAAACATATAGCATATAGGCGACTGAGCATAGTGAATACTATCGATTAGCCTACTGTCATTTGGTATGTACTTAATACAATCCTAATGTGCTGACAAGTGTGACCATTCTATTTATGAGGTATTACACTAATGCATCAAAACACCTCCTTTCAATTTTCTTCGTCTATTATCTATATTACCTCACGAACTATAACCATGTAGTACGTAATATCTATTTTGAAATTGTGTACCTACTTAGTAAATAAACAATAAAGAAAGTACAATCAGTACAGAAAAATATCCTCATGCTCTCGCCGGTGAAGAAGTTGGTTGTAGTTTTGCAGCATTGGCTCCCATATCTCTGCTACAAATTTTACATACGCCTTTCTAAATATAATTATCCTAAGATAATTTCTTAAATACTTGACATAGCAGATAAACATCTTCTAATGGATTGCTTACACCATTGTGAATTATCTAAGGTAATTAATCGCCTCTGCAGACGTACTTTCTAACAGCTCTTTTTTCAAAAAGCGCGATTACCACTACAGATTAAAATTAATAATAAATCTCGAACTAAGCAAGCCGGACTTTTGAAAGTTCCAATAACACCCTTCTATGTTTATTAATGTCTAACTATGTTAGAGATACTGAATCGTGGGCAGTCCTTATATTTGCAGTAAGTATTTATTAATAAGAAACGTTGTCAAACTCAAAATATATTTTCTAATTTCTTTGAATCTGTTTCAAAATGCATCAGACTAATTAAACTATTTGCATAATACTATGGTTAGTAATTATATGTGTTGTAAACTGTTTTACTAAAGTTTTATATTATAGAAAGTATAAAATATCTTGACTTGCATGACTGACACACCTGAGTACACCTGAGAAATAAAGAATGGTATTCTGTGACTTATTTACAAAATAAATTACTAATTGTTTGTTAATTTTTCTTAATATATGCCGTGTTAACCAACTAAATATTTATTGTTGCATAATATTTGGAACAACGTTTTTCATAGATTTTTTTCCTACCAATTAATATAAATTTAACCGTTTTTATTATCATGACGCTATACTAAATTTTACTTTTTTCCGATATTTAAGCAAACTTGTCAAACGTTTTTATTCTCTTGAATAATTTATAATATTAAATACCTTCTACAAACTAAATGTAATAACCAAGGATAATTGCTGAAATTTCACAAATAAGTTTTGCAAATCGCACACTAATTAAAGTTATTAACATATATTTTGTGCCAATTATTGTAGATCTCTTAAATTTATTATCTGAAATTAATTATACCATTTTAACATTCGCCGCTTAAAAATAAAGTGCTATTTCATTAAAATTTATACGATTTTATTAAGAAATATTTAGGAAGCTCTAAATTGTAACGTAGCGGTTTATTGGCCTATCATTGCGAATGTTGAAAAATTCTTATAGAATGTTGCAAAATGTAAGGTAAATTTGAATGGAGGCTGTGGTTGATTAAAGTAAACAGATAAGATTAATATAACCTATTTCCACAATAATTTTCGTATTCTGTATAGGTATTTCGACAATTAAGTTGTGACTACAAGCAGATAAATAATCAGCGTACAGAATACGTTGAACCACGGCACAATAGACTCAAAGACAAAGTCTGTACTGGACTTGCACCGTCGAAAGCGAAGCACATACTGTAGATTTGTTTCACGAACTTTTACCTGTATTCGAGCCTTAAACTGAACCTTTGTGTTAGTCGTACATTACTTTTCTATGAAGTGGAACAGACATGAGATAGGAACCGAACTCTTATCGGCGTTTAACCCATGGTTTTTGCTTTTTCAAATGTACTTATATGCTTTCATAGATATCTAATTCGAGATAATTATACATGTTCTTAACCAATGTAAACAATCCGTGGTTACGTTACGATTATTCTCTAACACATGCTTTGCCAAACTAGATTTCTCAGATCAAATAAATTTGATATGCGCCGTATGTTCTTTTTATCTGTACTAAACTTACATCGTTTAGTGCGGATTTTGTCTCTGTATGGATTGTGTCGTGATTCCATGTGCCACACTGTGATTGATGATGACAACTTAGTTGTCGAAATACGTATATGGAATACGAAAATTAATGTGGAAATGGGTTATATTAACCTTAACTGCTTAATTTAATTAATCACAGTCCCCGTTAAAATTTGCCTTCAAGATAACTTCCCGGCCAAAGGATTCAACATGTTATACGAAATATACAGTGAAGCTAAGTTATTAAGTACAGATATTCATTACTTAAAACGGCGTAAAAATGGAAATGTTTTTCCTAAATTTATTTAAGTAATAGTAACGTTGAATTGTGAGAAAATGAGAAAATCATTTCATATGCGAAAATGAAATGATTAAAACTAGAGATGAAATATATGTACAGTAAAAAAAGTAGATTATAATTAGAATTACATGAGTTACATTTAAAATTAACAAAAAGTTTAAATTATTATGAATTTGAAGAGTGGTGTAATTTTTACAGGAGAATCGATGAAATCACGAACCACAAATTAGAAAGAAAAATTAAAGATCTTAATAAGAAATTTAAAGATTTATATCTGCTATCAGAGAATAGTTTTGATATAAACCCTATAAAAGGAACACTGGTCGCCAATAATTATCTGACTTTTAATCAAGAAGAAATAGTCTTGTTAAACAAAAGTTTAAAGCATTGCTCACCCAACCGTGATTCTCCTACCGAGGAGGTGACTGCAAGCATTGAAGCGTCTATTAAGAATTTAAAACCAAGTTCAAAAAACTTCATTACAGGCTTGTAAGATCCAAATTAAACAGAATTTATAACAACACAAACAAAAGTCAGATAATCATGAATGAGACAGTCTTAGGTCTAAAGATTGTTTTTATTTAAAAGCAAATAAAGGGAACAAGTTAGTAGTTTTGGGCGAAGACGATTATTTTCAGTGTAAAACTTATTTCACAAGGTCCATATATTGAATCAAAGAAAAATCAATTACCAAAAATTATTATAAAATTGTCCAAAGTTAACTCCTAACATGAATTATAGATTAATTGTAAGTGTGAGTAATCCGTTGAACTCTATACTGTACTATTTGCATGAAATACTTAAACTAGGTAACTCAATGAGACCAATTGTCTCAGGCATTAATTTCCCACTTCATTTCAGAGTGGTTTCTGAATGAATACAAAAATTTGTTGGAAAACTCGAAAGCTTATCAGTCGCTAATTCAATAGAATTTATTCAAATAATTAAATATTGTAAATTAAAACACGTGCAAATTTTGGTATCATTCAACGTAACGTCATTGTTTCTTTCAGTACCGACTCCATAAACTTCAACTTTATAGAAATGAGATTGAATCGGAAAAGCTAAATGAATATGTGCGATTGACAACCATATACATATGTATGTCCCAAAATTGTTTCCAATACAAAGGCAAGTTCTATGAAGAGAAACAAGGAACAGCAATGGGCAATTGCTTTTCAACATTTTTAGCGGATTTATTTGAGTAATTTTGAAGTTGAATTTAAACATAACGCTAAATAGTGTCTAAGAATTTGGATCAGGCATGTACATGACATTTACGGGGCTTTTCAAGACAAATAAATGTAACGTAGACGACTTCGTCAAGCAATTAAATTCAAAATTCCCGGCGATTAAACTTACGGTAGAATAAGAAAACAATGACACTTTATCTTTCTCATACACCCTAGTAATTGGAAACAAACATAAAGTAGAAATTGACATTTTCCGAAAAGAAACTAATGTTCATATATTTATCAAGGCCGATTCAAATTACAGCATGCAACAAAAGATGGCTTCTTTCAGTTTCCTTATTAATCGTTTGCTTAGTTTCCTACTAACAAAATTGAGATACGAAAAAGAGTTGAATTTTATTAATTCGGAAATAATCAATGGATTAGTTAGTAAGACTAAAATAAAAAGGGCATCCGGGATACCATATATGTGTCATCTCAAAGCAATCGAGAATATTGTAATCCAGGCTATCTTTGCAGTTAATTACAGATATTTAGAATTGCTTATGGCGTGTGTTTATAATAATTTATAATAAATGTTTGAATATACTGTTGCAAACACACTAATCCTTCATTTAAAATTCTTAAAAATATTTTAGTTCTTCTATAGTTGCGTCGCGTACTGAAGACTTGATTCAAATTGTTAAGATTACAAAACCGGTTTATAAATATTATTTTCTATTCGACCAAGTATATAATAGTCTGGAGATGTTAAATATGATGATCTTGGTAACCAAAAACCTTGATTTACACACTATGTGAAATTTTATGTGTAAATCCAATACAGTGTAAAATATTTTGGCGTCGAAGTTAGCACTAACAGGTACTAGTTTACACACCATAATGTTATACTCTTAAGATAGTGTCAGTTGTATATATGTTAGTTTTGTGTCAAAGAATACTAAATTACAAAACGCTATTTCACTAAATAAATCTATGTGTTATACACATTCTATGTCTCTCTCTGCAAGAATTGGCTATAAGAGTATACACCCCATTTAGATTAATATACAACTAACTTATAATCTGACATTGTCTATGTAATACATCGAGGTATATCAAGTAACTATTAAATTATTTCTTACACAGAATTTAGAAAAAAATAATTGATTAACGAGGTTTTGAATAAATTTTTTGAAAATTCATTTAATTTAATTCTGTTTTCATCTCAATTACCATACCTGAGATAGCTCAGAGAATTTATCGACATCACAAAACTATCCTAGCACGATCTAAACGTTTCGGCAACTCGGAGCGTTCACAAATCTTACGTAAACTCATCGTGCAGAAGTAAACAGCAATTTTGTTTCAGCAGTATCAACAACAATAAAGTATCTTGAAGATTCTATGCAGCACGTTTAAAATTTGATAGGGGCCAATTTAACATTTTCTATTTAGCTGTACTCTGCCGGAATTCATATTGATATACCGCATAAAAACCTTTGCCGTCGAAATACCCAAATAATGTTGAAAGAAAATTCAAGTAAATTTTATGCACGTATACAGCCGTGCACAATTATATTCAGTATAGTTATAAACGTTTTCTAATATGCTTCGTAGCAATTTAAATATAATCTTCAACACCTATAGCACGGTACATTAAGTAATATTTTGTATGTTATTATTAAACATAGTTATGATATGGATATTATTACATTATTGTTATCATATACATATAACGCAATATCAATTAAATGTTTATACTTAAGGTTAGTTTACTTACATTACTTTATATTCCTTAATTGATTTCGTAAGTGTACTTCTCTAAATATATTTATAAATGTAGTGCACAGAAAGAAACCTGTAAGAAGTTTGTAGCATTCTTGGTGTGGTGCCAGTTAAAAGTGGGTAATTTCACCCTCTTTCACCCCGCTAGCGACTCGCACCCCCCCCCCCCCCCCTGATTTATGTGAATCCGGAATCATGGCCTTCTCCTCCTCCTAGCGGGCGCATACAGCGCGCGGATATTTATTTTATACATCTGTTCCCCTTGACATAATGTCTCTCTATATATCGCGTGCATGCTTTTAGAGTGAAGGCTGTTAAAGAGCGAGAGGCCGAATGTGATGTCCGCAAGTGCAAGGGAGACAGTTATAGAACTTCGGATGGATGGATCGCGTCTCAGGGTGGTGGGAGTAGTCATTGAGAAAAGATATACGAGTATGAGTTTGTTGTACTGACTACTACTGACTGCATGAGTGTGCTTTATATATATCGGGCCTTGCGGGCATTGCACCCCGTGTGTCCCACACGTTCCTTATGATTCCGTGGTTCTTCTTATAGTGTATACGTAAGTATGACATCGTATTTTTGCAAAGAAGTGACAGACAAAATCACCTTCGTCATCTCATATCAGTGAGAAGTATTTGTTTATATTGGTGACACGGCTACAGGAAAATACTAGTATCATTTTTACGAGATTCGTTCTGAATATTTGTCTTATTTTCTGGCACTACTCTGTTTCGATTGTAAATATCATATATGTATATATATATATATATATATATATATATATATATATATATGTCAAATTAAAATTGAGCAATAAAAAATATTGTAGTTTTGTATAAATATAATAATAATAATATTCTTTATTTCCAAGAGACAAATTCCACTTACAAGAAATAATATACATACTTACCTATATAATAACATGTTTTTCACAGTAATTTAACGAAAATATAAAACAAGGAAACATCCACACCATGTCAACTATTCCATGCCATATTAACTCAACATGTCAGGATATAGCCTATTTGCATTGGTCACGCGGCTTCTTCAAAAATTAAATCCAGTTTTACAAACCAAAGACTTCATTCGACTTCACAGATTCATTGATCACGTACTATACGAGGGAGTAGCAAAATTAATTTGCTGGTATAATTTAATAAATTTAATAAAAAGCTTGAGCTAGCTCAGGTACAGAAAAATAAATACAATACCACTCTATTAAGATATTGTAGTCAGTGCCGCGTGAGGGATGAAAGCAGTCTTACAACTCAAGTAGTTTACTTAAACGCTTTTGCACCAAAAAAATAGATGCCATGTAATAGCACCATACCCTAACACTCTAACTTACTATGATCATACGAATAGGTAAACTGCAAGCATTTTAGAGTACAGTGTTTTTAAATTTCCTACGGATGTATATAAAGAAGCCCAAAGACATAGTAGCAGAGCTACATATAGCATAAACATAACTGTAGAGTAGTATCAAACAAAATATTAATATAACTTAATAATTAATATTTTACGAAGAAATACAACCCGGTTGTAATCCTTTGTACGCAGCAGTAAAGAGGTGGAATAAATACTAACAGAATTTCAAATGAGAGAAACTTATGTAGATTCTCAATAGAGAGAAAGAACAATAACAAACGTGAATATAGCAATATTTATATAGTAATTTGAATAACAATTTCTTTATTTCTCTGTAAAAAGCAAACTGATGAGTGCAAAATCCATACAGATGTGAAAATTTATAAAGCCTATTTAATATCATCTGTACAACAATGGTAGCAGTAGCTAGTAGTAACTGTTCTATATTAATGTAAAATGTAAAAAACTATTGTCTATTTACTGGCAACAACCTTTTTTCGTTTTTGGATAAATATTTGAAATGTTCCTATTATTTTTTAAAATAATATTCTAGCTAAGAGAAATGTGTGATAAGTCAATTTCAAATGCTTGTCCAAAAGCAGAAACGAATTTTACGGATAATAAAACATTTACATTAACAATGTTACTGAAAATTGCGAATGTATTTTATGTATTTTGGTAGCGATCAGAAGAAATTGATACAAATTTGTTGGATGTATAGCACCAACAACAATATGTATTACACGCTTACTTAATATATCTGTGCTTTCGTCGACAGGAACCTGAACAAATTTTTTTTAAATATATATTTTGATTACCTCCAAGACTTTTGGAGTGATGTTTTGGCAAGTAATATTTACTTAATGTGGAATATATTTTTTGGTATACGTGGCGAAGAAATTTCACAGAAGTAGAATTTTTAGTTTCGCTAGAAGGATATAGACAGCAGCCCTAGACACTCCTTAAATGTTACCTGTTTGAATTAATTATTACTTGTTAATTTGTGTAAATGTCGTGTTTATTTCGACTTTTGAATACGACGAAAATTTTTACAACTACAACACAATTTTATATTGTTAACAACTGAGAAGCAATCATCCTTCAGCAATTTAATCTGGATGAAGATATTTGAAGATGTATCTGCGATAACTATTTTGAACGGAAAAATAAAAAGAGTACGTTATGTATGTATATATATATAGCATATTTTTTACTCTTCCTTTTATTGTATCATTATATATATATATATATATATATATATATATATATATATATATATATATATATATATCAATATCAGGCATCCTATGACATGATTGCCATAGCTTAAGAATGTATTGCTGAAGTAAAATGATTACAGAACATATGCCTAAAACTGAGGTACAAACACTTGAAATTTCAGACAACCCTAGTAATTCAGGCGATTGGTTGGTGTGATATTATTGACGACCGTCCCGTCCCATTGGTCCACTTGTAACGAGAAACGTCTCACGGTGGTTTGTTATTTACGTTTCCTGGAAAATGATCTTACAACATTACTGGATGGCCTTCTTCTTAATGCAAGACGACGAGTGTGGTTATAGCATGATGGTGTACCTGTGCACATTGGTTAACAAGTACCAGATTTTCTTAATCAAAATTATATAAACCGGTGAACTGGAAGTTGTTGGAATTGTTGGCCGCTAAGGACACTAGTGTCGCTGAAACTATTCGTGCTCGTCCTGAAACCGTTAGTAGCGTTATCTCTTCAATTCTAAGAAGAGTTAGGCTATGTGTACAGCGACTGGGTGAACATTGTGAACAACTAATTCAATAACGCGATTTCTTTTTAAATTATTTTCATTGAGATTTTGAGGTACATAATACCTGCATTACTAAGGTTATCTAAAACTATAAATACTTGTAGATAGTTACGATAGAGCTTCGGGCATATATTCGTTATACATTTTTAACTTGAAATTGCTTCAGTAACACATCCCTAAGCTGTGATAATCATATCATGGAACACCGGTATATAACGATAAAACAGTGACAACAAGAAACATTTATATTTAGCATATAAAATCGAAAGTAAGGAAGAAATTCATTAATATTGTTCTATAAATTAAAATTTAGACAGAAATTTTAGTGCGAAACTCACAGTTTTGAAATGAGCGCAACCGAAAAAATCTACCAGATTTAAACTTGGAGGCCATGCAAGCCATTCAATTGAATCCTTTACGCTCCATCCACTAGTTTGGGCATTTTTCGTTGAAAAATTTCGAGCATTATGCACATAGTGAAGGTGTGTTCTGTCTTATTAGAACAACATTTAGATGCAATTTCCTATTTTCTTCAGTACTAAGAACTTGATCACGTAAAAATCTAAAAGTCTCTGTCCAGCTAGTGTACCATTAACGAAAAACCTGTGGATGTTGAGAATGCGCTTCTTATATTCAATGGCGGTTATGTATTGACCAATACTGATAATTATCGCGGCTAGCAGTACAACTCAAATAAAACGGAGGCTAGTCAGAAAACAGTCAATCGTAAGTAAAATATCAGTCATTGTTACAAATCCCCATCACTCCCACATGTTCATGCATAGCCATTCTGGCTATTGATCAACAACTTAAATCGTAGTTTAGTGCGTGGGATGAAGAAGTTTATGGTAATTCTTCTAATACTCTAACAATGTTTTCATTAGCTGCGCCTTTTCGTCTGTGCTTTTCGGTAAGTTCTTGGTTAAGTTATATTTCTCAAAGTTTTAACCATGACAGTTCATGATATCAGATCTTGATGCAAATTGCTAAATAAATAGCAGTTTATTAGTTCTGAATCACTCGCCAACATTAATTATCATTAATATTTTAATACGTTTCTTTAAAACTATTCTTAATATTTGGGAGGGTATAAAGTTATTTCTGACATGTCAAGTGAGGCGCTAAATTTTAATTCCATTGCCTACTAAAAATAAGGATAATTTTAAAATATCAGTTTTAAGTAAACATGTCTGTCGCTATTGAACGAAAAATACTAAATCCAAAGAGAGCACTACCCAAATTTTCAAAAATATACAGGATATTTCATTTTAAAATAAAAAATGTAAAATAATTTTCTTGTAAATCGGAAATCTGATTTAAATATATACTCATCGAATCCCCTATTGGCATTCTCTTAAAAGTGAAAAATTTGATTCAAATCTAAGTAACCGTATCAGTGATCTGGCTCGTAAACTTCCGCGGTTATTGTCTATACTTTCTTCATCTCGGCTTCAGAGCTTAACAGTCGCGCTGAAACTGCATAATTATTTTAGCATGACTGTCAAGCCCTGAAGATGTCTCATACAAGTGATGACGAAACGTTGGTGCCAGTATCGCCGAAGACGCGGTTACAGTCTGGAAGTCAAGATAAAGAAAGCATATCAAAGATATTTAATATATATTAAACAGAACTGACAAAAATATAAAATATCAATGTTCTGGAAACCCGAATATTTACTTACTGTATATGTTGTTGTATGTATCAAAGTTATATTGTTCATCAAAATTTCTAATCTATATCAATTATCAATATTACATATTTTACGCTTTACAATAATAGTTTATTGACATAAGATGTTTGTGTGTTCTCGACAGTTCAAAATTTCTATCAGTTTACGGTCTAATTTGTAAAATTTTCCAGTTCGCAATAAATCTCAAGCCGATAGTTCAAAGACGCACATTTCTTTACTATATGCATTGAAACATACACATAGTAAAACTTTATAATTTGAATACCCGTTCCCCTCCTTGATCACATTCGACTATAACCTTTTTTGTACCATCGTTGTGTCCCTTAGTTATTAGGTCTCAAGGTATGTAATAAATATAAAGATGTATTACCCCTATTATCCTTAATGTATCTTTTTAACTTTGAAATTGCTCACTTTCATTATCATTTAATATTTAAAGTTTAAAAGTTATTTTATTGTACCCGACTTCTACTAAATACAAAAACTTCCAAACATTAGAGTTAAAATTCAAGACAGGCGTATTGCATACCTCAAGAGATCTATCGCCTTCTTCAGTTTAATAAATAGATTCATTAACAAATAATGAAATTTAAAATTGTAACAAAACCAAACTTGTACATATCTTAAATAAATAGTTTTATTTTAGTGCTTGTGTTTTCAACTGTCACCAATCTATTTAGTAATACCCTGCGATTTACGACCGCAATTAGAGCAATTTACAAAAAAGATATTCTAAAATCAATGTAGCTTCTAGCATATTTTTTCAATTCTATAATAAATAAATTAATTTTTTAACTTTTAGAATATTACATTTGCAAAATATTTTATGAATCTTTCAAAATTTCATTCTTTATCGATCTTTAAATTCGCTCTTTATATTCTTTTCTGTTTCTAATAATATTACGTTCTCACAGAAAATGTCACGGATCAGCTAATAAATAATAAAGTCGTCCTAATTAAAACATCGTGTATGACAGACGTCGCAGGACTGAAGAGATATTTTACGTAAAACCCATCTCATCAGGTCAACCGTTAATGACGATTGAAATATATAAGACCTGAATTAAAATACGGCTTCCCGTTTCTAGAACAAGGCTGTCAGTCGAACTGTCACTTAGCGCAAGAATGGTAGACGAGACAGTGATAGATATGATAACAGAAAATTTTTCTTCTTTACAACCAGGGAACTTCACGTAGAAAAGATAGTATCAGGTCTTTAAAGATGGCTCGCCATTAATTTCTTGTGGCTGCATGTACAGAACTGTAAATATACCGTTATTAAATTGTTTCTTTTATCTGTGTAAATCCAATCATATTAATTTTAATAGTAAAAATTGTTGTTCGATGTTCATAAAAGTTTTTGGAAGTATCCTGGGATATACGATTATTCAGCAATTTAAGTATTTACAGATATATAAATACACAAGTAGCAGTTTGAATTTAACGAGATATGTTAACTTTAATAACTAAGAGTTGTTATTGATTATAGATACTCTAGACAGTTTCACGACGGACATAAACAGTTTTTAGTATAAAAAATGTGACTGCTCTTTCCAAAATTATATTAGATTAGGACCCATATATCCACAAAATGATTGAGACAACCCTTGGTACTTATTCTGAAATAAATATGAAGAGCTGAATGTAAAAAACCTGGTTTCGTGGTAGCTTCTATATCAACGAAATGGCCAAAAACTGGACCTGTAAATATCTATTGATAGCGTGCTTACTGCAACTATAATATCACTTTAATAATTTAAACAAATAAAGAGATCATTATTAGTTTTTGTTAATGAGACAACATGTCAAGAAACTCTAATCATCATCGATTCCTGTCGTAAGACAATGCTGGATGGGAAAAGTAATATACCGAACCATTAGGAGTTCAGAGTTAGCGAAAGTTATTAAATGAGAACATTATCTTTAAAGCATGATAATAAGAAGCTTGGTGTTCTATAACAACATCAGTGTATACAGACTGTCCGGAATAATGCACTCACCACTGGGACCTGACGAACGGTCAGAAATAGGGAGTTAGTTAAATGGGATAAACTGTGCCTGATATGAGGACCTACTAGTTTTAAGACAAAAATTTTGTAAACATTGGACGGTACGTGCGCTATAAGGGAAACACAAAATCGGCAATTTTAATTTTGTAGTCTAACTTATTTCATGTAAAAGAGGCCAAAATAGCATTTTGATATTACCAAGCCATAATATATAAACCATATATTTGTGCGGTTTTAAATTTTTATAGAAATTTTTTTATTTTAAATGCAAATATAAGTTGCTTTAGCTTTTATAAGGAGAACAAAAATAATTTGCTGATTTATATAATATAGTTATATACGATATATCGAATTTGGTTGTAGAAATCACAATTATTAGAATAATTCGCCTATATCTTTGATTTACACCTACCATCAAATATTATCATGTTTCTTAAGCAAATTTTTTTAAAGTTTGCTCTATTTAGAGTAGAACCGGCCAGTCTTGATAATTAGTTTGCAGTATTCGTAATGCGGGACAATTAGGTCTTTGATCGAATGGATATAATTGCTTCTAAATTGTACATATGAAAGTGATGATGATTTTAAAGTGACAAAAAATTAATGGATAAAATAACTAAATCTTAACAAATAATCATTAGAAGATATAATTTGAAATTTCTCTACTTTCTATTGATGTAGATTGAATAAATTTATTCTGAAAAATGTATGTTCGAATAGAAATTTTAAAAAATGCTGAATATAATATAGTTACATTGTTTAAAACTATCAATGTTGCTATAAATTCACGTAATTATTCCTGCAGTTATGTTAATTAGATCCATCGAGCGTATTCTTCCAAACTACAATCACCAAATATTGCATTATCAACCATACCTCTTAATACCACAATATACTGTTTTTCAATGTTATTTATATCTTTTTTTGCAGTGGATTTCTTCTTTCATCTGAACCCTTTATCTCATTCGGATCTCTTTCTTATGCAGCAATTTAGCGATTTTCTGGTTCTAATTTCTGTTCGGTTTGTTCTTCCTTCCAACTTCCATCTTTTACAAAACTTTAACTTTTCTGTTCTACTTCATTCTAACCAAAACTCTGAAGTATTCACATTGTTTCCTTTATATTGGAAATGAAACCAGTTTAACATGAACTGCTCGTTATTGTTAATACTGCATCTTATCTAATTCCGTTCATCGTACCACAGTCACTTGGATATAAATCGTTTATTTTAACTAAATTCGCTCTCTTTATACCTTAGACTAACTGTTCTTGGTACTATATCACTAGCATGTGAGAAAATGGAATTTCGTCTTGAACATCTTCGAACGATGGTTTTGTACGACTTTTTTTGTTGGTAGATCAAAAAGCACTGCATAGGCCGAAATCATCTTGTTGTGGGCGACAAAGCATCACCAAATGGCACTGTTTGCAACTGGTTTGTAGAATTCAAGTATGGACGATCTTAGTGGTAATTTTCCTAAAAGTCGTCTTTAAATTTCGTTCACCGTTCAACTTGGTACCAAAAGACAATACTTCAATTTCAATAGATTCATCACCCAACTGAAATTTCAAAAAACTCAGTTTTTGGTACGAAATACTTTATAAGGCACAAAATAATCAGTGAATCCAAGTCATATGTAATATATGAAGAAGGTATAAAATTGCACACTGTTATTTTTAAATTTACCATATTTATATATGTAACCGCTACCGATGATGTATACAATTCCAAGAATATATCTGCTGATTTCTCAAAGTACATGTGTGAGCAATCTATTTTTCATCGCCAGTTATCAGTTGTTTCAAAATATGAATGTTTTCCTCACATTTAAGGAACATACGCGCTGTCGAGTCAACTTAAAAATAAAAATTTACACCTTTGATTGAGTTTATAAGGAACCAAAATATCAAACTGGTTGAGGTATCTTAGCTTTTCCATGTGGTTTTGAATGCTTGATATTTAAGTTTTCTACAATCTCCTGTTTTATGTGCAGCGGATTTGACACGATCATTGCTTTTATTTTGGCGTCATAAACCTCACAGGCCTATTTGTCCGT
Organism: Dermolepida albohirtum; assembly: GCA_031893035.1. Classification (NCBI taxonomy): domain Eukaryota; kingdom Metazoa; phylum Arthropoda; class Insecta; order Coleoptera; family Scarabaeidae; genus Dermolepida; species Dermolepida albohirtum. Next base: position 102,581 of record JAVIWB010001363.1, on the reverse strand, counting down.
TGAGAGGCGTTAAGACTAAAATCACCAGCACGAAATTTCACGAATCGTCGTTGGCGTTGACGTAATTTTGGGAGCAATATTTCTCGAACTTTGAGTAGCACCGAAATTTTTGTGATCAGGAAATACAAGAAGGGGCAAAAAGCATCATTTGATTTTCTTTCGCTATAACTTTTGTTTAAAGTGAAAACTCATTTGGTTTTTAACTGATTATATTTATTTGCAATTATAAATTTTGTTTCAATTAATTGTGAAAAATTATGTCCAACAAATAGCTGCCGCCGGCGTTCATGCAAATTTGAGCTCTCCTGATTACATTTCGCATAACTGTGTGCAGCATTTGTGGTGTCACGTTGTCAATTTCGGCTCGAATGTTATTCTTTAACTCCTTCAAGATGCGGGTCTCGTTCGTGTACACCAAATACTTCAAATATCTCCAGAGGAAGAAGCCCGGAGCAGTCAAATCGGGTGATCTGGTTGGCCAAGCCAAATCACCGAAACGCAAGATTACACGCGCTGGGAAGGCATCCCTCAAAATACGTATTGTGTCGCGTGCAGTGTGACTAGTGTCCCCGTCCTGTTGGAACCACTTGTCCTCCAAATGCAGATCGTCAACTTCCGGTAGGAAAAATCCAGTCAGCGATCGCCGTTCACCGTAATAGCGTTACTGTCGGCTCCTTCGAAAAAATAATGTTCAATCACCTTTTTCGACATAAGTGCACACCACACGAGAGGGTATAATGATGCTTCATGAATTATGCGTGGATTTTCCGTCCCCCAGAACCGAGAACACCACTGACGAGTGGTGTTAGCGCAACGTGAATAAGCAATTATTGCCTGCAAACATTGTCACAATTATCGCGCGTTCTTGCGGAGTATATCAATTCATTGTTATTCACTGTAAATAAACCATAAACTACATATATGATGCCACTTGCAAAAATGGCAGCACTTTCCAATTATTGCCCCACCTGTTATTACATAAACTATATAAACGGCCGGTGTCTGTCTTCAACAGATAAAATATTTAAAAAAGAGAGATCCAAAAATCTTAATTTTAACCGCGTTGTACATCGTATATGTAATGCAGAAATGTTTTCAAAAATCACTACTTTACATATTTGATGCAGTATAAAACGGTTAAAATTAGAATTTTTTAATTTAGCATCGTAAAAAGGAATAATTATGTATATGGAATAAGTTAGATCATAAAATCGGGCTGCAGTATCAGTATAAAAAAATTTTGCGGCGTAGAAGGTACACACTTGGTCTTTCATTTCAACTTTTTAATAAAATTTCAAACATCCAACCAAATCGCTCAGATTTTTCCAAAAACAAGTTAGATCTGTTAACTGTCATATAGCGTAGCATAACAATAGATGTAAATGACTTTAGCATTTGAAAAGTTAGCTAGCGGCATCTGTTGCAAAAATGCATCCCGACAACCCAATACACCGATTTTTATAATCTTCCTGTCGTTGTTTATTAACTGAGTTTTGCTCTATTTACCTGGCAACCACTTGTTTCCTAGCTACCTATTTCTATAAATACTGCCAATTCCTACAATTAAAGCTACGGCATAGCTCACACCAGCATTTGTGTCAATTTGCTTTTTATTCTTTCCTTCTATTGAAGTCTATAAAATAATATAAATGATATTCTTAGCAGCATGTAGTGTAAATGCGTTAAATATATGTATGCACATAAACTAAATATTCGCAAGCAGTTAAATCTGTGCGTGCGAAACTTTAACTTTCCATTGTTAGTGTTGCTCAGTTATATAAACTTAAATTCCGTATTCAATAGCCATGGAATAGCAAACTTCCAATTGTAAATGTAAACTTTGCCAGTGAAAGTTATTAATGTCTTATTTATATTTTAATGTTTGTTATTTAATACTGAAAATATATACTATTATATAGTCACGATCACTGCTATTATAAACTTCCTATTATGTAGACCGAAAAATTTATCGAAACGAGGAATAAAATCAAATGTGTTTATATTTTTCATTTTTAAAATCGTTTAAAATTGTGCTTTAAATGAACTTAATTTAAATATTTTAACGGTTTACCAAACATGCTCGCAATTAATACGAAATCAAATAAATATGTAAGCCACACAGACAATTTAACAAAATTCTCGGAAGCACCCATTCAGAAAAATTGCAATCCATCCAATAACAGAAATATTAGCGACAGTAAAGGAAAGTACAAGTTGCCGCTATCATAAAAAAAAATTAACTAACTCTTGTACATCATATCTACGTACGTATATATTGTAGATACATTTATTTCTTTTTACTTATGAGTCCCTCATTTTAATTAAGTTATAATGTGATGAAAATAAATAATTATGTTTATTGAAAAGTTAAAAGAAGATACGATAGTAATTACAATAATTTTATATAAATCACTGAAAACACACAGATCAGAAGTAAAGGGTATTTCAAACTGCGCGGCTTTTTTTAAGAATAAATAAAATATAGATGGCGCACTGAATTTGTCTGGGTATGCGGGCATTTAAAAGTGTGACGTATGACATTTATAAAAATGGCTTCGTACACGGTACAGCAACGCGTTCAAATTGTTGGATTATTTTATGAAAATCAGCGTTCTGTGAAAAGAGTTTTTAGAAAATTACGTGAATTTTATGGTTTACATAATCGTCCATCTGAAAGCACTATTGGTCCAATTATTAAAATATTTCAAGAAATCCGTTTCCATGGAAGATCAAGAAAGTGAAAAATACAGTAGTAGTGGTCGTTCGCAAGAAAATATTGGTTTGGTTCATGAAAGTGTTGCTGAAGATCCTGAAATGACCATTAGAGGACGTTCACAACAATTTGGACTTAGTGGATCAACAACATGGCTTTAGCTCTGAAGGCATATAAGGTTCAAATAACACAGGAACTTAACCCATTAGATCATTTAAAACGTTGTTCATTTATCAATTTCATCAACCAGCTGATTTTTCTCAAAAAATAATGTTTTCCGGTGAGGCACATTTTGAACTTAGTGGCAATGTTAATAAACAATATTGCCGTATCTGGGGTGAGCAAAATCCACGAATTATTCCTGAGAAACCTTTGCATCCTGAGCGAGTTACTATTTGGTGTGCATCAGGTAGTGTAATTGGACCTTACTTCATTGAAAATGCTGCTGGTGAAGCTGTAACTGTCAATCGATATCGTCGGATGATAACCGAATTTTTGTGGTCTGAATTAATAAATATCGATTTAGAGGATATGTGGTTTCAACAGGATGGCGCTACACCTCACTTTGCACACGAATCAATTGATTTATTGAGAGAAAAGTTTCCTAGACATGTAATCTCAAGAAACGGTTAGACTATTTTCTTTGGGGTTATGTGAAAAGTCAAGTTTATAAAAACAATCCACAATCAATTCCTGCTTTGAAAGATGAAATTATTTGTGTAATTGGTGAGATAGAGCCCCAATTATGTCAAAATGTCAGATATTATTTTTCGCATATAAATGTCATATACTTCAATTACCAATAAAAAGTTTTTGAAAGTAAATGCAAAATATCTGTTTTATTTATTCTTTAAGAAAAACGCGAAATTAGGAATACCCTTTAGTCTTTATTTCAGATACACAATTGGAATTAATAGCATTTTGCTGTTGAACAGTATTACTAATACTACCAAGGGCAGTTGAAGCCATGATCAAGTTTGAGGGAGTTGTAGCTATGTTAAAAATATTTAACATATTTTATACATTGATCCGATCACACTTCCAAGAAATGCAATAGATTCTTTAAAATAAACAGCCTGTTTTTTGCTTTATGCCAGTAGAAGACATACCTGCCTGTGACATATAGAATTTAGGGTTCTCACAAATTTTAACTAACTAATAAAAAATGGAAAGCAAAAAGCTTTTCGAAAGGCAACATTTTTTTAATAACTTTAAAAAATAATCCTCTTCTAATTTTGAAATTATTGTGTATAAATCAAAATTCAGAGTTTCTTCAAGGGCGACCACTAAATCATAAAATTAGTAGCAGATTATAATTCAATGTAATTGAGTTTTGAGTTGAATGCAGAGGTATATTCATATATAATATACTAGGCATAGTAAAAAAAAAACAAGATAAAAATCTAAAAAATCGTGAGCAAATAATCTAAAAAGTAATGGACCTACATTCGAACCTTGAGGACTCGTAACCATTTTAAAAACATTTGGTAATTTTAAGACTAGGATTTTATCTTTTATCTGTTAAAGGTTAGTGCGGAATTATCCATTACGAGCTTTACCGTGGTCTAGGTGCTACACTGTAATTAATTATTTGTTGATGATGATTAATTTTCGCAATACATATACAGAATACACACATTAATGTGGTAAGAGGTTTTATTATTTCCTTGTTTGATTATTATTTGCCTTGTTTGATTAAGAATGACAATATATTTGCAACTCAAACTACAGTTCCTTCTGCTCATCCCGAGATTACATACTACCAGTGCCGAATATAAGCAATGTCTTACTAAAATTTACAAAATATATAACGCTGAGTCTAATATAGAACAGAATATTTTTCTCTGACACATTTTCTTAGATGTTTGCAGGTGTATCATTTATTTCTCTTTTGAAGACGTTCAACACTATAGTAAAAAGGAATCGTTATTTGCTAGACCGAGATTATATTGCGAAAAACCTTCCAATTCAATGTTCTGCTCATTTAAACAATCTATAGCTTGTAAAGCGGTATGTGAGTGAGCACTTTGGTGTACGATAATAGCATATCGAAATTCCATCTTCCATCTATCCTGGAAGGATAAACGAATCACTACAATTTTGAGCGCATAAATAAAATAAAACACTAAGGAATAAAACACTTTACCTAAATTTCACACAATATTGTATATTTACTGCGTCTAGTTTCTATATATCTAGAAATGAAGAGACAGAGATTGATAGAAGTGACGACCACATTCAAATTTTTATTCTCAGCAACCATTGGATGGCAAATTTCATGAACTCACACCAACTATTCTAAAATCAAGAAAAATAATTGCCTGGTTTGCTCCAAGATATCCGTTCCAAGAGGAACAAAGCTAATTAGTTTTTTTGTCAAACTTGGAACGAACACCCAGGGTTATATGTTAGTGTTCTTTACGGTATTGTAAATGGTTTAATAAATTATATAATTATTATAAAAAGTAAACGATGTAAATATGCAATGTGAAAACGAGTTTCTTTTTATTTAAAGGTAAAATTATAGCAACAAATGTTAAAAAGACATACACCAATTGATAAGAGTGTTATGGGTTATCTGCTGAGTACATATCTCTATTATGTTTCCTACGAACACCTTCTTTGACTTCAGGAAACATTATCTGCCTAAAAGTCTTCAAGTACAGAAGATTTTCACATAAGTGTTGCTACAACAGTTTCTTATTTATGTTATACATAAAATGAATGAAATGTTAATGATACAACTTGACTTGACTTGATTAGATAGATAAAAATTTTTTTTATTTAGAGCCAATTGCTGTTTATATTAAAGTTTAAATAAAAATCTAAACTTTCACAAAACTTGTTTATTAAAATAAATGTACCTTTGCACAAGGAATACAGATTTATTTCACACAATTTAATATGTTTCCTGGTCTTAAAACTGATACTTATATAAAAGTACATCTCTTTCATTTATGGACTCTTTTTTTTAACCATCGTACCTTCCAGGAACTCAAAAAGGCAAGAATACTCTATTGGACCTTTACCTATATTTAAAAATAGACCTTTATTTATGCTTAAACATAGCCGATAATATATTCTGCCTTTTTTAGTTCCTAGAAAGTACGGTCATCAAAAAGAGTCAATGAGGGGAGCGGGGGTGTACTTTCGTATAATTGTAGATTTAGGATCAGAAAACATATTATATTGTGGGCAATAAATCAGTGTGTATTTGGTGATTAACGGGCAAAGTTGTAGAATTGGAATTATTCCGTGCGGGTTTTAACGCAGATCCATGTGCGATTCTGTGATTAATTATCTTCTGATAATGGCAACTTAGTTGTCGAAACACGTATAAAAATACGAACATTGATGCGGTAAACCCTTTTTAATTAATTTAATTAGCCACGGTCTCTATTAAAATGTACCAAATAGAATAAAGAGAAATGAGAATAAGGGTAGGTTGAAAAACACGTCCATACACCAAATGATGAAAGCGTTAAAATGCCTACGTATAAAACAGTAAAAATGTGGTAGCATTTTTATGCACCATTAAGGAAAAAATCACGATTCCCTCAACTATCTGCGTCCGTCATTCAAAAAACCCAGAATAACTGCGTGCGACGAAGATAGCAATAGTGTAACGCCTTGGCAATTTTCTACCTGGATATAAGTCGAACGTCGTCTAAGTGGCACTTGAGTTGCTTGTAAAAACGGGAAAAAAGAGAGCTTTTTCCGGTTTGGGAGGATTGTGGTCTCATGATAGGGACGCTTCACGCACACCATACACACAATAACATTTTTATGACATACTAATACGCAATAAAATTTAAATTGTTTTCAAATTGAGCGTCAGTATTGCTATAGGAATATTATCCTATCTATTAAACATAGATTACCTCTACAAATATTTTGTTTAAAATGGATAGATAAATATTTAATCTTTTCTTTGAAAGAGGAAAATTTATCGACGAAAATGTTTATATATTTTGCTTTTTAGTCTAAATTGTTCGCTGGATTACGAATATAAATTTTATAAATTTTTCTCCTTAAAACTAAGTCGTTAGGAATACCGCATTTTGTGGTCATGTCAGGAAGGTTCTGTTTTTATAATTACAATTTATCGAAGAAATCGGAATTATTTATTTACCAATATATAAAATTACTACATAAATAGCAAGTAAGAAAGGAATGTCCATTCATATTCAAAACTAAAGGAAATTAGTATAGATGACAAAAAGGAAAAAGTTTCAAATTTTATGCCGGAACACTTATAATGACAGACTACTTTTTAATAGGAAATAATGTGAAAAATGTCTAATATATGTACATTGCAGCCTAAATTTCAATGAGTTACAGCTGATCTAAAATTATTTAGCGTTGTTAAAGCTTCTGTAGGCGTTGCAGCAGATTTTTTATTAACAGAATTTATGAATTTTCTTCGTGGGCGGAAAGTGCTTAAATCTTCAATAGAATGGAAAACCTGACTTATAGACTTCCGCGATCACTGTCCACGATATATTAATTTTAGCTTCGGTGTTAGACCGCGTGCTTGGTGCTTATGGTGCCGACGTTTTGTCCTCACTTGCATGTGCATCTTCAGGGCTTAACTGGTGCTACTGCTCTGCAATGTGGTTCAAACTTGGAACCAGAGATGAATGTACCATGATAAGCCTATTTTCTGAAACGTATCGATTAAAAACAAAGCAAAGGATTGTACTTAGATATTATAAACTAGAAATAAATAAGAACAATAACTAAAAAGTGATATAATATAGTCCATGATTAAATTCAAAAAGGTAATGTAAAAATAAAATTTTAATTCGAAATAAAAACGTATCAATTATTAATATTTGGTAAACAAACAAGAAAGGTAACAATATTATATAATGATAAAGTTTTTATCCCTGATATTTATTGTAGGATAATAAAGCACCATTACTTGAAATTAAATAATAATTGAATTAAAGGGAAGACGATGGATACGCTATTTAATAATAAAATGCTCTTTCTTTTTTTCTTTCTTTAAAATAAAGATAGACTGACTAAATTAATATAATAATCTTTGTTCTTTAAAACAAATTATGTTTTAAATGAAAGTTAAACGAAATTTTACAAACTACAATATACAAAATAGAAAAACAACTGCAAATCAAAGATATATGGATTTCTCAACATCATTTGTCGGTATATATGAAAATATGATGAACAATCTAAAGGGTTTTCTAATAGGGACTTGACAACTTTTAATTCAATTTGTGAACGCACCCTTTCACTAATCAACGAACTGTCACTGTCAATTTATTCAGTAAACTTAACATTTTCATCATGGTAAAGTACACGAACGAACAACGTCTGCAAATTATAAAAATTTACTACAGAAATTCGGAGTCGGTGACCGCTACTTTAAGAGCGTTAACTCCGATTTTCGGTCGTAATTCTCGCCCTAGTAGACAGGCAGTAACAAGTTTAGTGCAAAAATTTGAGTCTACATATCCGTTGTGTGATGTTGCCGTGCCAGTGAGACAACGGGTTGGTTGAAGCGTCGAAAATATCGCTGCAGTTGAAACGTCCGTAGCAAATGATCCAAATCAGTCAATTTCACGGCGTTCCCAAGAGTTGGGCATCGCCCAGACCACTTTATGGCGAATTTTGCGTAAGGATCTTGGTTTACACCCATACAAGATCAAGCTGACTCAAGAATTGAAGCCGATGGACCATTTGAAGCGACGTACGTTTTCCGATTGGGCTCTGGAAAACATGCGCCAAGATGATCAATTTCATCGCAAAACCATTTTCAGTGACGAAGCTCATTTTTGGCTCAATGGGTTCGTCAATAAGCAAAATATGCGTTGTTGGTCGGGTGAAAATCCACATGTGCTTCATGAAACACCACTTCATCCACAAAAATTAACTGTTTGGTGCGGTTTGCATGCCGGCGGCGTCATAGGGCCATATTTTTTCGTCGACGATAATGATCGTCACGTTACTGTGAATGGTAATCGTTATCGCGCCATGATTACTGATTATTTTTGGCCCGAATTCGAAGATATGGACTCGGACAACATGTGGTTTCAGCAGGACGGTGCCACAAGCCTCACAGCACACGTTACAATTGATTGATTGAAGAGTAAGTTTGATGAGTGTGTTATCTCAAGAAATGGACCAGTCGATTGGCCGCCTCGTTCGTGCGATTTAACGCCTCTAGACTTTTTTCTTTGGGGCTACGTCAAGTCATTGGTCTATGCCAACAAGCCGACAACGTTGGAAGAGCTCAGAACAATGAACAAGTCGGAATCGAAGTCAATGCTGATCGTTTTTTTAGATATCAAGGGTGTTATCATGACCGACTTAGTGTCTAAGGGTCAGACCGATAATCAGAAATATCAGGTTGTTACATATGAAATGTCCGATTTTGTAAAGAATAAAAAAAAGTCTAAATTTAAAAAAATATAAATATTTATTCTGCAAAATAGTCTCCATTTACATCAATAGTTTATTGCCAACGGCCTGGAAGCTGAAAAATTCCCTCTGAAAAGAAATCTAGGTTTTCACGGCTCACATATTGCTCAAACACTGCTAATACAGACTCCCGGTCAGGGAAGTCCCTATTTTTTAAGTGATTGTCTAAACTTCGGAAAAAATGAAAATCAGTTGGCGAAAGGTCAGGTGAATAAGGTGGGTGAGGGAGAATTTCGTAACCAAATTCCGAAAGTTTTTGGATTGTCTGTCGTGCAACATGAGGTCTTGCATTATCATGAAGAAGTATGGGTCCATGTCTATTGACTAGTGAGGGCTGCAAGCGGCTCAATTTTCCATGCATAGTTTCCAGTTCGGCACAATAGGACGCTGCCATGGTGGTTTCACCAGGTTGCAAAAATGAACACCCTTACTGGTCCACCATACAGTCTGCATGCTGTCTTGGTGCTTCACCTCGATCTAACCATTGTACTGACCGTCTCCGATTATCATAAAGTATCCACTTTTCGTCACACGTTACCACTCGATGGAGAAACGGTTCAACTTTCTGTCGATTAGCCAAAGAGGTAGCCACCTCTAATCGACGGAGCTTATTGGCTTCCGTTAATTGATGAGGCATCCATCGATCGAGTTTCTTCACTTTGCCAATCGAAGAAAGGTGACGACTAATGGTGGCAATGGACACTTGAAATGTTTCTGCAAGGCTACGCACTGTTGTCGAGGGATTACTTTCAACTTTTACACGCAGCTCGTCGTCATTAACGATGCATCGCGCATATCTGCGAGGCTCATTTTCCAAATCAAAATTTCCCTCGCTGAATTTTTTAAACCATCGCCGTAATGTGCGTTCATTACACGTGGTTTCGCCGAACGTCTGATTAATTTCTCGCGTTGCTGCAGCTGCATTTAATCCCTTTTTAAATTGAAAGAGGTAAATTGCCCGAATATCTCTTGCCGACAGCATTTCCATAGGCGAGACAAGGACAGGTATATTAATCTTTCCAAGAAATGGAACAGGTACACACCTCAAAATAAATACCCTTTTCTATAAATACAATAATAATTTTCACCAAAAACATACACGTCTTCACACAGGTGCGATTCAGTTCAGACTGAAGGAAAAAACGGACATTACATTTGTAACAACCTGATACTATATAGAAGTCCTAATCAAGCAGAGGGCAAGAGTAAGAACGAAAACACCGGATTTGTGGAAGAACAACTCGTGGATTCTGCACTAGGACAACAAACCAACTCACAATGCCCTATCTGTGAAACAGTTTTTAGCAGACAAGCGCATTGCTGTGTTTGATCATCCTCTGTATTCGCCAGATCTCGTAGCATTTGACTTCCACCTGTAGGGGAGGAGAGTATGTTGAAGTGGATAAAAGTTAAATTTAAAACTATTTACAATAAATAACATTTTTCACACCAGTCTCGTTATTAAATTGCCACACCTCGTGTATATCAACTGGACATTCTCATTCCCAGCTATTTGAAAATGTTTTATTAAGTAGCTTTTATTTGTTATCCAGATATACTTAGAGGTGAGTACGGACACGAAATAGTCAGCTTACCATGAATACGTCTGTTCAGTCACGATTACGGTACACAATTTTGTGAGCCCACGCAATTAGTTAATATGTAGGTCATCTTTTAAATTTTGCATATAAAACTGGAATAAAACACTGGGTAGCTTTTAAAGACTTTGTATTTCGATGTATTTTCCACGAGGATTAGTGCACTTTTGCATTCGCTCGAAACTTTGGAAACAGCTCGAGAACCCATGACTTTTGTCGACTTTTCTTTACTTTAGAACACCAAAACAGATAACTGGCGTTTATTTTCAGGCTCGTATGAGTAAATCCTAGATTTATTACCACTATAAATGTTGTACACGTTTTTATACTTTCCAGCGTTGAAGCGATCTAGAGTTTTTTAGCACCAATTTACCCTAGTTGTTTTCTGTTCTTAGGTCTACAGTTGCCGTGGCCGACGAGAAACTAATTTCTTTACACACAATTCTTTATGTAAGACTTTTTGAATTGAAATGTTTGAAATCCCCAATAATGCTTCAATCTGGCGATATGTCATATCGATCTTGCGCACAGCATTGACGTTTTCCTGAGTGACTGCCGTTTTTGATGAACCTGCTCTTGGGTCGTCGCTAAGACCAATCCTTCCACGTTTGAGTTCTCTATAGTAACGATAAATTGGTTGTGCTTCATTGCCGAAAACAGAAACCAACTCGGTGAGGCATTCTTGTTAAGATAATTGTCAACGAAAATTACAAAATATTATTCCGCGAAAATGTTCTCGGTTTAATTCCATTTTTCAACTAACTTGTCATCTTTGACAGTTCATTGTAGTTACAACGCTATACGTTTCACCCTGAACCTTTAGATTTAGATTAACTAAAGATGGTTAATTTTTAATTAGTGGTGCATCACAGGTGTAGGGATTCTTAATCTTCAAAAATCAAATGCTAGTTATAATTTGAAAATTTTAGCAGCGTATGTTGGTGTGTTCCTGCTCTCTAAAGTTCTTACTCTACCCATAAATATTAACTATAAATAATTATATGACTTATAAACGCAATTAAAAAAAAAAAAACATGATACACTATATATATATATATATATATATATATCTAAATTAGCTAAAATTGTTTTGGTCGACCGTTATAAGATAATCCAAATCAATGAAATTCGTCGGGTATTCGGTCAATTGTTAAGAAAATTAAAAAATTAAAAAACAATCATTTGTTTTATCCTCTATATTTCTCTATAAATTTATAGCTTTTTATAGAGTTAAAAACTAGATTAATTTAAAAAATTCTTTAAAACACATTAAAATGTGGTTTGTCATACTAAATACTAATAAATAAAGTTATAAACTATTGTACTAGCGTACTAACGTAGTATATATATATATATATATACACTACCTTTCATAAGTATTTGGGCACCCATAAATTTAGAAGAAATGATTAAAAGCACTAGTGAAAAAATGAAAATATATTTATTACATGTACATACATAACTAATTACAGTATCTGGCAGTAGAATTACATATTATATTTAAATTTTCGATTCATCTATGTGACCTCCTTTGTTTTTTATAATGGCAGCACATAATCGCGGCATTCTTGCAATTAGTTTTGCTAATGTATCCGGTGTTATGCGGACCCAAGCTTCCTGCAGTTTCCTCCACAAATCAGCCTCCGATGTTGGTACTGCTTTCCGGAACTCCCGATCAAGTTCCTCCCACAATAACTCTATTGGATTTAGATCGGGGCTTTGGAGAGGCCATTTCATAACTTCTATGGATCCTTCCGCTTCCAAGAGTTGCAAATAGTCTTTGCATATTTTGGATGTGTGCTTTGGGTCATTACCCTGCTGGAATACAAAATTCCTACCCAAAAGTCTTAATCCTGAAGCAATAGCGTTGGTCTCCAAAATGTTTCGATACTGCTCTTTCCTTAGTATTCCCTCAATTTTCACAATATCACCCACGACCGTACCACCAAAACAACCCCAGATCATCACAGAACCACCGCCATGTTTAACCGTAGGCACAATACATTGCTCTGCCGCACGCTCACCTGTAGATCTCCGAACGAAAACACGTCTTCTGGACCCGAAAATTTCGAACTTTGACTCATCGGTCCACAAGACTTTACTTCACTGTTCAACTATCCAATGTTGGTGTTCACGAGCCCAGTTTAAGCGTTTCCGCTTATTCTGTTTGCGCAATAACGGTTTTTTCATTGCAATTCGTCCGTACAAACCTGCTTTGTACAAGCGACGTTTGACCGTTGTTACACTTATTGACTTTGGACGGTCTGCATTGATTTCTGCAGCGATTTCTGGGGCTGTTTTCCGTCGATTTCTTTTGCTTGTGATCACTATTGCACGATCCTCAGCAGAAGTTGTCGCTCTGGGTCTCCCACTCCGTGATTTATTGAGAACACTGCCACTTTCTCGGTATTTTTTGACGACATAGTCTACGGAAGTATTATTTAATTTTAATTGTTTCGCAATTTGCCGGTTGCTTTTGCCATCTTGATGGTGCGCAATTATAAGAGAACTTTTTGGCATATTTAACGATCTTAACAACACTACTAGCACAGGAATATCTCACAACGAATACAGAAACGTAACTGAGGGCAATTTCAAAAATATAACATGAAACTCGCCCTAGGTCATTAAAACATCATTACTAAATTTATCCTTCAGTATTCTTCACAGAAAGACAATTACAAGAACTTGGAGAAACTTTTATTGCGCTAATCCCCAGGTAGTCCCAATAACAAATTTTGGTTTATTGCAGGTAATAAAGTAATACATAATGTTACTTATGCAGCGTTTCTGTAGATTTAATACTTTCCTTATACCTATCCAATATTACAAGAATGAATTTCCTAGAAGCTATGCTGTTCAAATAATTTTATAAAATATGGGTGCCCAAATACTTATGAACGGTAGTGTATATATATATATATATATATGAGGGAGCGTTTTTATATTCGCGGCATGAGTGGGTTGTAGAGGGGTGAGGAGGCGCATTGGGGGTGTGGCCTGTGCAGCGACTCATGATTAGTATAAACACGAAGTTTCATTGTTATTAGACAGTTAGTCTTTGAGCTATCGTCAACCAAGTAACATAATCAAGAGTGAAAAGTGAAATATGGAAAAAATCGAATATCGTGCCGTTATAAAGTTCCTTACCAGGCAAGGAAAATCAGTCGCGACCATAATGAATGAGATGTCATTGGTTTACGGCGACTCTTGTCCAGGAAAAATCATGGTGTACAAGTGGCATAGTTTATTTAAACAAGGAAGGGAATAACTTGAAGACGACCCGAGGCCGGGCAGGAGCATTGAGGTGACCACGCCAGCACTTATCCAAAAAGTTGAACAAATTGTACTCGAAGATGCTCGACTAAAGAAGAAACAACTCGCAGAAATGGTTGGAGTATCCGATACAACAATTTTTAAAATCCTACACGATCATCTCGGCATGTCTAAGGTCAGCGCAAGATGGGTGCCGAGAATGCTCACGCCGCCGCAAAAACAACAGCGCGTAGAGTGTTCGCGTGCATTTTTTGACCTCTGTAATGAAGACAAGGATGGTGTATTGAGTGGAATTGTTACTGGAGACGAAACTTGGGTTCATCATTATGAACCTGAGTCCAAACAAGACTCCGTGCAGTGTCATAAAAAGGGCACAGCACTTCCCAAGAAATTTAAAGTGTCACAATCAGCTGGGAAACTCATGGCAACGGTATTTTGGGACTCGGAAGGAATATTGTTGATTGATTATAAAGATAAAGGTGTTTCTGTAACCGGAGAATATTACGCTTCAATATTAGAGCGACTAAAAGAAGCCATTAAAGAGAAAAGACGGGGAAAATTGACAAAAGGTGTTCTGCTTTTGCACGACAACGCGCCCGTCCACAAGAGCCGCGTTGCGTTAGCTGTCCTGCATAAGGTGGGCTTCGAAATTGTGAATCACCCACCCTACAGCCCAGACCTGGCCCCGAGTGTTTATTACCTGTTTCCGAAAATGAAAAAAGAGCTGCGGGGTAAAAAATTTACTGCCGATGATGAAGTCAAGGAGGCAGTTTCGGCGTATTTTGCTGATAAAGAGAAATCATTTTTTTATGAGGGTATAAATAAATTAATTGAAAGATGTGAAAAATGTATCCGTCTTGCAGGTGAATATATTGAAAAAGAAAAATAATTTGGTTTTTTTATTTCCACCCCTTGTCCCCCATTCTGCGAATATAAAAACGCTCCCTCGTATATATGAAAAAGACTTTTTATTTAATTTATTAGTTTGACATGTTCCTTGTTTAAGAAATTTATACTGTTCCGAGGTAATATACAGGTCATGCTTAAGCAATATTGAATACCTTGAAATCGTTTCTAAAAGATAACTACAGAACACTATTTTTTCTATTGCATGTTTTATGTAATTAATTAATAAATAAAGAGAAAGTATGCTCTAGAAACAAAACATGGCTGTAATGTGGTTTATTAATTAATTACTTACGTTTATGTGGCTTATAAACATTTAGAAGGAATTGGGTAGGTATTGATTAATTAAATTAGCCACCAAATAAATGATTAGTATTGAGCGGTTGTGATTACTATCTTTTAAATGATTTTTGAGAAAAATTTCAATGAATTTCTAACTGAGAGGATTTGATCTATTAAATTATCAATTTAAATCTATGCTAATCTTGTATTTATAGCCTTTATGTCTATTTAAACCACGGAGAATGTCGGACGTATAGTGAATTCCAAATTTTTAAAATTAACATTAAGATATTTAATATGTCTCACGTTTTCTTTTCTACTTCTCATTCTTCAGTTTGTCTTTGTATCATTATCGTATTGTTCCCAAGAGCAGCAAGGGAAACAAAAGTCCATCAGATAAGTAAGTCAGCGCACTTTCTTGCAACTACTTTTCACCTTCTAGTGCGTTACCTTATGTTTTAGTGTGTTTAGCTTGGAGTCCTCAAGAGCTCTCGTTCCCATACTCGTACACTTGAAACCATTCCTTCGGGGGAGGGGAACTTTCATAATAAGTGTCTAAAATATTGACATCCAAACAGAGCCTTTTGATATTTGCAAATATTATATCCAGTGTCTGTTTATTTACTCAGAGTGCCTGCTCTTTATTCTTTTAAATTATGGAATCGATTATGGAACATATTTGTTTCCAACTAGTCAAATAAATGGAACTCCATCGGAGTTAAATTCGGTGAGCATAATGGCCAACGGTCTCTACTTATTAAACTCTCGTCGAAGAATAATTCGATGCATGATGTGGTGCTCTGTCTTCTTGAAAATATATGTTTCGAATTCATCTTCATGTAGTTCGTTGTGAAAGCTTTTACACTTACAATTTATCTACGATATATTAGATTAATTAGTTGACGTCTTGACGCGTGGCTGTTTGTATTCTCTAATAGATTAATTTAAGTCTTAAAGGATATGCATGTGACACACAAAGTGGCATTAATTAGGTTTTCGTTGAACCATTGGCAATATTTTACTCTTGGTTAATAATCAATACTTAACAATTGTTCTGCTTGTTGATAATGATAAGTATGTGATCCTAATAACCATGATTTTGATTAATCAAGAGTTGTTTTTGCTTAGTATCATCTAATGCAAAACTTTTTTCACCTGCTGATATCCGTTTATTGCTTTACTCCTAATTCAAGTTTTTTATTATTTACTATTTCACGAAAAGTTTTTGTCTAAGATACTTTTGACATTGCATTGTTTTATATGCTCTAAAATAGGATTACATTTATATAAAATATTTACATGGAAGCACAAAAGTAATTATTATCAATAAATTACTTAGGCAGTTTTAAAGTCTAGTAATTTCGGGAAATATTTACGGGACTAGAATTTAGTCTCACAGTCTACACATAAGTATGAAATATACACATAGTCACTTGTTAAATTGTATGAATGTGTAGTTGAACTATAGAAACACAATTATAAATTATGAACGGCCATAAATCGATCTGGGGTATTTATTTTATGGGAATGTCGAATGGGCACAGAGGTGATGTGAGAGGTGGCGGGCAGCAGCGACACAATGGTAAAGGGAGTAGTGCGGGTGTTCGGGTGGATGGATGGAAGTTTCAATCAAGAACGTGTACAGAGCGATATTGACTTGCAGCTGATATTTATGGGCAATTCAGTGTCGTTCTACGGGACACCAATATTGGTTTGATAACCACACTCGCCATATATCAAATTAATGTCCTATTATTGCTCTGTCGGCAAAAAAGACGCCCTTTTGAAATGACATTATATATTTTTGGACGTCACATCAATAATACACATTTGACTGGGCCTATGCGAAAATTATACAGTTCGAGGAAGATAGAAAACCCGTTTTCTGATTACTAAAATACCAAAATGACAGTATAAATTTTAAAGTTGTAGAAGTTTTAGGAAAATGTTTCCACGAAGAATGTTCTTTATACCAGCATAATTATTTAATGGATAGTATCATGTTCAGAAGCTGTTATTTATGATTCTTTATAAACTTTTTATTTAAGCATACTGTTTTATATACATACAAATACAGAGTGATAAACTAACATGTAAGGTAATTATAGGCCTCCTTTATATTTTCAAAATACTCGTAAGTGTTATTACAACTTATTTTATACTTGTTGTCTTTTTTCGATCATTTAATTAATAGTTCTTGTTTACTATTTTTGAGCGTTTCAGTCTTTCTTTTCTTAGAAAGATATATTAAGAAATACTATTAAGACATAATAATAAAAACAATGTTTCATAAAATGTTCGCTAGATACTCCGTTGCACCAATTCCTTATAGTATAATAACTATAATTATTACATAATAGAAGTTACCTTATCTTAAAATGTCATTTTTTGTTCATTTATTTTATTTTTTATTAATTTTTTATATATTTTCAAATCAATGTAATTAATAAAAACAAAAACAAGTTTCTATTGTGAAAAAACAGTGTCTTATTTTATTATTTTTAATTATAAAAATGTAGGAAGACCCAAATGCCCAAAAATAGCAATCGACGAACTTGTTACTATAACTACTGCAAGCTGTTGAAGATTTGCCTTTAAACCAATATAATAAACTTTTCTCAAGGATTTAGTAGCTTCTCATGAAATTACTGAAGAAATCATAATTTTCATTATTCAGCTTTATCACAACACGTTATTCATAATTTAGTGGCTTCAAACCGTTAAACTTCCTAGATCTGAAGCTTTTCCAAATATGTTATAGGTATACGTATGTGTACAGGAAAGATTAGATTATAGTTGTAATTATAAGGAATTATGATATGGATGGTATCCATATCATAATCCAAACAGTTAAAAGGGCATATGAGGATAATGTCGACCTACAGATACTATATATATATATATATATATATATATATATATATATATATATTGTATATATATACAATACATATTTTAGACAGACTTTTGACAGCTTGAAAAGCGACACGATAATAAAAGAGGCTGAAAGAATTGGCCTACCGAATAATTTGTTCCGACTAATACAAATGACCATAGAAGAATCGAAAAGCAACATCGAGAGTATAAGAGTTCAAATTTAATTCATAGCTGAAACAAGGTGATGGATTAGCTGCAATAATTTTTTAAAATTTTGCACTGGAGGATGTTACAATGACGTAATTTTGATAGACACATAACTGAAAATCTGTGCAAGTCATCACATTATAGAACCAGCCTAGATGAAGCTGTACTCAAGATAAATAAAGAAGCTAGAGGGTGCTAATAATCAACGAGAAGATAAAATTCGTGACATTAAGCTGAAGAAATAGGTCGAACGAACCACAAATTGGAATATTCAAATTTGAAGAAATTGAAAACTAGGTACTTAAGCGCAACAATAAATAACAAGACTAAGAAGGGCTCATAAATAATGCAAATAATGCAAAATGGCTATAAAACACAATATAAGTACACTGGGAAAAATAAATTTCTTAATTCGGCAAAATATTGAATGTTATTTTGTCATAGTTTAAATTAACCAATAATGAGTTAGATAAAGGTAAAATTTTGAAAATTCTTAAAATATGTCAGATTATTTAAGTTAAAGTGATAAAAGTGCTTTCTTTTCTATTTGAAAAATGAGCGCACAGTTCTCTCACTACTTTGTGTATTCATTCCTTCGTTGTTTAAATAAGTACACTTTCTTCTTTGTACCAAAGAAGATTTTACAATAGCAAGTCATAATTTTATTTTAAACAACAAACTGCTTTCACTGAAGACATAAATATGTCGCATTTGTTCAAAATATTTTTCTATTCGACTCAAAATTCAATCAGTTCTTGAGTAACCTTTTACTTCAAATTTTTTTTAAATTTCGGTTTTTTTGGCTCGTTCGCTAATAGGTGACTAAATGAATGAATACATTATTTCTACCAGGGTATAAATCAGTTACGTCCTCAAGGCCATATTTAAGGAATCGCATCTGGTTACATTCATTCTTCTGCCACTACGTTTTAATTGCTCCCGTAAATGCTCAATGCGGGACTGTAAATGAACACTAAATTGTTTTGAAATATTATACAGAAGCAATTTCTTTGCTAACAAGGATGTAAACTTGAGGACGTTGTTCTGTTGGAAGACCGGACTCCATAAAGCTGCAGTTTATTGACAAAAAATGTATCTTAAAATATTAATACAAATGCACTTATCTATAATTCTATTAAAAAGCACCAACCGCCATCGTTACAAAATCCCAAAGCAAAACTAATTGTCTACCGTGCTTAACCCTTGAAATAAAATTGGGTCAAAAATATAATATAACTCAGAGGATTTCGACAGTCTTCCTTGTCGTCATTGACGTTTCGTATACCACCTTATATGTGTTGAAGTACGAAATTAATTTAATGCTATAAATAAAAAAAAAGAAAACTCTAATATAAAAAAGGCTATAAATTCTAAATAAGATAAAATATACTGCAATCTTTAGTTTTAGAATATTAATCAATTAATGTTTATATAACCCCTTTCTCCAATAATTTTCTTATTCTGTACACATATTTCGACAACCAAGTTGCCAACATCACCAGATAATTAATTACATTGTCCCAACTGGAATCACTGCAAAACCCGCACAAAAACAAAGTTCGTACTAAACTTACACCGTAGTAAGTCAATCACACACTAGTACGTATGCATATACAGAATACGAAAATTATTGCGAAAAGGGGGTAACTTTAGTTGATAAATTTAATCCACCAGTCTCCATTAAAATTTACCAGTTTTCAAATATATTTAAAATTGAACACTCTAAGCAATACACCTTTTATCCTGAAAAAGCACGTCTGGTTATCTTCAAGCATAAGACAGAAATTCGGTCGTTGATATTTTGTCTGTTTCTTTTATTATGCCTTTTTTCTCGTGTTCTTTCGGTTTTTCGGAACGCTTGAATTTTTTCCGCCCTATTTTCTTGTGACATGGTTTGAAGCTATATGTATAGAGACACCTGAATCTTAAACTAGTTTATAAAATACTTGAAATTAATTCCTTAGTCATTTTGAAAATACCAGTTTTTGCTTTGCATAGAATTTCTAATTCATTTTCAACGTTTTTATGCGTTTCTTAAATATTGTGCTGCCATATTTAAATTTCAACATTTACATTACATTTCAATATCGGATTTGTTTCTTTCTAGTTTATTGCGCCGATATGTTTATGTTGACATAACATGTGATAATTTCATTAATGTCTATTTACCATAATAAAATGCTAATATAATAAACTATTATTAAAAAATCATTTAATACATGAAAAAGAATACCAAATATCCTTTTGTAAACAGAATTAGGATTATATTTTGAAAACTGTAAGAAAACAAAATTTGAAACCTTAAATTTATATATAAATTAGAGGTAGTATTCATTATCCATCACATCTTCATCTAGTAACACTTTTTCTTACTGCAGAATATACTCTTTCTCAATCCATCTGTTAAAACAATATGGATCTTATTATTATTCTACCCTGTGGTTTCGAAACAAAATGTTCATTATCTT
Organism: Dermolepida albohirtum; assembly: GCA_031893035.1. NCBI lineage: Eukaryota > Metazoa > Arthropoda > Insecta > Coleoptera > Scarabaeidae > Dermolepida > Dermolepida albohirtum. The sequence goes on along the minus strand of JAVIWB010001363.1, from coordinate 81,810 downwards.
TTGATACAGCGATAACCTATTTTTAAAATATTTAATTTTATTACATTAGTTATGCAAATGTGGACAGGCAATATGTGTTTCAACCTCAACCACGTCACGTACATATATTTTATATATTGTTGTCTTGCTCATTTCAATATGCTTTACATCTTGTAATTGTAAAATATACACTAAGATGAAATAAAGGATTAATTAATTTAGTATAACGAGAATAAAACAGTATAAAAATTTTGCCGAAAGATTGTGGAAGTATTTACAAAGCATATTTGTATATGTAACTAGCAAGGCGTTTCTAAAAAAATTAGTTGAAAGAATACTCTAAAATATATTTCAAGTTCACGTTTCTGGTAACCTTCTGTCGAAATTTATTGTTATTGGCTGTAGAGCTACTACGCTACCAACTAGGATTTTAGCATATAATATTAAGGGTTTAAAATCTTACGAAAGACAATAAATCATTTGTATAAAAATTAAGCGCATTATTCAATCGTTCCCCTCCGTTCCTTAATGTATGTATTTTCCATTTGCTTCTCTCTATCTGTCCCATTTTTCTTCATATAAATGCAGAACTAACTCATTGCCTGTACCTATACACACAAATTTTCTATAGCGAAATGCATTTAGAAATTTTGTCGGTTCTTTAAACACTAAACTACTACTACTAATGACACTAAAATTAATTTTATATTTTCTACTCGTATTACCCAAGAAATAGGTATCTTAAAGAAAATAACGTTTAATTTGTATGCGTATTCATACTCTGTATTTCATTACATGTAAATGATTAAAAAATAATTGATTATTAGAGTATTCTATCTGCTTCTGGGCTTCCGGGATGGAACCGCGCTGGAACTGTCGCCTTGAAACTGCAGTTTTAGTGCGACAGACAGTAGCAGAAGTCGAGCCCTGAAGATATACCATATGAGTGGGTACGAAACGTCGGCAGTTATATCAGTGACGCGGTTTCAGACCGGAAGTCCAAAAGCAGATAGTATGGACCACGACCGCGGAAGTCTACGTACCAGATTATTAGACTATTATTTGCATAGATTGAAATTATACTGCAGATTGGTATTTTATTTATTGTAATATATTTTAGTTGTCTTAGTTGTCATAGTATTAGTATTCCTTATAATTTTATTGGATATTATACCAATTTATATACTAGTAGGCATCATAAATAGATAAATTTATTTCATTTAATCAACAGCCTAGAGATTCGTTATCTTGGAGAAATCCAAATGTAATAGTTTTTTTCTATTTCATTTAAATGTTCTAGTAAGATTGTAACTATTTTCCAGTTATGGTTTTATCCTCTAGAAATTCAGCAAAGATGATACTGCGAGGATTCTAGAATACACCTTGCCAGCTTATGGAATAGCTGTTACTTTTTTGTCGTAGATTTCCCATCTGAGACATATTATTTTGATTGATCCTTAGTTTCAGGTTGGCAAAATAATGTATTCAACCTTTATTCGCTACTATAAAACTTCAAGTATGAGTAAATCTGCTATCTCTTTTGCTGGAAATTTACTTTTTGTTTGTGTAAATTATTGTGAATGCGATCATTTAATATTCTTACTAATTTAACGTACTTTAATTCTATCTTCCATCAACATGTTATGAATGTTCTCAATATTCTCTGTGATTGTAATTTAAACAGGCCGGCCAGATCGTTCAGCGTTTGAGTTCATATATCCACTTCGAAAGTTACTATTACTGTAACGTAATGTGTTTGCAGGGACCAGATTTATTTTCTTGATAAATACATAAGAAATTTCCTGAATGATTATAGCAAGAGCGTATGCAAAAGAAACGTGCACGCAGTGAAAGTAATTCAATTAACAATTATATATGTAATAACTATTATTTGAATTTCTGTATTAAGTTTTATCAAATTTTCGCTCATGATTGTACTAATTTCTTCATAGATACAATAGGAATACATTTCTATTGTCTTCAAACTTCAAAATAGCTTTCTGAAAATACATGCTGTTGCCCCAATACTTGATTTTAAAACTATTATTTGCCATTTAAATTTAATAAAGTTCTAAGAAATGTAGTGCTAAAAGCCTTGTATTAGTGTTTAAATAAATACACTTCATGGGGACGTATATACACATACACACCTATTTGTCATGATATTTTTGAAATTCGTCAAATGCTTTAGATTGACATGAGTTTTATATTTATAGCACGACATTGGAAAAGAAACGGCAGCACTTTTCCGAAGGTAAACGGAATCTATACCGAAAATACGCCAGGTGTCATTCCTTCAGTAAGCGCATGACATTCCATAACACGATGTGTATTATATATATGTATATACACATATATAATAACAGCGAATCAGGCGAAAAGATGGAAAAGCTATCGGAATTGTCAAAAACTCATAAAATATTGGCTGTTCGATTTGAAAGCTTTGACCATGGCCCGCCGCACGGTTCACAATAAGGCTGATGAATCGCTTCAGCTTGAGTGATTTATGTCGTCCAGGGTAAATTGTGTGTGTGAACGGTGACTGCACTCAGTTGTATGCGTTCCCGAAGAGAAACGCTACGAGAGGCGTACTGTATAGCCAGGACCCCGGTCACCATAACTCTTAGCTCGTGTAACTGCATGTTCACATACGCTATACATCACTGGACCTTGTACAAGGCGTTTGATACAGTTTAACGTTGGTCACTTATTCATTCAGCCGGCCGGACGGACTGACGGGAAATTAAGCGACAACAATTACAAATTACGACAGAATTTGTTATACCAGATCGGCGTGTGAATGTGACGACTGTCGTGTTGCTTCAAAATTTCGAAAAAGGAAATGGCAGTGTTGAAAAGCAAGCGAAAAATGAACTTCCTACTGTTTTTGTAGAACGATTGCTCTTTTGTTGGTATATAGTATTATATTTGAATACTTTAATATTTATGACTATGTATTTACTTATATATATATATATATATATATATATATATATATACATATAAATTTTTGTAACGTGTTCTTCACTTTAGTCTCGTGTCTTTTAGCAAACATAGACATGCACATATACATATGCATTTTGTAAGATATCGGTCTGTCTCTCATTTTCAATCCCTATACTATTGCCTATTTCTTGAGCCTTTTCTATAGCTTATACTATTTTTTTCCCAATTTAGAGTAAGTTGTTGATAATTTTATGCGAATGCAAGAGTGGATCAGTAATCATTAAGCCTAGACAAGAAAATGCAATCTTTTTAACAAAAAATTACTACATCTACGTTCGACTCAAATCACTTGCCATAGAGCCAAGTTTTCTAGTTGGGAAAACGGAAAATATAAAGGGACCAAATTGAATTAGTAAGCTGGATTCAGAAGCACTTCGAAATTTATGTCAGTTGAAACAGTTGTAGTGTGAGTACCTCCCTTATTCAAAAGAAAAATCACTCATTTCGTGCGGTTTTTTGGGTTGTATTATATGGTACAATTATCCGAAGGGAACGCATAGTATCTGTCTATTACTGTTTTATACTTTTTGAAGATAATCGATAAGTCGCAAAAGACAGTAACCATAATCTTCCTAACCGAGTACATAGTTTCTCCTTCCTTTGGAGCATTCGTGCCATCCTCAATCTATTGCTTCGATTGTTGCAATATATCAAGGGTACGATGGTATATCCAGATTATATCAATCCTTATTAAGCGCCAAAATTTTTTCGGACCAAGCCTTAACTTAAACTCAGTTGTTCATCCATCGCTTTATGGTTGCAATCGATAGATATTAGTCTTCGTAAACAAATTTTCAGTTTTAGATAAGCATTAATTTTGTTCGGTAATAATAAGAACTTAATTAGTAAGCGCTACACTACTTTTTTTTTCAGACAAGCTAAAAACATGTCACTTTCTATTCAAGTGAAGCGTCCTTACGGTCGGAATGAACACAAATTTTGACAGTTTGTCTTGAAGAATCACCAAGATAGAAAATAAGTTTTTCTTATTTGTACCGCACTGCCCTCTTTCATCAAGCTCACTAATTACTAATTCGCCTTCGTAAAACAGATTTTTCTTGTCTTAATGTAAGACATATTCTGTTTTTATAACTCTTGTTTTAATACAAAATAATTCTCCTATCCAAAAACTGTATTCAACTGATTTGATTTTTGTTTTTCATTATATTGATTTCGAATTTTCAAAAGCGCAAAATATTTGAAGACATTTTTTGTCAGCAATTCAATATTAACAAAATAATGACCAAAATGATATAGACTTCAATATTGCTCGATACACTATCATGTCGATTATTGCCGGTGATATAATACGTTCGTTTTCTGTCGTCGTCATTATTGAGGTATTTAATTTATACCTATTTATTTTAGAGATGTTGAAATATATTATACAATAAACATGATTCAACCACATAAATACTTCTAGCAATGTGCGAATGTTTCGTTTATTCTTGATATATTCGTATTCTAGCATAATTAGAATATAAGTTGATATAATAGTTATAGAAAGTAAATAATTTGCTAGAACGTTTCGTCTTTGTGCCATCACAATATATGTACATCGGCATGAAACAATTTATATTATACAACAAATCAAGCCTTCTGGTTGTACGTGGGCAAGGTGAAAAGTTCTCGGCCTGACAATGAAAGACTGCGATTGAAATTTAAAAGATGATTTTATTTTTCTACATAATCTCCCTTGAGTTCAACACACTTGGGCCAGCGTTTTTCTAATATCAATATTCCTTCCCGGAAGTGAGAGTCTGGAAGGCTGTCAAAATATTCTTCTTCGGTTCCTTCAACTTCTTCGTTGGATGTGAATCGCTTTCCAGATACAAATTTTTTCAAATTTGGGAGTAAATGGAAGTCTGAGGGTGCCAAATCAGGAAAATAGGGAGGCTGGCCGAGCAAATAGTACCCCAAATCCCGCAATTTTCCCATCATTAAAAATGATTTTTTTCTTCTTCAAACCAGGCCTCTTCTCGCGAATTTTGGCATCCAGCTGGTCAAGAAGGTTAGAGTAATATGCGCCTGTAATTGTTCTGCCTTTTTGAAGGTAATCAATTAACAAGATTCCTTTTGCATCCCAAAATACGCTGGCCATGACTTTTCCGGCAGATGCGATCGACTTCGCTTTCTTTGGCGCTGAACCACCGGCTTCTATCCACTGTTTCGACTGCTGTTTAGTTTCTGGCGTGTAGTGGTGGGTCCATGTCTCATCTATGGTGACAAATCGCCGCACAAAATCGGCCAGATTCTTGTTAAATCGGTCCAAAGAATGCTCCGAAAATCGTTTGAGTGTTTGCTTTTGATCGATATTCAGCAAATGCGGCACCCATCTTGCGCAGAGCTTTCTCATCTCTAATTCTTTGTGCAAAATGCTTTCTTCCGATATCCCCACAGCCTCAGCTATCTCAGTCACTTTCACTCGCCTATCATCCAACACAATATCATGTACTTTTTCGATGATTTCTGGTGTGGTTGCGGTTTTTGGCCGTCCTTCACATGGGTCATCTTCGAGGGACGTACGACCACGTTTAAATTCAGCTGCCCACTTTTTAACGGTTGACATCGAATGAGCACCTCGTACACTTTTGTCAATTTCGGATGAATTTCCATAGGGGTTAAACTATCCAAAACAGAGAATTTTTAACAGCACGATATTCAAGTTTATCCATTTAAAAAAACAACAAGCACGACGTCTACTACAAAAATTATTGCAAACAAACTACTTGAGAGAGCAAGTTGAAAGTTTTCATATGAACTAAAGACACATGCAGCCACGCACTAAACATAAATTTATGTTAATTGTAACGCCATCTCTGTGTCAGGTCGGAAAATTTTCACCTTGCCCACGTAATGAGAAGGTAGGTAGTTTACATACATATATATATATGCATTGTCGGAATAAATTTTTATAGGGCAAGAGGATCCACGTTTAAATTGCTTTATAGAGACAATATCAAATTTGTTAAAGAGTAATAAGGTTTTGTTTAAAAAACGACATATTTAACACATTTAGAGTTGTCCTGAATGTTTAAATAAATTAAAAATCAGATTTGCAACATGCTTTAAAGTCAATCCAAAAACTGCGACTATCAAAACATGTTCTTATAATAAACTAAGACTTAAACATATGTATGTATCTATCTTTTAACCTTACAAGTGCACACTTACATACATACATATATTTTGAAGTATTACGTTGGCTCAAAAATGTATGCCTCAAAAAAAGTACCCTTTTATTTGCTAATTATGTATATGTCGTATATGTATCTATGAGAGGCTTTTGAAGTCACGCGTGACAATTTATTGCATTGTAATATATATTCTATTTAAAGTAAACAACGATATCCTCGACATTCTCTATAGTACAGTGTCCTGCAAGATATAAATCGATTTTCTGTCTTTTCAGGTATCGCAGTAATTGCACCTAACTTTTTCTTTAAAGTACGACTAAAGTCTTTATCATCTTGTGATGTGTTCTCAATATCTAGTATTTCTTGTCATTTTAGACGAAATAATTTTCAATCATTGGAATGTAATTTTGTTGTATTGTGTTTGGTATCTTTTTTCCACTTATGATTAGACAATGTAAATATTTACATTGTTTAATTATTGCATTTATTAGACTAACGTCTAATATAATATATTATGCCACATTCTAAAAGGCAATCATCAGCATCTTCCAGATGTTGCATAGGATAACAATCGATCAAATGTATTGGTTTCTCCTTTACTGACATTGTACAAATGTATAATACTTTAACAGTGTTTTCATTTATCAACTTATCGTAATAAATTGTCGATAATAAAGAGAAATTTTTCTTGGTGTTGGCAATGTAGGACACGTTGATCGGAAGCAAATCATGAAGATGCTCCAATCTTTATGCCAAAAAAACTTCAAGTTATTTCACTTTTATTTTATATTAATTTGAAAATTGATATGAACTAATTATTCATAGTTTCGTTACGACCGGTTCCGTGAAATAGTTCGGTAAGCTTCCGCACATAATAAGATGGATCTAGTTCGTTTTGCATTATTTATTTATCAAGCACTTGCTATGCCCGGAATGGATAGCTACTGCGAAAGCCTACTAGCTGTCCACTAATAGATAAGTTTTCTTCTCCGAAATACATTCAATCAACATGAAAGAACAAAGTTTATGCAGAGCAAATTGCAAATTATCTTGTGATATAATGATATTTCAATTACTGAATTTAAATCTGATACGAATATTGGAAGCACATGCTATCGCTATTCATTCAAAAAGAAAACATTTTGTTGAAAAGCAACTTCATAGCATTGTGCATATAATTTATAGTACCACAAACAGGAACTTTGGGAGTTACGTTACAATTAAATATTTTATATTTTTCATTATTTCGAATTATGTATCATCGTAACTGTAACATCGTTTCTTCGAAAATATTTTTCCTTTACATTCATATATTTCAATATCCACATGTATGTGTTTAAAATCATAATTCATATAAAATGAACATAATGAATTATTAACAACTAAATTTCTTTTTTGTTTCAGGTAAGTTCCTTTTAATCTTTTTACATAACCGGTAAGTCATAAAACTTTCCTTATAATTACGTAAACCTTACTGAAAATAATAAACATGTGAAAAGTAATCAATGAATCATAAATATATCTACAAATATTTCAATCTCATCTACAGTATTTGTACGACAAAATAACTGAGATAAACAAAGATGGAGATCGTGCTCTTTATATTATAATAACATCTAAAATAAAAACAAGCGAACCTCCTGCCCGTGGAACAGTCGAAATTTATGCGTTAAGTGGATATCACATCAGGATTATATTTAAACATAAGATGAATTCCAATATTTCACAATGCAGTTAATAAATTGTGAAACAATGCTAAAGTTCTGAGATGGCGAACCATCAAGAAGATAAAATTACGAGCTGGTTTAATCTTTTGTCTTTATCTAAAGAGTATAGTGTGGAAATATACAATGCTGGACAAAATCTTCAATCGACGAATTGTTAATTTTAACAAAGTAATAGCAAAAGCGAACATATTTTTTAATTAATATGGTTTAAAGTTATACTTTATGTCCAGATGCTTTATTGTATTTAATGGTACAGAACCCAAAATGTACCTGAGTTACTCGCATCATTTACATAAAAAGACAATTTCCTTCAAAACTAGCTGGAAAATTTCTATTAATTTTTAAATTTTTTTAAACTATGTTTATATGTAGTTTTGTAAATCATGGTATGGTTCAAGATTATCGTATTAATCGCTTTTTAATGTTATAATAATTTATATTTTAAAATTTCTATTCGAATTTTAGTTCGATACGCCCCTCTCTATATCATATCCTAATATAGATTGTAGCACAAAAGCCCGTACTACTTACCTTAAAAAAATAGTCCTTCGTTACTTCTAAGGAAGGAACTAGCCAGTTAATTCGGAGAGTAGGGGGGGTTCTGGTATAGAAAATTAGGAGGCGCCACAACATTAATCCCTAGATATATCCTTGCTAGTGCTGAAGTACATAGATTCTCAAATACGTGCCAAAGGCAAAATTTAAGGCAACACAAAATAAAGATACAGAAGGCGATAATGGAAGAAAACATAAAATTAATTTAAAATGATCTTATCATTTATTAGCATGAAATCAATAACTAAATAGGCAGTCCTAGTATATAAGATCTCAGAAATATTAATCTAGTTATTAGCATATAATCAAGGACTAATTGAATAATCCTGGTATATAGGTCCCAACAAATATCAATCTAATTACGGGCATATAACCAATGATTTGAATGAGCAATACTAGTGTATATAAGTTTTCAGTGGTATTGGTCCAATGGTTGTTATGCATTCAAAAATATTACTCTAATAATAGCTAGTCATCAATGACTTAAAAACGAGCAATACTAGTATATATGTAGATCTAATGGTGGGCATGTAACCAATTACTTAAAAATAAACAATACTAATATATAGATCTTTAGTAATACTCATCTGATTAATTTATAAATCCTTACTAAGATTAATCTAATTAGTATACGAACATCTCATTAGGTTGGACTGGATACGTATGCAGTTTACATGTCTTTTGGCTGAGGGTCTATTTGCTATGATCTCCACTAATCTACAAATTAATATACTAATTAAGGTTTAATTACTTTAATTATTCTTTAACTAATTAATAATGTGATCTCATGACTTCTTAATTTACTAATGGAAACAAAAAATTATTATTCCTCTACCTTATATGGATACTTATCGATATCTTTCGGGGGCTGCCGAGTCACTGTTAGACTGTGGCGTTAAGGTAGCGATTAAGAGATTACCATGTACGCCTTGGTGAATGCAAGAAGAACAGCTACTGAAAATCATCTGCTGCTTGATATGGTATTTAAATTGTATCTATAATAATTAACTTTGTGAATGAATTCTCAGGGGTCGAAAAAGGAACCCTGGATTTCCACAGAAAAACAATAGCATGTAATAAAATAATATAAACAATAATTAATATTCCTACCTCAATAATCGTGTAGAGGTACTAAAGAAAATTTTCTATGCAACGAGTATGGTAAAACAAAATGGTGGTGTTATCCCCACATGCTTCGTGGATTTCATGAAATAAATAATATTCGATGAATTAAAATGTACCATAATCCAAGAACAGTTGAGGAAAGATGTTTTCTTGAGGATATTTAAAGTATTCTATTAAACTCAGACGGCTAACCAACAGGTGTGAACACGATGACAACTGGCGTCATTTACCTCTGATGACATACATGTGAAAAAAACAGTACGGGCTCATTTTTCCTTAACAGACAGTTAACTATTAAACCAAAAAGAATATATTCAAAACTATTAATTGTGTAGCCTACACCATCGAAATCATCAAATTATCGCACAATAAGGAAAATAGTATCGAAAAAACTATGAACTATGACATTATCCGTATAATAACCAGACTTAAAGTATTAATACCGGAAGGGCGCTAGTGATATCACAAAGACGACGAATGAATGGCTTAAGTTAACACATATAGTATTGAAAAGTTCGAACCACTAATTCGTAAATGATAGTCATCAGGGTGTATCTAAAACGATTTTGACGTTATGCATATAAATATATAAAACAACTTACGCTATTAATAGCACTTTCCTTAGTCTTTGATAGGATAATACAAAGGATACTAGGAAAGTTTTGCCATACAGCATTGTTTATTTAATTTTTTCAAAGTAATTTCCTCTACATTCAGTGCACATCTCCATCCTCCGAAACTAATCTTTAAACCAGTTCTGCCAAGTATCACTAGGGAGTAAAGCACACTCGTTGTCCCAGACCCGCAGAAGGTCCTCATCATTGGAAAACCGCCTCCCTTTTAGCTTCATTTTTACATGTGAAGACAGTGCAGAGTCGCAGGGAGCAAGATCTGGACTGTAGGGAGGGTGCTCGAGAAGTTTCAATCCTGTCGTGGTCAAATATTTGGTGCAGGCTTTGGCGCGGTGAGTTGGAGCATTATCGTGATGGAGGAACCAGGTGTCCATTCTTGACTTTGGCCGCAGGTTCTTCATAGATCCAATAACTCCACAGTTAAATTTCCCCTTTGGAATTCTCTATACCACCTGAATATCGTTGTACGATGTGGACAAACATTAGCTAGTGCAATAGTTATTTCTTCGAAGCACTGATCTGTGTTTTAAACCACGTACGAAATTATAACGCAAAACTGCCCTTATCTCATTTCGTGACCACGATGCCATCGCAAGCACTTTACACTCTCACTGCTAATGAATAACTGAGTCCATCGGTATGGTGCGGCGGCTACTATGCACGTATAAACATGTCTCAACATGCAGCCTCCTACGATTCATTGTTGCATCATATTGTAAAACTTTCCTAGTACCCTTTGCAGCTAACGTGCATTCGCTCCATATTGAGTCCATTTACGTTACGGAAAAATATCCTGCTTACTATTTAATAATGTACGTATATATTGGAAAATTTGAAAAATATTCTTAGGAGAATTTAGAGTTAAAACTCTAAATTCTCCTATTCATCGCTAAGAATATTTTTCAAATTTTCCAATATATACGTACATTATTAAATAGTAAGCAGGATATTTTTCCTCTAAAAACAGATTAATAGTTAACGTATTCCACTCGACTTCCGCATAGATGTATTAAAATCGTCAAAATTGATTGACTTGATTATTCACTCTTCACGAATGAACCGAAACGTTGTAGATCTGGTTGCAGTCTTTTTGCGAATTTTTGAACTTGAATTTGTCTATATGTAGGTATTTGTCTTTCCTTCCCCCTCCTTTTCTGTTGTCTTTCATCTTAGTTTAAGCCTAAAACACAATCTTTTTTAAAAATTATGTGAAACAAATATACAGTGTTCGTTTTGGCTTTCAACGTGTGCGGAATTTGTTTTCGTACGGGTATTGTTGTCATAGTTTTCCAGGTGCGACCCTGTTTAATTATTTGCTGATGATGACAACTTAGTTGTCGAAATACATATACGGAATATGGAAATTAATGTGGAAAGGGTTTATATATCAACCTTCAGTGATTAAGTTAATCAACCACAGGCTCCATCAAAATTAGCTTCGACAAGTTGACACATTCTTAATTTTACATTTAAGTGCAACTAGTGAAGTATTTGTAATTGACATTGATATTTATATTCGATTTATATTTATCATAATATATTACCAATAAATTCTGTAAATCAATTTATCAAACCTAAAGAACTCTAAATAACTAGATGCAAACTTAGCAAAGCAAAGACGTATTTCACTTTTCAGAACCTTGTCAACTTTGTACACACTCAAACAACATGGAGAAATATCCACATTATATAATTAATAAAAACGTTGGCTAAATAATAACCCTTTATGAAGTAGTTTTTTTGAAATCCAGATTCACTGTATATTCGTTTTACAACTCAGTTATCATAATCAGTCGTAGAAAGGAAATACTTGGAACACCAGCAAACATTTTACACAAGTAATCATAATTATAATTCATTCATTCATTCATTCATTCATTCATGGATTAGATTTAATATGAGACACATATTTCTCTCATCGATTTTGATTTCCTTTGTAAAGTACATGTTGAAGAAATTAACACAAAAATCACTATAGGACATCTCCATATATAAATTAGTCTGCTCAAAAATCTTTTGAATAAATTATCCCTATTGGGCCAATGAACTCAGTAAATACAATAGGAAGTAAGTGTTATCCAGGACACTAGAATTAATTTAACATTGCGTTCTTATTGATAGTGTCGTCCACGATTTTTGGAGAGAAAGCACATCTAGTCTTATTATCACACTGTAACTACCATCATAATAGCAACTACAAGCAGACAAATTGATGATTAAATATACTTTCAAAATCTTTCTATAACAATATTGTTCTCAAGTAATATAGTATGTTATTTTGGTGCACACATAAGAGTTTATTTCGTTTACAATAGCACCTAGATGCAGTTTACTATTCTATGCCTTGCTCTTGTAAATGTATGGCTAGCTTCTTCTCATGCTTAACTTTCCTTCATTATTCCTTGTAATTGTTCATTTCTTGGTCACGTTTATTCTTTATATTTCCTCACTTCAACTTGTATTGCTATTTGTTTTATGTCCCTGAAGCTTCCTCTGTCAGATTAACCCTATTATTACTGTGCCTTCCGTAGTTTTTTTCTTCCACGTATGTTAATATTAATTTTATCTTTCTCCGAGTTCCAATTGTCGTTATGTTGTATCGTTCCCTTTTTGCCCTAGTGTAGCCATTACTATCGTATTTTACTCCTGGCTTGTTTTAGAGTGAAGGATTTCTTTAGTTTTGTATTTTTTATACCACCTCCTGACGATTAAATAATTTTTCCTTCAACACTTACCAAGTTATGCATTTTTTTCAAATTCTATATTTTACCTATTTTCTTATTTTGTTTCTCGTTTTTCTTGCTTCGTTAAGTTACAGACTTCATTTTTGTGTGAGTTTGTGTTTAGTTTATGATCAGCTGTCAATGGGTTGGTCCGTATCAACACGCCAATGACCTTTATCCTTAGATTTTTGTCACGTACCTTTGAGGTTTTGAATTGCTTACGCTTGAATCTTGAATTACGCATGAAGTCTTCTCTTTTAAATTTCAAAAAATGTTTTTCTTTTCGTATTACCCACATATAAAATTAACCAACTTTACAATTAATGAATGACAGTGCTTAGTCATTCATTAATTGTACTTTTTACGTGTATTAATTCGTATAACTGCACAACTTCTAGAGTGTCTAATAGTTTATACCGTTTCAAGGTTCTTAAATGAATCTTTAGCATATAGTTAAGCTAGCTTTTCCCATACAATACTCCTCTTTAGATGGAACGATATAGATTTAGAGAATTAGAATCTTCGACTGAGCCATTATTAAATCCTTCGAAGAGCTTTAAGGGATAACTGAAAATTCGTTGTGAATAAACGAGAATTTAACTTCCTTACTTCAACTAATAATCCATTCACAAATATGTTTCAATTTAAAGCATAAGCTAAAAGTTTAAATAACGAGCGACCATGCTAACAAGACCTAAATGGGAAGTTTGTCAATTTTCCATGTGAGTGGTATGGAAATAGAAAACGTTTCTTTGAAATTCAAAAGAGAAAGCCTCACGAAACCTCGGAAGATTCAAAAACTTAATTAGCTATTACAAAGGTAGCAATTCGTATTTAATTATTCTTTATCACTAATATTTCTCATCTAAATTGCATGTTGCATGTTACGAAGATGATTATTACATTTAGTTATTAAGTTTATTCTTTGATTAGCAAATGTATTTCAATTTGTTTATTAGTATTTCAAGTTATTAAGAATAGTTTATATGTGTTATGCAATTCAAAAAGTAGTATAGCTTCGAATATATTTCCAAAAGATGGGATAAACATTTAGGCCGTAATAATGCATTGTTGACAGTTTCCAAATAACTAAACAATGCTTGGTTACTTGTATACCATATAATATGATGTTTAATGTGAAAGCTAATTTGTTTCATTACTTAGAAAACAAATTAATCTCAATGTTAAATCCAGAGTATAAATTTTTAGTATAATAAGTAATACATTTTTACAATAAAACTCTTTAAGCATTCAATATTAATCAATACACATTAAATACATTTCTATAATGATTACTTATCGGATCGTATACGTATATACAATATTTTTACTCAACATAAACACATTTTATATCTTGCTTTTCTATTTTTGTTCAAGTTTTAGTCGACAGACAGGCATTCGACGTTGATAGACTTGATGCATCCGTGATCGATTAACGATTTGATAGCCAATCATTATCCCCATACCGATCAGACATGTACTCAGTCCAGACAGTCGACTCGCAAACTGCATTTTACCGCTTATTTTGCTTTTTTCGGGCCGCTTGACGATGGAATAGTTGACGCGGCCTTGAATACTTCAGGTAATATGATGAGTAGATCGCGGGCGGCCTGGCTTGTCACGTCAGTAATCTGACTTTTAGCAGACATGACGTGAACAAACATTGATGCGAACTGACATGAAGTAAAAGACAAAGTAACTGGATAACCGGAGCGTATTTTCAGTAACTTTTTATTTCCATTTTACCGAAAAATCGAGGTTGATTGGATTATGCGATAAAGTATAAGGTCAATGTACAAGATATCCTGTTGAATGTGTTAAAATTTGTATTCGCATTATACATGAATTAACTCTAAGAGAAAGATTACATAGTAGCCTCAAATTCCACACGTAAATAACCAAAATAACAAATATGAAGTAACTAATACACAGAACTAGGATTTTATTACCCAAACAGTGTAATATCTTAGAATCCTTGAATAAAATTATTTGTTCATATTATTTAAAAAATTTTCCCTTCTATATAAAATTATTAAATCGATTGTATTTTCAAAAGACTACTACACAAGTATTCATTAAAGTGTCACGAAGACGCGCATCTCTGAAACGTGGAATTTTCCAAATTTTTAACTATCAAATTTATACTTTTAATTCGAAAAAATCTTCTCATATTTTTCTTTGGAACTCTTTAAAAATATACATTTTTTATTAGTTGCTTTAATTATAAACAATTTAATTAACCAGTAAGCAATGGAACAAATGCTGGGCTGCAAAAGCAAAGCGTGGGATATGTTATGGAAACGCCTTAGAATGCTATACTAATTTGTAGTATGTATTGTTGATAATCCATTAGAGATTATCAGAATAATATATATTCTAAAAAAAAATATTTTGTTATTACTTTCTGATATTTTTGGTAGCTTTTGTTAGTTTTATTTCAATATAGTACAAAATTAAAAAATAATATATTAGCTGTCCAATAAACAAATTCTAATCTATCTCTTGCAAGTGGATGTCCACAGCATAAAACGCAAAGATTTTAAAATTAGAATTTAATTCCAAGCACATTTCAAATACAAACCTAACACAAACAAGCTTAGCAACAACCTTTTACCTACATAACTTGCTGATCCGATTTATAAATTTTTCTTTCAAAATATTTAAATATAAATGAAAATATTATAACAAGTCTATTATTTAAACCAAAAAAAATTTTAAGTGTTAATTGTAGCTCAATAAATTCCAAAATGCCTTGATTACTTGTCCGTTTCGGACATTATCAAGGAATTTAAATTATTTTATGTGAGCAAGTTTAAATTTTTAGTTAGCTCTTTTTTAGTTTTAAGCGAAGAAGTAGTCTATTTCAAATTCATTCGGGACTCGCCTTATATATTCTGTTTTCTACTAGCGACACACGTAGAACTCATTGCAGCACTATTGTCGTAGCTCCGGCAGCAAGGTTAGGAAACATTTTTGAATTTCCAGATTCTCGTTTAATTAATTTTTAAATCTCAAATATATGTCACTTTGCATTATTCTACTTACCTTATTCCCAATTCCTAGATTAATTTTCAATGCTTTGACGTTTTATTTTTATATATAGCCATCTATCGGGCAATTTTCGAAGTCTATTTAATAAAAAATGTTTATCGGATTCTCTATTTCGATCCTCTTTTGAACATTATGTACATAAACGCATATTTAGTTAGAGTACATATTTTCTTACAAAATTGAAAATAATAATGGATTTTATTCTATTTCTTGTTTTGAGTTAGTAAATTACCCGTTTAGTTCATTATTTAATAAGTCTTATACGTTTCCTTTTGATGTTTTTATATTTATTATGTATAATCAGAAACAAATTACATGTCACTGGGATCATTTGACCCTCGTTTATCATTCCAGTGCTGGTTACTTTCTTGGAAATATCCGTTGTTCTTTCAACAACTGATATTTATTTAATATATACGTTAAGGTAGTTCTTAAGCTTTAAGAAAGTATATATAAACGAAAATGTTTATAGTAAATATTTTTATTCTTTACTACACTTCACTTGTATAAAACCTTGTTTAATTGCAGATACTAGAGTTAATCCTTTTTGTGTACCAACTTTTAGTACTCTACTTTTTCTCATTTTTTCCTTATGTTTTAGTGCATATTCATTTGATTTCTTGGTTCTTTATTTAAATTAAAATTCAGTCATTTCAGAAACTGACTGTAATCTTTAGGTCTGAAGATTATTATATGTATGTATATATATATACATGTAATAATCTTATATATATGTATATATATTATATAAGCTAAAATCGAAAATGCACAGCAATATGTATATATTAAATTAAAAATGAATTAGTCTGGTACGTAGACTTCCGCGGTCTTGGTTCATGCTATCTGATTATGGGCTTCCGTTCTGGAACCGTGTCACTGTATATCTGCGACGTTTCGTACCCATTTGTATGGGACATCTTCAGGGCTGAACTAAAAATTAATTCTTTATGTTTATTATTTTATATGCAGAAATATGTAGGTTAATATGACAATAATAGCAAATTTATTCGTCATACAATTTTATATACAACGAGCACACTTAATTTCCTATTATATTAGAAATCCATATGTTCAAACTATATTTATGATTTATATCTAATAACGTATGTATATACATATGTTTACTAGGAAAGCGGCAGAAGAAAATGTTCTTGATGCATGGTTACTAGCTTTAGAATAAAATCCTATTCATTACTTCAGTTTTTCCCAATTTAAATTTTTAACAGAACCTGTGTGTATGTTGTACTTTTAATAAGAAAAATTGTATATTGTAAAGTAATAAAGACATGTTATTTAATGTGTGTGTTATTATATTGATTGTTTATATTTACTTCATAGAAATTTTTACAGCTAGATACATACGACCAGCGTTAATACTAATCCGATATTAGCAACAAAATATGAGGAACTTATTGACATCTTGTGACCAATAGACGCGCTTTATGTAAACGTGAATCAACTGTTAAAACCTGCCCAACAATGGACTTGTAAATGGTTGTATGTTTTTATAACGGCATGGCTGAGTATAATGATTGAATGAAGGAGACACATTTAAAATGATAATAAAGCAAACACTACAGATATTTACTTAACGGCATTATTCTAAGTAGTTTTGTTGAATACAGTATGTATGGATAACCAAGATATAGATCGATTAGTTTTAATTAATTCTTGGAGTCTAATGTCTAATACATCTATTCAAGTACTTCCTGTTACTAATTATATTTATATAAGTTCGAATTAAATTATTCTTAATAAAAAAATATAATTTAATACTCTGAAAAAAGCTGGAAAAAAGGACTAATTTTGGAACACGTAAATACAAGAATACTAGGAAGGTCATATTTAGCTTAAAACTACCCAAAATAATTGGAGAAAGCATAATATTATTAACAACTTGGAAGGCATTTATACATATATAGTCTCTCTTTTCCCAAACGCACTTCCTCTCTATTCATAAAAATATTTAGGTTATTGTTGGATATATTACAGTGTCGTAGGATTTCCATAACAACATTTCGCATTAAAGGTTTTTTAAAGCCTGCTGCTGTCATATATGGATGGGCGTTATCATGTATCCATGACGAGAGCGTCCAACATATTAGTTTTCAAAGATTCATTCATTTTAACTCATTTGACAGCAAATTGCAGTACTATCTAACATCGATAATTCTAGGTCTTTTTACTCCTGAGGTCGACGAAATTTCTTTAGCAGATTAAGAATTTTTATAAAGATATAAGAAATACAAGAATCAATTTGTTTCAGCATTCATTAGAATAAATATTACTCTCATTACAAGTAATTACAGTCTGCGATTGATTTATAGTATAAAAAAGTAGAAGATATGTGCATTTCCAGGATCATGAAAATTTTAAAACTACTGAAAACCACTTGGTAAATTTTGAAAATACTAGAAACTCTAGATCTGCTATACCTTCAGGAAAGTCAGTTACACATTCTTTTTTGTATATTTTGGTAATTTTGTATAGATTCTGATATTTGGATAAATTTGTTTCATTCGGGCAAAGTTTCATATGTACAAAGTTTAACGTCACTACTTATTTTCTAATTTTTTCTATTCTTGATCTCGTCCTGCAGTTTTTGAAATTGGTTTTTTAAGCGCGATGGTGATTCGCTCCCAGATCTCTTGAAATGTTTCTAAACGGGTACCATGGAAACTGTACTTCTGTGGTGATAAGTATAGTGTAGATATATAAATAGATTACTTGTGGCCATAGAAGCTATAGAAACAATTTCCTGTCTAAATTTACTGTGGACTCTTTGTTTCTTTACAGTCTCTTAACTGCTTTGCATGTCTACTCAAGTTCGTCTTAATTGCGGCTTTTTTGGATTATATGTTAAGTAATCTTGACCTTGTTTCACTAGCTTTCGCACTTTAGCCTTGGAAGTTACAGATAACGTAATTTATAAGATCTCCCAATCGGACATCAAATTCACTGCCTTTGCATTGCATATAACCATATCTACGACCCTGCTTCACCCTTACCTTCCTAGAAATAACAGTTTAGTTCGGCCAATTAATCTTATTGGACCGGGTAAAGTTAAATAGAAGGGTTGCACCTGGTGCTTCCAGGAAAACGTCGAAGGTCGCACTTTCCTTAGGTAACGCAAAATTCGGTGCGTTGTCTTACAACTTATTGTATGAATGCTATTGTTTTCCCCCATCATATTTAATTAATGCAAGCAAAGTATTATTCTAATAAACATTTTTTCTGATAAAAAAGCAATTTTCGTCATATTCTTGTAATTACAATTTAGGGAAAACGGTATTGAAGGTTAGTCATCATAATATCTAGTTAATTTTATATATATGTACATACAAAAAGATTTTTTGAAACGTTAATTTCCGTTAAGTTCAAACTGCATATTTTTATATCCAGTCTTTTTTATTGTACTAACTACAGTGATAGATTTATAGCAAACTTTTTGTGTCTAGTTTTGCAAATAAAACACAAATGGAAGTCCACAAACTTCCAGATAAGTGATGAAAAATGTTATCTGTAAAAGAGATTGGCTTATAATTAATCGCTATTGTTTTATATTTATTATATATACTGGTTTTTCTAATACCTGACGCTATAATTTTATGTATCGTATAATTATTGTTTTTTATTAGCAAAAGACGGTATTTCCAATATTTTGCAATAAAAACTAGTTCGCACATTAATTTTGGATTTTTACAATTAAGTAATAGCTTTCTTTAAAACGTTTATATACCTGTTTATTGAATAACATTGTTGTCCGCGTTTTATATAATATTATTTATATTATACGTAAGCACATTTATAGTTGGCGATATTGTAAAATACAGCAACACTCAAGAACATGTATTCATTTTCAAAATTCCTTCAATTAAAATTATAATAGGGACTGAGTTGATAAATTTATGAGAATTAACGGCGTATTAGCGAAAAAACAACACTGATTTCAAATTTGATGCTATATATTTTTTCTTTAAAGTAAACTTATGTGTACAATGCCTCACTTTTAAAGGAAATAATGTGCTAAACACTCTAATAAAAAAGTTGAACATTCTTTGCTGTATCAATGCAATAAATGTTAATAGTTTAAGAAATTTTTACGTTATATCCTTTCAATATTGTATTTTTTCATTTTCTAAATAAAATTCTATATAGTAGAGCTCTAAGGCGATCAATGAATACAAAAATGAATTACTATTACTTGTGAATTATTAACAGAAGTTTTCGGAATACTTTAGTATTTCTCCTTTATGTTATAAAGCAAATCCTATTCATTTGTTTGGGTAAATAATTTAATCCTTCAATATCTTCTATAGGTTACATGAGTAAGGGCACATTCTTCTTTTAAAATGCTCTAAATTAATGCTCTGAATTATTCTACCATGTTTATTACTTACGTTGAACGCAAAAAGGATAATTTTTTTGATCTATATAGACTTGAAAAGATAATATTCTTTATACATACTGCTATGTATTTTGAACAACACACATATGTAAAAACAATTATACAATATGCAACAACAGTCAAATGTGTACAAAAAGTGTGGCGAGAGACTAAATCACACGTGTGATTAATTAACTCTGTTTAGAACCTTGACGAAAACTATAAAGCAATATATATACATACATACATATATATATATATATATATATATATATATATATAGAGAGAGAGAGAGAGAGAGAGAGAGAGAGAGAGGAGATGTACATTATATTACAGTAAAGTTTAATTTGATTTTAAAAAGGGTACGAACAATTATGTATCAATATATTGCTTTGAATACAATTGATACAGTAATCATTATTGTGTGGTACTTGAAGTCTATAATATCATTAAAGAACAAATCATTGACCAAAACACTTTCGTTCTTAATAATTCTTAAAGTTCCTAAGTAACTTCTTAAAATTCTAAAAATATCCCTTTTGTAATTTAAGCTGAATAAAAATATCAAGTGATACCAGTGCATTTTAACAACTCCATTCAAGTTTTAATCTCTTTGAACCAATTTGGGTATGCTTCGATAACAGTTGAAATGTAAATATTACCTAGAAGCACAACATTATGAAAGATACAAAACCGACAAAACAGTAAAAGAATACGGTATGTCATAATTAGTGCTGTACAATGATAATGGAAACGTAAATCTGTTAATAGTGAAGGTTTGTTTAATTTTGTATACGGTTAGCTTGTTTATAAATAAAATGTAGACTGTGATAGAGGTTAGGAAATCAATATAGATCATATTACAGATATCGTTGAATATTTCTCTGAAACGAACATACCAAAAGTAGTAGGAAAATATCCGATGACGTAAGAAGGTTAAGAATATTATTTAAAAATATTAAAGTAAAAATAAAAATCTGTTACAAAATTTAGTTCCACATGAGACAAATTAAATTGGAAAAATTAAGAAATTAATTTGAAAAGTTTTAGAAAAGGTTGATGGTGTGTACTGTAAAAATGATACTCTTCCGCGATAAGGAACTAGCTGTTTATCAATCTTCAAAGTTGGACCAGGGATGTAGTGTTTCAATAAATTATTGTTATTTCCCAAAAATCTCGAAATGGCACAAACTTATTACGTTCTCTGCGGGCTGACTGCTGACTACTCCTATCGTGGAATCTCAAATGAGTTGTCGTGTTAACGATCCAAAAATTTCCACTCCCTTTTTTAGGCCCGCATCAATAACAAGGCCAATAAAAGCTTGTATTTCGATTGAGTCGGCTTTTTTCAATTAATCAGCAGCCACTCTCTGTTCTTCCATGTTGGTGTATTTGACAAAATGTTGATAATTTCATTATCCAAGAATAATGAAAAAGCGTCCACCGTTAAGTCAGTATACTTGCATGGAGTTACCTCCATGCAAGGTAATGTTACCATTACCTTCACTGATGTGATGGGCAGAATGATGCTGAGTATTCGGTGTGCTTTTCCATTCCGAGCCGTCTTTTCCAAAGCGGACTGTAGGGCTCTTATTCTCTTCCTCATCATATTAATCACTGCTACTCAAAGAAACGAATACTCATCTCAATATCGGAATTATTTCCTGCAGCATTTACTCCGCGTTCTGAACAATCACTTTCATCGTCTTTCAAATTAGCCTCAATGTCACTGAGTTAATCTATAGCACTACCAATTTCTTCCCCAGTCAAAGAAATAGTCTTTCGTTTAGCCATTTCAATAGAAGGAACTTATAACGCATGTTAATTTTTCGTAAGGCACAATAAACGAGGAAATAAATAAATCGACCGATAAAGATGAAATTTATTATTAGAACGAATATCAATCGAACATAAGCTTCTCACACATTGAATTAATTAAATATATTTTTTGTTTTTGTATGCTCACACACATGCATTTTGTGCATGAACGTGCAGTGGCAACCATAATAATTTCCACATGATTCCCATATGATTCGCATAAATGTTCATTTATAATGTGCATATTCGACTGCCTAAGGTAATTAATGTACTATGAGTCATATCCTGGTATAATAATACACATTTTGTGAAAAAGTTAATTTTGATATCATAACTAACTCTAAACTTACAGACACTAATTTTTATAGTGTTAATTGTTAAGTGAAAACCAAAAAGAGTTGTGGAAATACAAAGTAAAATAATCAAAAAATTTTAAAAAATTTAAATGTCACTCAAAGACACATCGTGATCCAATGAGGTTTAAGGCAGTTTTCATTTGAAAAAATACGTATGCGAGACACTAATTATTCTAATCTTCTTCTAATATATAAAAAAATTCATCAAACAATATATACATAGGAAGCGCACGCCAGGGATAGGAATTATTTCTCACCATTTCCAATAAGTAATGAGTGGATGCTAGTTTCCTTTTTTTTCTATTTACAAGGTACAATTCTCTGAAAGGAGTATAAATGTTGAACAGTGTTTTGCTTAGAGTTTTACATTTTGCTCACTCATATATCACTTTATATGTTATACTTTAATCACTCATGTTTATCAGATCCTTATGCTTAATTTTTAAAACCTAGTTTTTTTATAGGGTCTTTCAATAACACTGTCCTATATTTTACAGTTAATAGCTTCCGCATCATACAATTCAGTAGCGCGTCCCTATTTAAATTTATTCTGAAAGTGGTCGTTTTGTGTTTTGTGCAAAAATTTGAAGCAGCTGATTCGGTAGCAGATCTGCCAACTCATATACGTTTTCGAAATAACCGTTCGGTTGAGAATATCGCTGTAGTGCTTGAAAATGTGTCTCAATCTTCCAATCGGTCTATTTCTCGTCGATCACAAGAAGTTTGCATATCACAGAGATATGATGAGAAAAAACTTTGAACCGCATCCGTATATGATTCAATTCATACAGGAACTGTAGTCAAATGATGCGCACAAAAGTTTTGTAAATTTAGCGCTGCAGCAATTGGAAGTGGGGAGTAATTTTAATAGGAAAATAATTTTTAGCGACAAGGCACATTTGAGGTTAAACGATTTCCTAAATAAACAAAATTGCAGAAGTTAGTCAGAGCAAAATATACGAGAGATTCAAGAACTTCCGATACATGCAGAAAAAGTATGCGAATTTTGTGCTGACGACTTCATCGACCCTATTTCTTCTAATGTGATAACTATAAATGGTGAAAAGTACTGGATGATGATAAGTATTTTTTTGTTCCGAGTAGGAAAATGCAGACTTTGTTGTCTATAAACATAGGCCTACTTGAATCAGTGAGTTCCATTTCGATAACGTTATCGAAGAAGTTATTGCGTTTAAGTCAGGAAAACCATTTTAGTCGGAGGCATAAAGCCGCGAAAAACAATTTCATACTTTTTCTTGTGATGGGTGTCCAAGTAGGTCATAAGTTTTTTCGACTTCTCACAACAATATGTATTTACTGTACGTAAAGTGTTTCTTAACTTCGTTACTAACTCCTCCTCGCCGTAAAAGGGGAAGCAGTCTTGATTTCTTTCCCCAACACCTAGGGTATCCGTCGACTTCTCTAGATAAGTATCTGAAATATCTCTTATCACATGAGCTATCCCGGTGATTTCATTGAACGTTAAATTTCTGCATAGCCTTCATTTATCAGAACTGTTCTGGACGAAGGTTTCTTTGTCTCCTAAATTAATATATTTTAGTGCATAACTTTTACTGAAACTTTCAAACAATGTTTATTCAAATTTAAAGTTTCTGGTCAGTCCAAGGTATTTCCTACATTCTGTAGGAGTTATTCAATGGCAATATGAATATGTTAGGATAGAATTTATTTACTACTTTTACTTTGATACAAGGATAGAATGCAACCACGAATTTAGATCCTTCAGAAACTTATTAGTACTTCACTTTGTGTAATTGAAATCTCGAGATTTTTTGAAGTTTCTGTAAAAGAAATTGAAAACATTTTTCAAACAATCAAAGCTATTTCAATTTATTGCTAGTATATATAATTTTAGAAAGTTATTGTTGGTGAATTAGCAAAATATATCGTTTGCTGTTAGCAAGTTTTGTATAATGAGCAAAGAATTAAAATATATAAAACGAAAACGTGTTTGTATATAATTATTTTGTGAAAAAATTTAACCTGGTTAAGTTAATTTAGAATAGAAAAGGAAAATGACAGTCATCATTTTTTACGTGACTTTCAATAAAGGCATTACTAAAAGGATGCTCATATTTAATTAGTTTCGATATAATAAATGTTCTGAAGTAGGAAAACTCGTACTAATAAAACTCTGTATCTTGAAAATTGTTAAAAAAGGAAGGTTATAACAAAACGAAGGTGTATATTTTCTCTGTGTGGTGACACTGAGTCTACTTTATTAGTGACAGATGCAAATGTAATCATAGTTATGGTTAGACGAGAGAACCTTAAAAACGTCTAGGCGCTGCCATTCCACACGAATTATGTTCGACTTGAAACTTCAAAACAACCAGGCCTTGTGTATTAATTTACATAAAACGAAAAAATGAGACGTGAACGGTAACATAAGAACGTCTCGTTTCATCAAAGGGATATGATAATACAGGTATTTTATTGACAATTTCTACCTTTTCGTATAATAAATTTTATATTATTGATGTATCCTGTCCTCCGTAATTATATGCGTATTCTACAGAATTAAATTTTTTGTCGCAATAAACATGATCTGTTCTTTTTAAGTTTTACCAGTTATTTATTGAAATTCCCAAGTTATTTATGTGGTTTGCATAACTCTTCAATTAAATTTTGAATTGCCTATTTTAAATGTTTTGTATTTATTAAAGCAGTTTTATAATAAAGAGGTCGCCGCTGGTCAGATACGTTGTTATAACAATATGTACTTAAATTTTCAGTATTCAGTTTATACTATGTAAAAAAGAATTTGAATTCTATGTTAACTGGCGTACCTAATGTATTGAAATGAATAGAATAATATCGACAGGGTATAGATTGATTCTGGGGCCCTCAAGGCTACGTCCTGGGACCGACGTTGTTTTTTCTGTACATAACCGATCTATTCTACTGTACTAAAGAGAATGTAGGTTGTCGATTAGTTAGACTGGTGATACAAATATTTTAGTAATACAGAGAAACAAATTGAATCTCTTACAAAAAAGTAAATATTTTCGATCAAATACAACGGTCTGAAGTTAAAAAATTACATATATTAATGATGGTAAATCAAGGTCTATTGGTCTCACAAAAAGTCCAAGGCATTGTTCGTTAGTTGTAATCATTTCCAATTAATAAATCAGTACCAATGTTCTAAGTTATGATAGATAAGTATTCGGCGTGACATAACTACGTGGATTCTTCTTTGTAAAGAAAACTATGCAAAGTACTTTTCACACCTGGAAATTTGCCAAAGAACTGAGTTTGGAATATATTAAAAACCCTCTATAATGCTTGTTTTCAATATTTGTTAGATTGCGGTATTATCCATTAGAGCCGCATTGTAAATGTGTCTCGTATTCACATTAAAATACGACCTAGCCAGATCAGCATATCACATCTAAACTCGTATAAAGAAGATTTTAAATAGCTACATATTCATAATATTTTATGTTTTTCTCATATAAATGAATACAATTTCAAGAGGAAACAATCAGTTTAATACACGACAGAATAATATGATAATAAATTTTCACTTTTCTAGCACTTTTAAAGAATTAAAACATTACATATATTTAAAAGAGAATTGAAAGAATACTTAACTAAAATGCAACTATTTTAATTAAAATTCAATAATAGTATAAATACCAGATAAAAGAAAAGCTTTAAGTTAAAATTAAATTTATTCTTGAAAAAAGAAAAAAGTGTTAGAGCTTATCTGACAGTATTTATAATTTCCTACAAAGTAATCTTCAATCATTGATAAAGTTTAATATATTACGTATAAAAATAAACACTATCTAGTACTGCCATTTAATCGATACAATCCATTTCTTCTACAAAGTGTTTACAAAGAAAAGCCAAGCATCATAAAGTATCTCACTTTATGAAGTTACAAAGCAAAAGTGAATCACAGCTGTCAATATCGATTTCGACATCGATAGCCCAACATAAATATTTCCAGTTTTACGGCAGTTTTCTCTTCAACAAACGCTTATGCAAATAGGCACCGAACTGAGGTAACGGAGAAGTGTACCTATGTATGTATGTATGTACCTATGTTTCTGTGTAGGCCGAACTCGCTTTTATCGATCGAATCTATCGCGTTAGTAGAACAGAATTATTAATGTGATATTTGATCGGTATCATAGAAACGAAACAGATATAAATTGTACGAAACAGTAGCGACAAAAAAAGATTTGTTGTTTGTTGTATAAACGGTTTTCGGAGAAAACCGGATTTCTTGTTCATTTAAAAGATGAATTTTAAACAAACTGTAAGTTTATAATAGAACGGTGGATCGTACCAAAACACCGAAATGATGGAAATAAGACATGTACTTAATATGTATTTCAGAGAGTGATGGTGGTTTAATGAACTAATACATCTAAGTGCGAAACAAAAATTATTATAATTAATTAATCTTGCTTTATTATTGTTTCTATCGTTAACATGTTAAATTTTCCCATTCTGATATTATATTTTCGTGTTTCCTTCTGTCTTTCTAAGTAATCTGTCATTCGTCGGCTTCGTTGTTTTAATTATTAGTGCTTGTTTGTATGTATGCGCACAGGCAAGGGTTTATCTTTTGCGTAGAAATGATGCCTATGATGATTAGTGAACAACGTGTTCATAAAGGCAACCCCTGTGTGTTCTAATTTTTTTTTAAATTTTGGACTGCGTCAGAAATAATAAACAAACATGACATTATATTAGAATTATTTACCATCCTAGAAACTTTATTCAATTTTCTACTTTTATTTCGGAGGAAATAATTTTGTATTTATTTGTATCTGAGTTATCTTTAAATTAGATAATATGAATGAAATGTTCAGTTACAGATCTACATCAACCATTTTATGGAACATTCAATGGTTAGTGAAGACGTTTTGCATAATTTGTTTCATTGCGTAGTTAAGTAAAAAAAGCTATTTATGGCTTTCGGCAACATTTTATGAGCAAACTATTAACCATTGCTAATCTATTTTGCTGTACGCACTATGAGCGTCGCGGATACACCGATTTAAATGAAGTTTAATAAAGATACTGCTAATCATATAATATTACTGGTAATATGTTTATTTAAATTTTATTTGGAGGGAAGACTATTACTTTCTTATAATGACTATGATTCTGTTCTCAAAATTAATCTAAAATTCGCAGGTACTTAATTCACGTCCTCTTTTGTTTGTAGTCTATATTCATAGTTTTTGATTATAATTATTTAATATTCGTAAGAGATAAAAAACTTGGTTCATGGACTACTGTATTTGTATCGCTCAACAGCTTTGTGAAATTGAAACTAAAATATGCTGCAATCTTTTGGAATCCAATTTACGATATTTATAAAGCGCAATAGAGTATGCGTAGACAATGTTCTTAAGATAAGTTTAATTTTCTACTCAAGATATTTAGTCTTAGAGAGGTATGAGTTTCTGTTGATGTTAATTCTAGATTCTTTTTAACAAGAATTTCAGTAGATGGTATAGGGTTACTGTTTGAAACGATTTATGGATACGTTTATGATACAATGTATGTGCTCTTTATCTTCTATATTGTATTGTTTTTGTTCTTATTTTGATAATAATAATAATAATTCAAGCCTTTACATCCCTTAACAACTCAATGCCAATTACAGGGAGTAATGGGTTACTACTACACCCATACTTGTAGTGCGACTTAGAATCTTTGTCCGTCAGCATTCGCTTAAGCGGGAAAGAGAAAGCCGCTGAACGTTCCCAGACAGCAGGCCGTCGAACACGAGAGTCCGGCGTGATAAGCCACTAACTTACCACTAAGCTATCAGCCCGGATAATGTAATGTCGTTTTTCAAAGGAACTGTTGGAAAAATAAATGTTGATAATATCATTGTTATTTAGCTATTTATACCACGCGTACTATAAGGTGCGTATTTCTTAGCTTAAGAAATAGACTAAATGTATCTATTTATAATGTGTCGTACATATAAATTTGCCGGCAACTCGATTTATTTTAAAATTATATAATGAAAAATTGTACCTGCATAAAGGTTCACGATTTAGTTTTATTTAAAAGATATAAGGCGAAATCTGTAAATATACATACATCATATTCAATTGATCATTGGACATATTTTCGAATTCAAATTTTATCATGTTGAAAAAGAAGAACTCTGAAATCTATCGGCGTTCTTTCACGTCCCCGTCTACGCTTTCGGTTACGCAAATCGTTGAACTAATAGCGGCTCAGATTCGAGCAGTTTGAGGTTGGT
Organism: Dermolepida albohirtum; assembly: GCA_031893035.1. Lineage (NCBI taxonomy): Eukaryota > Metazoa > Arthropoda > Insecta > Coleoptera > Scarabaeidae > Dermolepida > Dermolepida albohirtum. The sequence continues at coordinate 53,049 of JAVIWB010001363.1, read as the reverse complement.
GGCAGCAAGCAAGCAAGGCAAAGGAGGACGACAGATAGACTGAATCACGACAAACCTATGTCTAATTACACGTCTGGAGTGTGAGCCGGCATCTCTTATTGTCGGATACTTCCCGGCCGCCTCGTAAAACTGTAGATAATCAGGAGGGCGCGCGAGTGAATTTCTAGACAGGTGTCTGTTAATTTGGTGACAATGTGTACCGACGAGGAGCTCTAACTAACTCCAATTACAATAAAGAGACGAAGGCGCGTTTTCATGCCACCGTACTCAGATTTTAGAGTTTTATAAGCAACCAACAGAGGCAAAAGATAAAATCAAATAAATTTTATCATGTAATGTCACGAAAATTTTAGTGTTTAGAAAGCACATGATCGGCGAAATAAAATGTTTAATGTGGTTTGTATACTTACCTGCGTTTACTTACATTTTTATGTAAAGTAATAATTAAACAACATGTAGAAAATGTATTTTTTAAACTCAGCATATTATAAGAGACTAATTCTGAATTTAACTTGAACGTTTCAGATAGAAACACAAATACCATTCATGAGAAGATATTTAAAGTTTGACTATTTTTCACGAATTAATAGTGAACTCATATTAAACGGTTGCAAACAGATGAATTCTATCATTATTCCTGAGAATTTATACGTTTTAAGGTTGTATAACTTTTGTTGCAATATATAATTTTTAGTTAAATGTTTCCGGTACTTGTTAATATATAAATACACGTATATAGTCGGACTAGAGTTTCAAAGCTCTCTATATTTTCGCAAAATATGACGTTCCTGCTAAATATCTCTCTCTATTTTTCTTTCTGTGATAGGAAAATTTATACACTGCCTTATATAAGTATGGATTTCAATAAAGTGATTTATTTATTATTAAATTGATTACTTCTTAAGTGTTTGAAACTATACTTACATTGCAGTAAAGGATTTATTTAGTGAAATGTTGTGTAAATGAAGAAACTACGTACCAAACAGCCATTGTTACTTAACTGCAAAATGAAGAAATACTAGTGTCCATATTACATTTAATACATTGATAAACTGGTTCTATAGTTATAAGGACGAAACAAGGAGACGATACATGGAGAATGATATGGTAACTGTGTTACTATAAGACTAGTAGTTGCAAATTAAATATTATCATTTCTCAAATGACCTTCAGAAGCTGACGTTAACAAACAAATTACAAAAAATTAAATTAGGAAAATAAAATAGATTCTGGAAAAATTTATCCATACTTTGGGTCGTGAAGATTATACATTTAGAGTAGCATTGTGTTTGGAGGAAATGTTATCGACTATCGACCTTCTTTCATGAAATTTTCTTTTCAGATGAAGCCTGCTTTTCTACAAATGGGGCAATATTATCTTAAAATTACATATAGCTGTCAGAAGAAAATCCAAATTTCAAAATTAATACAAAAAATCTCAAGATATAAGAAAATAAATGTGTGATGTAACATTTTGGTGGATAAAACTGTTGGCTTAAATTGAACTACATATTTGGAATTCCTAAAAAAATCTTGTTTTACTATCACTTGCGGATGTGAGGTTAGACAATATTTATTTTCAACAGGTTAGATGATTTGCACCTTCCACAGATTTAGCTACACATGGATATGTAGGTTCATAATTTTCCTGGAAGAATAATCGGATATCTTAGATCAATATAAACACTAGTTCACTCCCAGGCGTAGGAGTGAATGGGAGTTGCCTTGAATAATTTTTTTCATATTAATGCTAAAATAATAATAATATGTGTAATATATAAGACCAATTTGATGGTGATTCAATTAATTTGAACCACCCTTTGCTTGATAAAGGTCAACCAAAAATAATTAAATAATTGTTCAGGGAAGCAATATTTTCATAGTACTGTTTATTAAAAGTGAAAACAGCTTGCGTGTGTATTTTATTCATAATTTAGTATAATATTATAGCGAAATAGCGCGACTGAATCGATAGCCATTAGCGTACATGGTATACAGCATTTTTGCAACACAGCCCTCTAAGATAATATTCTATCTTTTTACTAGAAGAATTGCTAAAGAAAGTTTATTAGTATTTCTATAAACGGTGTATGAAACCACTTAGTGTTTGCTATTTGCACAGAAAGATAAAGATGGTTTCAGTAGCTCTTGCAGCAAATAGAAATTCTATTTCCGATCGTATTATGACAGAATGTAGTGACAGAACAACGCGGGGTGACCCTAGTCTAATTTCTACAAAGATATATAGATATATTTGTGTGTAACTAACTATGTAATGGAGCTAGCCATGATTTCTTGAAAAATTCCAATAACTGAATTTTGTCTTGACCTCATCCCTATTCCGAACTGTTTGGCCAAGAGTGTTGAGATTTATAATTGGCCCATATTTCAATAATATATTTAACATTAACAGCCTTATACATAAGCAAAATGCGTTCTTGTTGCATGGTTTTATGGTTTTGATACATGGCAAATTAAATCCTAACAAATCAGTTTGACAATATTCTACGAGGGTAGTTTGACAAGTAGCGAGAATGTAAAAGAAAAGCGAATATTTTAAATACAAAATAATTTTTATTTTTCAATATATTCTCCTAAAAGAGCAATACATTTATTCCAACGGTGCTCCAATGCGCTTATGCCATCTCTAAAATGCGATTCCGGAAGGCTTGCAAAATACTCATTTACGAAGATGATAAGCTCGTCGTTAGACGAAAATTTCAATTTCAATTTAATTGGAAATGCAACTCGTGGATTTTGGACATCGCAACTGCGCTGGTATGCGAGGGAACGTTGTCTTGGTGAAACAGAATCTCTTTCTTTGCCATTCCTGGCCGTTTAGCACGAATCTCAACATTTAATTTTTGTAGAAGTTCTGCATAATATTCGTCAATGAGCAAAATGCCCTTTGAATCCCAAAAAAATGATGCCATCACCTTGTTTGCCGATAAAGTGGTTTTCGCTTTCTTTGGAGGTGCAGAGCCACGTTCTAACCATTGTTTTGATTGTTGTTTGGTTTCGGGTGTACGCAAGTAACAAATCGCTTACAAAAATCAACCGGATTCCACTTGTAAAGGTCCAAACACTCATTGGAAATGCACAAACGAGTGAACTTTTGATCAGTCGTAAGCAATCGCGGCACCCATCTTGCCGAAAGCTTGGGAAGGCCCAATTCTTTCGTTAAAATGTGGTGTACGCGTTCTGTAGAAATGTTTACCATGTCTGCTATCTCTCTCACTTTGAGTCGTCGATCTTGCGTAACAATATTATGGATTTTTATAATCATTTCCTTAGAAGTCACGATTTTGGGTGCTCCAGAGCGCGCTTCATCAACACAGCTTGTTCTACCAAGTTTAAATTCATTTACCCATCTACTTATTGTGGAGGATCATGGAGCAGATTCACCTAATGTTTCCCGTAACTCATCTTTTATTTCGGTAGCTTTCATACCCCTTAATTACGAAGTATTTAATCACCGCACGATACTCTGCTTTCTCCATTTTAACAAAACTAATCAACCGATTTATCTAAATATAAAAAACATATAAATAGGCAGCCTAAGTTACAGTGCATTTGTTTTACCAATTAGAGCGCCGCCTATGTGTCATTCTCACTAATTGTCAAACTATCCTCGTAGTTCAGTTTAGGTAAATTACAAATTTCGAATGTAGCACGTTGTATTAAGGTAACATTGTTCATTATTAAGTCATTTTAGATGTACTGCCAATGAACATCTGTCACAAAAATAGGCTGAAAAAATCCTTAACTAAACTAGTAACGCCTTTTGTTGGCGTGAGATAGATTCATGATCTTTCAAAATAATCTAAAAAAAAATTCATGACACTACATTATGACATCATAACAAAGAAACAGCAATTAGCTCTGTTTTTTTAAACAGCAAAAGTCCTACTCAACACTCCAAATGCTTAAAACTCCAACGAATACAAATGCTTGAATGGTATCAACCATTTAGAATGGTAGAGAGGATGTGGATGATGAGAAACATTCGAGCTGGCCAACTGAAACAATAACTGTAGACCTTACCAGTAAGTTTCATAGCAACGGAATTCGGAATAAGAAATTATGTTCACTTGGCAATCGTTTGAGATACTAGTCAATCTACATAATGATTGCTGCATATATTTTTTGTGTTTATTGTATTGAATATGTAAATAATGTCCCTGTGAAGAAATCTATTTGATTGAAAATTCTTGTTTATATTAAGCAAGACTTCGACAAAGTGAAAAGCCTGTATATAAGAAATAGCTAATTAAATACATCATAATTCCGTAAGTACATTTCTTTTATAAAGAAAACTTATTTTTCAATATAAGTGTAACTTTCCAAATCTTAAACTTTAGATATGAATTAAATGTTTCGTGATCGATTAGAAATGGAAAACTGGTGGAATACTAACAGCGATCCCTCAAGGATCTTAATTCACTGGCATAGCAAGAAGTGTGCGTCACCAGCAGGGCCTAATAAATACTTCAAAAACAGATCTGCCCGGACTTACATATACGGAATATACCCACACAGTCGCGCACGTGTTAAATTTATTTTCGAGAATCGGTTGACATTTTTACTGTAAAAGTTGTTATTGATGGCTTTCTTGTGACTCGAAACAATCACGTCTGGGTCCGCACCGTTATTACGGATGGGCCAAGTCACATACATCTAACAGGCGAAGCGCGGGGCGGAAACCGTCATCATAACTTTCTTCCCCGCCAACTAATAATAAAGACCTCTACTGCAGAGTCCACACGGGCGCTGCCTTCTCTGCTCTATTTCATCCTTCAGGATGACACTAATGTCCCTAAGTATTTTATCAATTTTATTGTTCTGTCCCGACTATCAACCGCACAAACTCTTACCGAGTACGTGTATTTCTCTCTCTATGTGTATTTGTGTGGGTTTAAAGAATTTAATACCCAGATAAAAACACAAATGTTTGTCAGAAGAATTCGTTGTTACTGATGGTCCTGGACCTTCCATAAAATAACCTACAATTGAATAAAAATAGGTGCGGTTTATCGAAATACATACTGTACGAGATAATTTTCTTAAACGCCTACTGACGGAAGTTTTCTGAAAACTAAAATTTGAGATATATATAATACTAAAAAAGGTTCGCACTCGTATTCCAAATTAGTAGCAGTATTTTATAAAGTATATGCTTCGATATGCTATATATAATCGATAAGCATACATATATGTATATATTAATTTTTCTAATATACTTACTTTTGAGCGAAACCTATTTGAAATCAGATGAAAACCATCAACTGTATGAGATTTTAGAGTATTATTATTTAAGTTTCTAAAATATCTTGAATCTGGAAAAGGGACCATTGTAGATTTTAATTTTTTTTGTATGTACGTATTGATCTTCCGATTATTACGAATTGTTAGACAAAATTATTTGTATTTGCTGAGACACATATGCCACAAATAAAAAGGCATGAATATCATTCCAAAAAAATTTTAATCTCCGAATCATATCTTTCTGGACGCCACATGATTAGAAAAATGGCAACTTGTTGGAGATATTCGACAAATATTACAGATAGTGTACAGAGCAGAAAAGATACACAACAGAAGAAATATCTCCTGTTTATAGCAACTTATTTGATATTATACTTTAACCATTGATTAAGGAGAATAAATTGATTATATGTGTATAGTTTTTAATAAAGAAGTAGTTGAGAATGCCACCAAAGCCTTCATAAACTCTCGAGTTTCAACTTTTCTCACGCGTACTCAAGAAGGTGGAAACTATTTTTCTTAATAAAAGCTAATTTCATAGATTTCGGTAGATCTGAAATTTTATACGCAACAATCCAATACTTGAGTCAAACATATTGCGTCAATACAGACTGTAAAATAAATCATAAAAATAACTCTCTAGCTAAACATGATATCGACTTTACCTTTCGACAAATTAATAACAAACTTGCAGTAATATTAATATTGTTAAAAATAATAGAATTTAAATGCGGTTCTAAAGAAACGAAAGTAATGGCAGGTTCTGATAGTAGGAAAATAATAACTTGGTGGTAAAATATTGATCATTATTTATATCTAATGAGTATGTGAAATCAAGCATATTGGAGCCATGGAATTTTTTGATAGAAATTCTAGGTTAAATATTTAAACGGAAGCTCTTGATTTGACAAAATGCATGCATGTTACAAAAATTACAAAACAAAGAAAAATATATTGCATTGTTTTGTTACAGTTATGCCTTCAAATTGAAGGATGTGCAGTGACAGTTTGACAAAGAGGATTGTCTTCCACTCTATAAAGTATTTAGTAATAGATTGCCAAAATATGTGATTAAGTATACTGTATTATATATACGTAATAATTTGGTACCTACATACTTTTAATTTTAAAAATTTCAGTACTTTTTAGATTTCATCCGAAATTATCTTACTCTCATTCAGACTATAAATTTAAGGCAATTTATGAGGTAATATGTTAAATTGCCATTAGAAATTTTTTCTAAAACAATGGAACCGGAGGTTCAGGTGGAAGCAATTCAAAATGTAGACCAATTTTCTTTTGTTGTGCAATTAACGATGAATTCTGCTTTGTCGTGATGAAATAAAATTTCTTTCTTTGGCAATGTGCTTATTTAGTTTTGATTTGAGTGTCCCACTTATCCAGTATTGTTGAATAATATTTAACAGTTGAAGTAGTAATTACTTTGCTAATCAATTGAATTGTCCGTCCTCTTCCGAGTCTAGACTTCTGGCCCATCTCGGGTGTATAGCGATGGATTCACTTCTTATCAACAATTATAAAATAGCGCAAAACAGATTTATTGCTAATTCCATTTCAGTTTTTATTTTACTGGGGGAACTGGAAATTTCTGCTATTTCGGAAAATTTCCTTAAATATTTCTAACTGAGAGCAATACTAATTTGAATCTATTCTTTGGTAGTGTGGAAATAGCTCATTATATAAAATTCCTTCGCGATCTCATCTAAGGCAAAGTATACAATTGTTTGAATGAAGACTTTGCGTTGATGTGGATTGATGTCCACTCCTTCCTCTAGGACTTTTCCGTTCCACATTATTATAATCAATTCATTCACCGACACCAGTCACTAATCGCTTCAAAAATGGATCTTTTTTTCGCCCGTTAGTGTAGTGAATCGCAAACTTATATACGATCCATTCTTTTTTTTCCGACGCTCGTGGCGAATCCAAATACCGAGTTTTTCCACCATACCAAGCTTACGTGCTTTAAAATTGTTGTCATTTGAAGAAACTGATCGACCAGAACGAGAAAGACCTTCGATATTTGTTTCGCGCAAACTAAACTTAGTAAACCACTTTTAACTTGCATGCTTGCTTACTATTATATGCTTTTTTACTATTTTTCTTTTAGTTTCCCTTGCGTTCTTGCCTTTGCGGAAATAACATATTTATCAATTTAGTTCATGTTGAATACTAAATTTGTTCCTATTTACCAAATATACAGACTATTTATTACAGGTACCTCTTGACATCGTTAGACATTTTCGCAATTGTATTGTATATCAATTTCTTAATTTATACAGATATACTATTCGTAATTTTCACTTTATAATCACCAAGTTAGTATATTATTCGTTAAATATTTAACATTTAACTAATCTGATATTATTGTCATTATCATTAGTTTCATTAAATATAATATGTATTGCTTTAAGAGGTTGCAATACTATATGTTATATCATATTATGTACAGACACAAATTCGTGAAATTAACTTCAATTTGGAAAAGTCTAATTCGATATTAGCACAACTAATAGCATTCAGAATATGTATTTTACATTTTTAATATTCAATATCTCTCTACAAGTATACAGTAATTTAGTGTCTAAAACCTATCAACATAGTTATGAAATGAAAATGCTGACTACAATAAAATCAACAAAAGAACTGAATATCGCCGTCTTCTGGTATAAGTGTATACAGATTGGCATGCGGTTTTGTAAATTTTATTCAGTGTCGGACTGCAGAATCGAAGCAATCGGTATATTCACTCTGTACCTTCACGGAGTCGAATGGCGCACTGCTTTCTCCTTCCCTCGCGTCGGAGAATGGAGAGAAGAACCTGTTGGTCATACTGCTGATGGTATACAGTAGCAACCACATGACATTATAAGGGTACACAGAAGATATGTATTTGCATAAGTTGTTAAGTTTCTGCGTGTGTGTTTGTGGTTTTGTCCTTGGAGTCTTATTGTTAATACATAATTAACTTAAGTTAGCATATTTTGTCATACTCTTCAAAGATAATTATTTGTGCTTCATTATTGCAGCCATGCTGTAATTGTTACATAGGTACTTTGACTATTTGCGGAATCAATAAGAACACTTCTCAAATATCTATTCGCAAATATTCTCACAATAAATAGTAATGTGTGCTGCAATATTAGACCCATATTTCATTCTATGCATTAAGTTTACTCATATTCCGACAGTATTTCATAAATACTATATTTGAAGAAAGGCTATTAATAATATTCAATAGTTTTCGAACTCAGATTTATAACTAGACCATTGTTAAGTACTTTTGCAAATTAACTCCGTATATGAATTATTCTACAAAGCTTACTATTTTTTGTTTTAGTAACTTAATAACAGCAATATTAATGATAATAATAGAAAATTTTATTGTACAACCGACCAAAACGAAACAACTATATTAAAGCCAACGTGTAAAATAGGAAGAAAACAGAAAAAATCGACTGGAAAATATAATTCTTGACAACTTCCTGGAGATTTATTTTTAATTATATTGACTAACAAAACAATAAATAAGAAAGTCAAATCTATTTATTTATGTTTGAATTATATTTAATAGATATATGAGGACGTTTTAATATTAGTTTAAATACAAAGTATCTTATTTTTCGATATAATATTATATTATCTTACTAAATTATTACAAAGAATCTGCAACGCCTATAACCCTTTTGAACAAATTTCCAAGTTACTCTGTAAACTAGGACTTTGCAGCTTTCATTAGCTCTTCGTTGGAAGAAAATTTTAAAGCCTTCAGATTTTTTATTAAGAAAGAACATTATAATCAGTCTGAAACAGATCAGGTGAATGGTGTTTAGATAATTTGAACCCTAAGTAACTAATTTTTCAATGGCAACATCCGAATTTTATTTTTATTTTAAAATTATTTAAAATAAGTTGAGTAACCTTGATTGATTTTATGGGTAGGAGTAAAACAATCACTGAGTAATATTATTCATCATTACTGATCACTATACAAAAGAAAGTTAAGGAAAGAATACAGGAAAAATTGTCCAAAGTGTTTTGTTTCTAACGATAGGGATTAGCCTGCAAAAACAGAACACCTTAGACAACTTTCCTTGTCTTCTGCCTTTCATTTCTTCTTATAGAGTGGTCAGTATTATTGAATAATATTCCCCAGCGATCGCTTTACTTTTGCCTAGCGAATCAGTCAGGCAGTTTTTTAACAGATTTTTAACTAAGTAATTTCTTAGTTTTTGGTGAATCAGAGCACATCCTTTCCATTAATTGCTAATTCCGAATTGTAGAAATATGTCCAAGCTTAAAAGTCAGAATCCTTTTGAAATCCATCCTTATCAACATCGCAACATGTGGGAATCTAGCTTGTAGAAATTTTTTTATACCCAAATCGACGTGAACTATATAATAGATGTGTTCATATACCATATTCGTTTTAGTTCACCTCAACGGTTTGATAAGACTTTGCAGTAAACTGCATCGATATTTTCGACAAGGATCATAGAAACCGGTCTTTCAGGGCTTTCTTTATCTTCAGTGGAAAATTTACGTCTTCTGAGAAATGCAGTCCAAATTTTCACGTCGCACACGAGGAAAAATGATCACAAAGGGTTTTAAATATATTTTCGTAAACTAATTTATCTTTTAATTCCTTCAGATAAAGAAATTTAACGACGACTCGATATCCCATTTTTTTAAATTTTCCCGTTTTCGGTGTAGGTTCTTTTCTGAAAAATAAATTGGACAAACATGCTTTGACTTCTTGACCTGAAATCTCACAACATTTCTAATTAGTTACTGCTCGTTGACATGGACACAATGACGCCAAACAATAAGCAACGTATTGCTTTGATTATGTAAGAAATCGACTTTAAATAGATAAATAGAGCCCAAAATATATTATGTTTAAAAGAAGTATTTCAAGAATCTCAAATATTATAAATACAAATTATAAATACATTAGATATTAGTCTGCAATTTTTACTGACACTTTGTATTATTATAAATAATATTTTTCTTTTTACATACGCTATACACGTACATATTTCATGTATACCTACGTATTTGCTAACGAAGCAAAATATAGGAGTAGATAATAATTTAACTTACAAAACAAGTAACCAATTAAATTTGTTCAAAAATTGTCAGAACATCTATAATAAATTATCTTATTAGAAAGTTGTACGGATCAACCGACAAGTTTTTTTTTCTCTTTTTCGTTTCTTACAACTAAGTAGATATTTCACATTATACTTCGATGGTTAATAATTACTGTCATAAATTATACTACTCACGTTTCGGGCAATTGATTAAAATATTAATATCGTTATTAATTGGTATTTTGGAAGGATTTTATATACACCTATGTCTTGAAAGAAATAAAACGTTCCTTAAAATTAATCTTTTCCTGTTCTAAAGAAATTAATAGACGAAGTTTTCACTCACTCCTTTGTAAGCTAAACCTTTGTCTCTGGCTAACATAGTTTTTTCTAATTTGAAGTGTCATTTTGTATTTGTGAATAAAGTTTGGTAATATTCTAACAATCACATATTCCCGTTTTGTAATCTATTTTCTATTGAATATAGATACATAATATATATATGTATATATACGAGAATAGTTTGAGAAGTAATGAGAATGACACATAGGCGGCGCTCTAATTGGTAAAACAAATGCACTGTAATTTAGGTTGCCTATTTATATGTTTACATTCCGATATTTAGATAAATCGGTTGATTAGTTTATTGACATTTATTTGACAGCTGATTGAAAAAGAAGCAACACGTCGTTTTGTTAAAATGGTCAAAGCAGAGTATTGTGCGGTGATTAAATACTTCGTAATTAAGGGTATGAAAGCTGCCGAAATAAAAGATGAGTTATGGGAAACATTAGGTGAATCTGCTCCATCATCCGCCACAATAAGTAGATGAATAAATGAATTTAAACGTGGTAGAACAAGCTGTGTTGATGAAGCGCGCTCTGGACCACCCAAAAATCCATAATATTATTACGCAAGATCGACGACTTAAAATGAGAGATATAGCAGACATGGTAAACATTTACACAGAACGCGTACACCACATTTTAACGAAAGAGTTGGGCCTTTCCAAGCTTTCGGCAAGATGGGTGCCGCGATTGCTTACGACTGATCAAAAGTTCACTCATTTGCGCATTTCCAATGAGTGTTTGGACCTTTATAAGTGGAATCTGGTTGATTTTTGTAGGCGATTTGTTACTTGCGATAAAACTTGGATACACTACAGTACACCCGAAACTAAACAACAGTCGAAACAACGGTTAGAACTTGGTTCTGCACCTCCAAAGAAAGCGAAAACCACTTTATCGACAAAAAAGGTGACGGCATCAATTTTTTGGGATTCAAAGGGCATTTTTCTCATTAATTACCTTCAGAAAGGTGCCACAATAAACGGACAATATTATGAAGAACTTCTACAAAAATTAAATGTTGAGATTCGTGCTAAACGGCCAGGAATGGCAAAGGACAAGATTCTGTTTCACCAAGACAACGCTCCCTCGCATACCAGCACAGTTGCGATGTCCAAAATCTACGAGTTGCATTTCCAATTAGTATCGCATGCGCCTTATTCGTCCACCTTCCACCTTTTTCCAAAATTGAAAACGGCACTAGGTGGAAAGAAATTTTCATCTAACGACGAGCTTATCGTCTTCGTAAATGAGTATTTTGCAAGCCTTCCGGAATTGCATTTTGTTTAGGAGAATATATTGTAGAACTTTTCCATTCTCACTACTTGTAACTATAAACATTTTTATATATATATATATATATATATATATATATATTGTAAAACCAGTATTCAGAAGATTCTGAAGAAAAGTTAACTCCCTTATAGTTACTTCTAGTAAATGATCAAGGGAATCCAAAAGTCTGAAAATATACAGGGTGTTCTAACTTCTTCCATTTATCCTTTTCTCTAGTGCCATAAAAAATAAGTCGGCTATTGTAGACTATTGCCGTGAATAGACAGTGTCATGTAGATAATAATAATAATATAATTCATTGCCTAACAGAAAAAATTCCCATAATAGGATAATATAAACAGAGTACATACAGTGCTCATACAGAGAAGAATTAGTAGTAAGTAGTGCAAATAGTAAATACGGATCAAATTAATTATAATGTACATAAAAATTCAAATAATTGAGACGAGATGTGATGACTATGGATTCCACTATCATTCCTCGTTATATGTGTAATTGGTGCTTTACAAATGATATTCGTCTTCGCTCTCAAAACAACAAAACTGTCGGTGGTTCTTGTTCCATATTAAGGTACTGAAGGTACTAAAATAAATACGAACAAATAAAGATGGATCATCAACGTAGTTGTGCACTAACTTAAAGAAGAATTTGCTATTTGCTAAGATCTGCGGTTAGTAAGAGAAATAAAACTATATCTATGCGCTAACAGTTTGTAGTTGGCATCACGTTCAGGATAAATACCATCGATTTCGAAAAGTAAATAATTTGAAAATCTACTACAATACAATTTGGTAGGAAACATATTTGTTGATATCAAACTACGGAAGCATATTCTAGTTCAATTCGAGCTAGGGCATAAATAATTTCAAGGTTTCCTAATTGTTAACTTTTATGCGGCAGAATTTCTAATGGAATTAATGTTTTCTGATGACTAAGAAGAATTAAACCATACACCCAAGTCCCTCGTTATTGTATGTCTTTTAATAATATATCGATCCACAGAATATTGAAAGTTGTAAGTATTTTTACATTTACTGTAAGTCATCACATCACACTTGTCTAGGTTTAAGGGTTCCGCTTGCACCAGGAATTAATTTTATTCAAATTTTTTTGTAAAAGTACGCAATCTGACTGAGAGGCTACATTGTAGTAGATTATCATATCATCTATTTAAGCCAAAACATTGGAGGTCAGAATTTCGAAAAGGTATTATTAAATAATAGAGGACTCAAACACACTCGTCTTCTCGAGTGTGGCACATCCGAGAAGACGGCGAAGGGATCCGATGTAAATGCATTATACTGGAGATAGCAAGATCTCTTGTATATGTATGATGTTATTAATTGCACAATATTGAAGAAAATACGTGGGCTGTCTCTTAAATTTTGAATATAAAACTGGAATAAAATAGTAGATAGCTTTTAAAGGCTTCATCGTTTTTCGAAATATTCTCCACGAAGATTAATGAATTTTCGCATACGCTCGAACCAACCCTGGAAGCAGTTGTTCCAGTCATTCGTCGCTACAGTCAAAATTGCGTTTTGAAGACATTGGCTGCACCTTCTGACGACTGGAACCTTTGACCACCCAGTCCGTTCTTGATTTTCAGAAAGGTAAAGAAATTGTTGGGGCTTAAGTCCGGACTGTACGGAGAATGGTCCAACAATTCGACGTTTTGTTGCGTTAGAAATTCAATTGTTTTGCGTGCTGTGTGCTGTGTACCAACGTACATTGTCTTGGTGGAGAATGATTCGTCGTTCGGGGTTGATTTTTCGCGATAACTTGCAGCAAGCAAATGGTTGTATACCAATCAGCAATAGCAGTTCCTTGCTCTTGTAGAGAAATTGTTGATACATGACCTGCTTTCGAGACCAATGTCGCGGCTATCTTTTTGTAGACACTTCGATAACGGATGACTTTTCTCAGCTTTTCTTTACCTTGGACCTACTCAGACAGACGACTAGCGTTTATTTTCGGGCTCGTATGAACATATCCCACATTCACCACCACTGAAAATGCTGTACACGTTTTTAGAGTTTCTGACGTTGAAGCGATACACCAATTCACCCTAGCTGCTTTTTGTTCTTTAATCAACAGATGCGGTATCCAACGGAAAACTAATTTTTTTTACACACTATTCTTTAAAAATTTCAATATTTTTTTGAATGTAGTTCGTTGAAATCCCCAATAATGCCTACATGTCGATCTTCGTTGATAATCTTCCACACAGCATTTACTTTACCGATTGACAGCCATTTTTGATTAACCTGATCCACCCACGTTTGAATTCTCCATACCAACGAGAAATTGTTGAATGATGTGGTGCTTCATTTCCGAAAACAGAAACCAACTTGGTGTGGCATTCTTGCTGAGATAATCGCCTTCGAAATTTATAAAAAATTATTCCGCGAAAATGTTCTCGGCTTAATTTCATTTTTCAACTAACATGTCATCTTTGACAGTTCGTTGTAGCTACAACTCTACACGTATTGTACTAAAAATTTGGAATTAAATATCTCACTCTGCAAAACTTGAGGACTTTTATTCTTTAAATTAATTAAAATATTTAAAAAAAAACATAATGCACTAAATATATAAAAAAAGTCTTTTATTTATTTTACTGGTTCCTTGTTCAAGAAATTAAACGTAGCTAAATCACTCAAATTAGATAAAAGTAGAGCGTTTTCTACCGTGTCAAACGCTTTTCCACAATCTGTATATGTACGAGTAAGTAAGGGTTAATACTATTAAACAGTCTACTAAATTAAAAATTGGGGCTAACGGCTCGCATAATATTGTCGCACATTCACCTATAAGAAAACTCAATAATCCATCACGTCCAGCATTCATGTTTAGCCTTCTTGTACCATATTAAAGTCTCCCTCGACGTGACGGAATTAATGTAAAGTGAGTTGATATTCAGATAAGCTTGTTTGCGAAAAATTTCTGGCAAGTCTTCTACAATATTAGTAGGAGAACTTACAATTTCACCATTCCGAGTATCACATCCGAGTATTCTGAAAGGATGTAATCAGTTCTTCTCTAGTAACAGTTCCTAACTCAGGTAACTGGTAAATGATTAAGTTACCCTTCCTTCTTTCCTGCTCTACCATTTCTGATATAATACCTTCTTCATCTATAAAGTTGGTTTTAGTATCTAATTTAGTGCTGGAAATAGCCGATGGACACGTCAACTGTTCGTTTAAAGATTATAAATCATTCTGGAGAGTATTTACTAAAGTAGGGAAGTCTTTTTTTAGTTAACTGATTTTTAAGGTCAGAGCAAGAAAGGCAATAAAACTTAACTTTCTGTCTATAGTTTTCATATACTGAATACCAGTTCTTGATAGACCACTACATGTAGTATGAAGACAATTGTGACATAGGTCACAAAAATAACACTATTGGATGGCACTTCACTTTTACAAGAAGAATATTTAGAATTCATTATAATCAGCCAGAAGGATGAGAACACAATTAGGGTAAGATGGGTAGTAAGGTGAATTAAAGTAAACACAAGAATACACGCTTCACACCTAGGGTACTATCCTGGTGACTAACAAATAAGGGCAAATAAAGAAGGCCGCGGTAAAGAGTAAATGGGAACACAAATAAAAGGAGGTAAATATGATTAATAGACTACTATAGAATGTATATTGAAATACGAACATGTCACCAAGAAACTATAATAGAAGAATTATTGAAATAAAAAAGTATTTGGAACATAAAAAGGGTCAAGACATCTACGTTAAATTCAAATTTATATTAAATTGATGTGGGCAATTTTTTTGGCAATTATAATGAATTACAGATATTTCTAAGTTTTTAACTAACTTAATTCAAGACAACATGTTGGTACTATATTTGACATCTTTTTTTGAAATGAGTAATGTTCTTATAGAATATGCAGGCCTGGCTGTCACAGTTCCCATTTCCGAATATGTGTATATGGATATAGAATACAAGATCCTATTGGTACAGTTAAGGAGAGGGTTTAGTCGCTTTCATACGTAGTTTGTACAAACGAGTTACCATGCACACGCTACAGCACATACAATAGTAGATATTTTTCTCAAAATAGGAGTGTGTTGACTGTTTTCTCTAGCATTTTTGGCGAATACGGTCGTTTTACTTGAACCGTTGTTTTACTTGAACCTTTTTATAATTAGATTATTAGTATTATATTTCAATCGACAACGTGCTTAAATAGCAGAGACTAGTAAAATAATTTAAATTTTAATTCAACCAAATGGTAAATAATTCTTATTAGTAATAATCTACATACTTTTCTTCCTGACTGTAGGCGTAGCTCGCCCCGCCAACTGATATGTTCCTGTGACTTTACTCCGATTCATTGCAATGCCTACTATTTCGCTCGCCACAACAGGATAAGAGAACTACATTAAATGAATGGACTACACACATATCATGGGCAAAAATATAAACATTTCAGTAAATTAAAAGAAAACGTATATGTACAATTCATTCAAATTTGAGTATTTTTTAGACACAATATCAATGAATATATAATGTAGTAGTTCGTTAATATATTTACATCTCAATTCATATCAATTATCAATCCATTATTCATATCTATTTTTATAAAATTTCATTTATACTTTTCCTTTATGTAATTCCTTGTCCTTTAATTAGTCATTAATTAAATACGCCTCTTTTTAATTAAGAAGTTAAAACTGAAATATCTGGGTTTAACAATACAAACAATCTAATGGATCAGACTAGAAGCTAACTGAATAAATTGTAAAATGTAATTTTTTGAAAGTATTATTTATTTACAAAATTCAATTGTGCATTAATTTTATTGTATACATATACAGTTTTTTATTTATAAAGGCAATAATTTTTTTGTCGTAATATAGATGTCATTTCTGATTTGTTAAACTCCAACGATGAAAGTTCTTCGTATTAATTTCTTAACCATAACTTACTATCACAACTAGACACAAATATAGATTAAGATTAGATTTAAATTAGATATCACCCGAGAATCAACGTTAATGGCTAGATCCTGCCCGAGCAAATAATTGTTTTTGAAAAATTAAACTCTATTACTACATACACATGCAGTCGTCATGCAAAAATCATATCTGTCACCGAATAACTAAAAGCATAGCTAATATTTGTATCGAATTATTGATCAAAATAAACCCTATGGTGAACTCCGTAGAGGTATTCACTAGTTCTTAACTGAAAAATGCGAAAAGCATAATTATAACTATAACAGGACTACAACTACAGTTTCAGTGCAGTAGTTCAGCCCTGACGATGACCCATACAAATTGGTACGAAACGTCGGCAGATATACTAGTGACGCGGTTCCAGCCCGGAAACCCAGAAGCAGATAGCATATTATAACAGGACGTTATAATCTAAACTGAGTTCTTATGTTAACTATTTGTAAAATTGAAATACTCATGTGATATGGAAACCCTTTTCGTTTGTCACCGATGAATTGAGACATTTTTTAAATATATTGTTTTAGGCAATGAAGAGATATGTTTTTGAAAAGTTACTGCATCATTGTAGTTATTTCAATAAACTTGTGTGGTTGATATTTTGCTATTGTTACATTTCTTCTTCAATAAGAGCAGTTTAGTCACTACTGTATCACATTTCCTATATAATAAGAATACACCCTAGACAACTTATTGTTGTAATAAACTTGTTCCATTTTAGAGTATATCAAACATACAATCTTATTGTAACTGCAAATAAAGTAATAGAATAAAGCAATACCAAACCCGAACATAAACTAAATACTAACTACTTCCAATACCACTAAAAAAATTATTTGACAAAATATTTATCGTTAATAATAATTAATGTGAATAAATGAAATGAACCTCTTTCAACCGTTAATACAATTGTATTTAGCCTTATCCGATCCAGCAAGGCTCTGATTAGGCAGACAATTACGTAACTGCTCGTGAGAGCAGCGTCGAAAAAAATATAAAGCAAAACCCAATAACAGAAATAAGAAAAGAAAATATGAGAGATTCTAAAGCTGTAAGGCAAAAAACTCTTCAAGGTAAAAACAAACCAGAAAAGCAAGGAGAAATTTATAAACGTGTGAGAGTCAACACCCTGGAGGAAGTGAACCTGTCCGACAGTAAGATCTAATCAGCTAGGAGATGAAATGTCTAAGGCTAAAGTGTAGAAGCTAGTAAAATAGGTTACATAGAGCCTAAAAGAGCTGCAATCAAGATTACCTTCAACAGACATGTGCACAAAAACTCCAAATAGATATGCGAACTATAATAGATTTGAAAGATACATTAAATAATGTCTCTATAATTAAGAAGTTTTGTTATTGGGGAAATATCTTTTAATCATCATTATTTAATAGAATAAAGAACAGCCACATCGTTGACAATGTGTTGACTAAGATGCTTTTCGTTACTAAAAACTTAACCTGAACCTCATAAACGAATTTTCTTGCCTCACGATGGTTTGCCTTTAGGTGATACATTAGAGTAATGAAATGAAACTGTACTTACTTTTTCGAATTGAGATGACACTATCGGAAAGAATTAAATACCATTGTCGCACTTATACCGAAAATTGAATAATTAAATTGCTTCTGCATTTAATAGAACAACTACTGAAACATGGTGAATGTTATAACAGTTGAATAAAGAGCAACTCTATTATCGACGAGCTATTGATTAAGACGCATTTCGTCTTCACATATAAATATATAATATAATTTATTAAATTTAATGCCTCAAGATTTTTAACATTTAAAATATTACTTATTTCGATCTTCCATTTAATCACTATTATTCACTATATTATTGTTCATTGTTTGTGGAAAAGATTACAAAGTTTATATTTTAAAAGTATAGTAAAATATTATAAACTTCAAGAGAGAAGAGATAGATTTTACAACAATCGATCCTGACACCCAATTCAATTTAACTCTAGATACTTACTCTTCCTCAAAACGAACTCACGATTAGTTCATTATAATTCGCGGTACTGCAACCGTCCTTTCCAGACTGTTTCTTACTGTAAATGTATGTATGTTTCACTATATAGGTACCTACTATGCGCTTATGTTTGGATGCTCCGAATTTAACCTGATATACTGTCAAGAACAGGAAGAAGCTATTCTCTTCTCCTTGGTTGCGTACATTTGTCAACCAACTAAAATAAGATAAAGACGCTATACAACTACGTTATAATCTTTATTTTCACGTCCTCATTATGTCTTATACACGAGTGCAAGGCTTACAACTCCATTATTTTTTAGGAATATCTTACGTATTATTAATTGGCAGATAATGCGTAAGTAAGTTTTACATCTCAAGTTGTACAGTCATCACAACAGATTAAATTATTCTAGCTTACAGGTACTACTGCTAAAATATTTACTCCATTATTACTTTCTTAATAAGAAAATTATTGTACAAGAAAAGGGGAGTTTTTTTAAAGTATAATAATTCTTCCCATAATGGCTTTTCCGTTCTTCACAAAATCACTTAAAATTCAAAACGAACTTGCTTCCGATTTTTCGATTGTTATCACCATATAGGATGTGTTTCACCGTATTTCAAACGATTTTTACTCTTGTCATATGCTTTTTCCTTCATACCCAGGCGTCTACCTTTATGTCAAAATATATTCATTATTTGCCATTCGCAGTTCACTTTGATATGAAAGGACAAGTAATGACACCTGGGCGACGTTACAAAAGGAAGATTAGTAAAATAATTAATGAAATGCGTGGCCTTATGATATAGAGAATTCTGGTTTGCTCAATGTATGAATTGGACAATTCAATATTCTGCCCAACACATTAAGAAAAATTAGACATGTTTCATTTAATGTAAAATGGTTTTCACTCTTATCAAATTTTTCTCCTCTTATAACAAGTCGTCTCACTTTAGGTCAAAATGTTTTCAATATTTGTCATTTGCGATTTACTATAACATGAAAGAACAAATAATGATAGCTGATAAATATGAATGTATAATAATTAATGAAATGCGTGGTTTTGTAGTAAGATTAATAGTTTCTAGTTCGTTCAATAACTATTCAATATTATATCTACCACAATAGGAAAGTATATGCAGCATATAAGGAATCAGGAGAATTAGTAAAAATCTAAAAGTCACCGTAAGCAAGTTTTATCAAAACAACAGAAGGAACATACTTGTATCTGGGTGAATGCTGATTATACCGTAACTATTTGTGCCCAAAGGTTCCTGAATGGGCCTGATATGTGAATACCCAAATCGACTAGCAATCGAGTTCTCGATGATTTTCTTTTTTGATTTAAAAGAGTCACAAACATACCAGAAAGAAAGAACCAACTCGCATCACAAGTTTCAATATGCAATACCTTACAATCAGATTATGAATGATGAAGATAGAATATTCTTTAACCATAGTCATTTGAATAAGGATAGTATTGAAGAACACACTTTATAATGGATGACGTACCTTGTCATAGGATATATACAGCACACTGTTAAACCCATTTGCTAGCTACTGTTTTCTAAAGTGGAAGAACTCGATAAGAAGAACTGAATCAATGATGACTACTTATGCGTCATCAGAAAACATTACTCAAAGGCACTTTCTTCATTAGATGCTACATGTACACATATATTTAAGCGATTGTTTAGAAATAAATGATTTTTTTTCTTCATTTAATAGTTCCTTGAATATGATATGTGGGAAAAGCATTTGATAAATATCAAAAAAATTAACAAATGAGGAAAACGTTTGACATATATTTACAAGAGTAAAAACATTTGAAAAGGTGAAGTTCATTTGAGACATTGTGAATAGCAAACGAAAAATTTAGTAATTGTTCATTATAGAAACCAAATTAAGGATTTCTACAGTTGGCTTTATACCGTACTAGTGAATAATTTACAAGTTATGGAGCATATACAGTGTGGTCAGAAATTCATGCGTGATTGCCAAGTAAGACGATTTTATGGTTAATTCAAAGTCGTCAGTCCTAATACAGAAATCTTGTATTTTCATTAGCTAAGCTACACGAATTGCTTAAAAGAAGCGAAGATTTAGTATAAAACCATCAATACATCAGTATGAATGATATGACAAAATCGAGTTCTATTTACGTCTAATGAAAATAAAAATAACAACGATAATTAATATAAATGCTGAAACTGGTAGCCATTGATTTAACAAATCCGTAACCTTTGTTGATTTGCAAAACCATACTATATACAAATCACCATATTCGTCAAAGTGAACATTACATATTGCTTGGGATATCACAAAAATAAGGTTGAATGGAAGCGAAAATAATGAATGTTGAACTAACAAACGTCAAAATTTAACAAATAATTATTTTAAAGTTACAGACATTAATGTAAACGATTAATTGCACCAACATGGTGTCGCATAGTTTTATTTGACAATAAAAAGCATTGTTTTCAACAGAAAATTTCAAAAAATTTAGGTTATTTTTTGTCAAACATTTCCAACATTGATGGCCTCATGTAAGGTATTAACAAGAGAATATGAATAGCTGCTTATAACGTTTGCTAATTTTCGAGCAGATATTATTCATTTAGATTCTAATTCGTCTGTTAAGGTAGAGTTAGGTTATAAAACTATCCCACCAAAGGAAATTCAGTAGAATAAGATATGGTAAATCTGATGTCCTCTCCACCTTCCTGCAAAACTCTCTTCAAGAAATAACGAAATATCAACACCAGATTGGGAAGAATTCTGTCTTGTTAAAGTCGAATCCTCTGGTTATGAGTATTGGTGTTTTCATTATTTGGGAAAATGATTACTATAGCTGGAACTTTGCTTTTAAGCTTGCAAGTTTTTGACACTGGTTTTGCGATTCCTAACTTCGACGAGGAATTCCGTGTGACCAATATCTATAATTATAATAATCCACTTCTTAATGTAAACAAAAGATATTTCGAGAGATAAAAATCAGTAAATCTTAAAATGTTTAGACTATCTTAAAAGTTAAATAATTGTCTCCTCATTTGATAAAAATGTAGCAACAATCGATAGGAGCGATTGCAGGCTATCGAATCGAATATATACGCTACAGTCAGACACGATTATCGAGCTTTACTCATCACTAACACTAATAAACTTAATTTTTTAAGTAAAAATACTTTAAATACTTGATATACATATTTTTATATTTGTTATAATAATTTCTACCATTTTTTCCGAATTAGTGTATAATATTAATCTTCAAATTTACAATCATGTGTAGTACCTCTATTAGAAACAAATTCAAATGTAATTGTACTCTTTCATTTTATCACACTGGATCTTGTAAATCTTAAGTGGAGTTAATGAGTTACAATTTAGATGACGTGATTTCTCATATCAATAACAAATCTGACAAAAAATGTAATTTCTATAACCTTCATAACCTTACAATCCTTAATTTTGTAAATAATTTTGACATGGTTTAATATTTAAGAAACGCGATCAATACTAAAGTTTAAGATATTATGGAGAAACTTTACTACAGCATTGCATATTTTGTGAAATTTGTAGCAGTAATAAAAGAAAAGGGGTTAGTTTACTAAAATAAAAATAGATAGGTCTATATTTTTAACGAAAATTTCCATTGATTGTATAAATATATTTTATATAAAAGAAAGTTGCGTTAGTCTAACTTTCAAAGTTTCATTTAATTTTTATCAATATATAATACATATATTCATAGATTTAAGCTACATATTTTATTAATACACATACAATACTTTATTTCAGGCACTCTCAAAAATGATTAAGACTAAAGCTTTCAAAATTTTATTAATCTTAGACAATGAATCTTGATCACGTTCAATATAGTTCTCCTACGTAATAACTTCATCCCAACTGTGTTCATTGCTTGGAAGAAATTCTTAAACAGCTTCTTCAAAATTCATCAAAATCGTCTTTTTAACTTTAACGGCACCGAATTCTGTTCAAGACCTCGTTTTTCTTTACTTGAGAACATAGATAGAAACCACGTGAGGCTACATCAGAACTGTCTGGAGGATGCCCTATACATTTTATACTTTTGCTGTTTAAAAATCCTGTAACAATAGCCACGTGCAAGTGCTATCTTGGTGGAATTTCTACTTTCGAATAAGCTCAAGTCGTTTCCGCGAACCATAATTAATATTAATAAACTGTTTTATGATAATTGTCGGTTATTGCAATATTATATGGACTCATATGTATACACAATCTCATTGCAGTCAATAAATATTATGATCAAAGTTTAAGCAGCAGATATTAGCGACGCTTTTTGTTGCAGAAACCATTTTCATTGATATTTTCCAGACTAGTGCAAAATTTGATCACATAACTTTAACCATTCAATTCGTCCATGATTTTTTCGAAATGTCAATTGCTCTACGATTAATAGTACTGCAAATAAAATTTCGTCTTTGAATATGAGAGGTGCTAAGAGAAATTATAAGTATTAATTATCTGTATAACATTGACTTTATTATACTTTCAGTGGAAATTATAAATAAAAATTTGTATTTATTTCTGTTCATATTAAATTTCGTTGCTTTTAATGTTTTAATTAAAGAAGACGCACAAAATATTTGAGGAACTACACCCAAAACAAATTGTTTTCGCGCGCTTTTATATTTGTATAACCCATGGACTATTAAATACTGTTAACTTTCGTTACTATTTTAGTATATTTCAGATTTCTATGGTATTGTGCAAGTCTTGCTTATTCGCCTGTGGATAATGTACATTTAGAAGGCGACATATATTTAAGGTAATTATTAGTTAGAGATGGCGTTAGCGAATATCAAAAATTCACTCGTCACCATTACCACCACTAAGGACGGATAAGCGAACGCTTTGCAGGAGATATCAAGTGAGCCATCGTTTTGCCCTTGGAGCGAACGGAGAGCCCTGGCAGCCAATGCCGTGTCGGCGGCCGTCTGCAACCTGTCCACATAAATCTGTCAACTAGAGACGCGCGGGGCGCTAAAAGCAAACCCATGTGTGATGGCTGAACTCAAAGGTTTTAAATCTATCTCACTATTTATATCGCACCTCTCGCTCTTCTACCTCTGACAATCTGTCTTCTGCTCCTTCGATGTGCATATTTCGAAAGTCTGTAAACAAATCACAGAAAAAGAAATTCCGGATTTATGTTAAGATCTTAAGCATTTGATATAATTTAACATTTCTATTTCTATACAAGTGAAATATAGAGCTAAATCGTAAGCAGGCAATCAATAGATTTTATTTTGAAATTATTTGCATAAATAAAATAAAAATTAATGTAAATGTAAGTCCAGTAATAGAATCCGTACACGAACCAATAAATATATAATAATAAGTATAAGAAAACGATTTTAATAAATTTATATTTCTTGTCGGTAGTGAAATAGGACAAATATACATCTCATGTGTTTAAATAATCTATCATTTGACACTAAAATAGAAATAAAAATGTACCTATTCTTTGAAGTTTCCTTTAGAACTTCCTTAATCAATTAAGTTACCCACTATGACGGCTTCAATATACAAATTCAGAATCAAATAAACATTCAAACATTCGTTAAAGATTTTATAGCTTTTTTAAGCATTTTATATTGTCGCTGAATACTGTTGTGTTGAAATTGAAAAGAAAACTTCCAGCTTCTTTCACAACAGCTTCAATTTTCATAATATGGAGGGCAAATACTGTTCAATAAGCGGTATTGGGAGAACTACCAATATCTACAAGATTAGTTTTTTTTATATATTGATAAAACATTCGAATTATTTGCATATTTTTTAGATAATGTTTTAGAAATTTGTAACAGTGGTTGGGCTGCCTTGGGACATGTTTACTGCAAGTACACACTCGCTCATCATCAAATAGCTGACATAAAATAAGTTGTTCACAATAACCCTATTATAACACTTCACATTTTTTCTATACAAGTGACCGTCAATAAGTACAATACTTGAATTGGCTACTAAATCTGGGGATCTATTTAGATATCAAATCTTTGTTATTGTTAGTATAAAACAATTGTACTTTACTGATATATATATATGTACATCTTACATTTCGTTAACTGCACAACACTATTTTGTCATGGCCAAGAAAGAAGACTGTTGATTTTTCAATGTTTTCTTTCTGTGAAATTAGCTCTTTTTGAAGTTAATATAAATTTGAACAACGAAAAACTTTTCTCGGCATCGCAACTTGTTAACCGAGTTTAAGCGAAATATGGTAGGAACGTAGTAGACTATTAGACAGTGTAGGTTTTGGCTTTCAGCGGTACGGATCGCGTGTGGAATTTGTTCTTGCGACATTGTTTAACTATCTGCTGATGATGACAACTTAGTTGTCGAAATACGTATACAGAATAAGAAGACTAGTGTGTCAAGGTGTTATATATCAACCTTCAGTGATCAAATTAATCAACCACAGGCTCCATTAAAATTACCTTAAAGTACTCATAGTTATTAGTATCTGTAATTCAACTGATCATTGTAACGGGTGGGCCATCTATCGGTTTAAATTTGAACCACCGGTTATTTCGAATTTGGCAATACTTATATGATTCTATTCTGTCACAAAATTCAGTATTATCTCCACTGAACGAAATGAATCGATTTACGCTTGAGCAACTTTGGGATTTATTGGATATTAATTTCTAAAACAAAGACAATTGGTCGGAAAATGCACGAAAATGTCGTACAAAATTTTGTCGCAGAGAAGGACCAACAGTGCCCGGTATACGCAAGTTTATTTCTAAAGTTCGTGAAACTGGTTTCATTGTGGATACGCCAAGACGTGAGCGTGCTCGTACAGTGCGTACACCCGAAAATATCGAAGCTGTGGCTGAGAGTGTGCGCGAGAATCCATCAACATCAACTCGTCATCGTTTTCAAGAATTGAACATTTCAATTTTGCGAAAAGATCTCGCTATGACGCCCTACAAAGTTCACTTGGTTCAAGAGTTGAAGCTGCATGACCATTCGCTTCGTTTTCGCTTCGCTAGATGGGCCAACGAGAAACTGCACGATGATGTGATGTCGATTTTGCCAAAAAAATCATCTTTTCGAATGAAGCTCATTTTCATCTTGGTGGGTATGTTAACCACCAAAATTATCGTATTTGGGGTTCAGAAAACCCACATGTGATCTTACAGAAGCCAATGCACCCATTACGAGTGACTGTTTGGTGAGGCTTGTGGAGCGGAGGCGTCATTGGCTAATATTTCTTTGAAAATGAGGACGGCACAACCATTACAGTCAATGGAGACACCTATCGCACCATGATAACCGATTTTTTTGTGCCCGCTCTTCATGGTATTGATGTGAACGAGGTTTGGTTTCAACAGGATGGTGCAATTTGCCACACATCTCATGCCACAATCGATTTATTGCGTCAAACGTTTGATGGCCGTTTAATTAGCCGAAATGGTGATGTCAATTAGCCGCCAAAAAGTTGCTAATTTGACACCGTTGGACTATTTTCTGTGGGGCGCCGTTAAAGACAAGTGTTATGCCGACAAACTAGAGACAATTGAGCATTTGAAGGCCAACAATCGTGATGCCATTGCCGAGATACGACCCCATACACTCGAAAAAGTGCTCCAAAATTGGTCCGATCGAATGGGGTACTGGGAGGCCAGCCGCGGCAGCCATATGAATGAAATAATATTCCATCTCTAGCCGAAACAATTGTACTTTACAGCAAAAAAATAAATTTGGCAAAATTTCAAACCGTTTCTGTTTTATTGCATTTTCAAATTTAAACTTTTAAATGGCCCACCCGTTATGAAAACAATTCTATGATATTTCTTTAGAAACCATAATGACAACTATTAACTAAGCTTGTCCTTAAAAACAAAATCAATAAACATTCAAAATAAAATTATGGAAAACTTAAGAGAACAATTTTCTAAATGAAAACTATTCAATTGAATCTTCTTTGTTATCTTCGTAACTCAAAAAAGATTTTTCACACTGCGATAATTCAAATATATTGTTAAGCACCATACACGTCTGCAATGCAAACTGTAAACCGAAAACGCAACCGCGTAGCACTATACAAGAAAACGATGTTTTTGTCAACAAATTTAGAACGTTAAAAAGATAGTATGTATATCAGGAAAAATTTGTAGCTCTCTTTACGAATCATCACTAGAACTGGATAGTCGTATCTGTTCAACAGGAGCGGATCATCGTGTAATGAAGAACGTCGCTGTACTTGCATAAATATGTACACACATATACCATATGTATGTATATATTAAAGTCGACATCACTCGCTGCACTACGTTCCACTCCAGTCGAGCAGATATTACTATCTAGCTTTAATTATTTAGTAATTTACGTCCGTCCCTGGTGAGCATCCTTCGTTCTAATGGTAATACTGCTACTCCATTATCCTGCATATACTATTTTTTAATTCAACCAAGTTTTATTACTTTTAGGCTTACATATTCAAATATTTCTATAGAATTCCTGCTGTTCTTAATGATTTTGTGATATTTACTAATTACTCACTGGTATAGATGTTATTATTAAATAATTCAATTTGGTTGTTTCATCAACTGTAACAAATTATTATTTCTTGTTAAACAGCTTTAAATAATTGGAGAACGTTCCTATTCTTTGCAAGTTTTTGGTAACATTTCATTATTCGCCGCAGTCAATCTGCTGAAAAGTTAGTGATGCTTAACTTTGCCGCACGATATGTCCACATTGCTAGCTGTCTCTTTAATATAAATTCTTCGATTGTTGAATACGATGTAATTAAGTTTATTATCCATTTTCGGAGCTAATACGTTTTTTGACGATCTTAGTTGTACATTATTTTGAATTCTCATATCATCGCTTTTAATTTGAACAACCCAGCGACAAATTGTGGCCTTCGAAGAAGTATTTCGATCCACAATTTGCTTCATATTAGTTGCAGACCTGCTCAGTCCTGTAAAAATAAATACTTACAGCATTACAAATTTGCGAGTTCATGAATTTTGTCATTTATCATTTAGCAATCAATTTAAGTTTACTGTCACTATATCAAAGACAGGAGGATTAGAATACAACGCTTCCTTCAAAAGATGGCGCCAGTAGTGAAATTGCTCTTTCTGTCAAATTATCCTCACGTTTGTATGTATGTATATAGTGACTATTTTATTTAATTACGCTTATCCATCGATTCGTTTTTTCGTGTTATGTTGTAGCCAATGAATAGCGGTTGGTAGTAAATTTATAATTAACAACCATCTTTGCACATTTATTTCATTTTATTTCATGGAGAAAGATTCAAAAATACATAAATGCTAAACGGTTATCTTTCTCTATGGTAGTTAATGTCAAAATATTATGAGAGAATTCTTTCATAATTTGCAGTAGCAATTAATAATAATCGCATAATAAAATATCGCTTATAGAATTTCGTTCTTCTGCATATTTACATTCATTTTTGGCCTATATGAATCTGTTATAGAAATTAAGAACATAAATCGAAATTACTTCAGTATTTAGCTATTAGTGAATTAAGCAAACAAAAAAATTCCAGACTCACTTAACAACACTATATATAAATTAACTATGGAAAGATACTTCGAAATACGATGAAAAGGCATCTGAATATCCGTGTGTGCTCTTACGTCGTCAACATTCCGAATGATTAATAGGAAAGTAAATGTGAACTAAACGTGTAGACTTGATGGGATTTTCTGGTTAAAAAATTCCGTTGGTTCCTTTTAATGTCGTAAAGTCTGTTTTCTTTGTTCCTTTGATGTGGCAATTGAAGCACGAAAATATATATGAATTCGAACAGGTACTGTCACATATGCTCTCTTGAAATAAACTAAAATGTTCTCTTTAATTAATAAATACGAGATTGATTTCTGAGAATGTGTGGGTGTCAAATACTGTCCTCCTTTTCAATGTAAGGTTATTTTTGACGCGTGAATGCAAACGGGTGCTCCAAAATTTAATAACTGCACTTTCTTCCTTGTTTACAGCATATTTATGTATGGGTTGTTAAAATAGTTACTTTTTAATGTACCGATAATTTACTGTGCTTGATAAGTAATTATGTTGAAAGAAATTTTTAATATTTATACTTGTAAACCTAGAACAGATTTCAACAGCAATAAATAAGATACATAATTAGAGTGCGGTAATTGGGTCGGCGCTTCAATAGGCATACGCTGAAAACGTAGAAAGGGTTTTGTCGGCGATATGTATATATGTAATGCAGTGTGTATCCTCGTTCAGAGGTATTCACTTGAATTACAGAGTTTTGTACGTTGTATAAAATTATGTCGCGGTTATGTAAGTAGAAAACCCGACCATTAGGTGACACAGTAAATAAGTTTATTTGTGAATTTCCAGATTTAATGTACCATGGGGCAAAGGTGATATGCTACATTACATGTAACATATTTAGCTGCCATATAAATTTATTTTAACAATATACAGGGTGCTTCAAAAATAATATACGTACTTCAAATGCATATATTTATTAAACTTTAAGACATACGAATATTAAACTTTACACACATATTTACGAACCTCTCAAGTTCAGATTACAGATGTTCAATATGTCCTCCATCAGCGACACGAACTATATTACATCGATACTCAAATTCCTCCCATACTCGGGCAAACATGTTCTTTGTCAATGATGTTATGGCAGTACGGACCCGGTTCTTCAACTATTCCAAGTTCTGTGGGCAGAGTGGTAAACGTTGTCTTTAACGAAACCCGAGAGGAAGAAGTCACATGGTGGCAATCCGGTGACCGTGGAGCCCAGCTGAGACATGCTAAGTCGCCAACTCCTTGACAACTAATCTAACGGTTCGGTAGAGTTTCATTCAGATATTCACGCACTTGGCGACCCCAGTGAGGGAATGCTTTTTGAAAAATGAAGTTGTCTTCGTGCAGCCTCGTAAACAACCAGTTTTATAACACAGTGAGATTCTGCTGACCATTAACCGTGTTTCTATCAAAGAAGAATGGGCCGTAAACAGATGACCGGGATATCGCACAAAACTCATTGATTTTAGGCGAATCTCGTACATCTTCAATGACTGCATGTGGGTTCTGTAGACCCCAAATTCGAACATTGTGATTGTTTACCAGACTACTAACATGGAAAGTCGCTTCATCACTGAACACGATGCGTTGTGCGAAAGTATTATTATTGTTAATAGCATCATGAATCTCGTTACAAAATGCCACACGTTTCCGTTTGTCATCAGGACGCAGAGCTTATAACAGCTGTAACTTGTACGGCTTGATAACTAACCGACGTCTCAAAATAGATCAAATTGTTGTTGTAGGCAGTTGTATCTCCCGACTGGCACGATGAGTTGATTTTGAAGGATTACTATGGAAAGCAGTGTGAATTCGTGCAACATTTTCTTCAGAAACACGACGGCGGCTAGGACTCTTTCCTTTACATACACATCCTGTATCTAATAACTGTCGATTCTATCTGCGAATGTTCCGCCCATTCGGAGGATCAATTTGGTAGCTCAACCTGAAATGTCTTTGCACTGTAATCACGGAATTGCGCTTCACAAGCTCGAGAACACAAAAGTAGCCATTTTAAACATATGACGTTTACCAAGAAAAACAGAACGCAACTGACATCTAGCGGCTATTAAATAAACTAGACTATGTATTCGTTTCTCCAATAGCTGAGCCGAGGCGCAGCGATCGATAGTTTGGACAAAATAATACTTTGTAATACGTATATTCTTTTGGAAACACGCTGTATTAATAAGCATTTAGAAGTTAAGCTTTTCTCTTTACACGGCGAACTAAATGAACGATACTTGATACATATAAATAAATAATGAGTTATAATAATAATAGCCAAAACCAAATTCCAAACACCTTAATAAAAAGTAAAATGATTGAAATATGATTCACCCTTGAACACCGAAAAATAAGAGATATACAAATTATTATAGTTTTTTTATATACAAATTATATATAACCCCTTTCCACAATTAACTATTTGTTTTTTTAAAATATGTATGTGTATATTTGGTTTGGGAACATTCTTATATGAATATTTAATTTATTTCTACACTATTTATAATAAATTACTAAATTTTTTTTTATTTTTGATTTTTGTTATTAACAATAATATTTATAAAAGTAAAAGTTTCCAGTATTTATTTTTAATTTATATATAGTTTAAAAGAGAAATTGAAGAATATTATCATGATATTTGAGATTGCCTTAATTCATGTATCGTAACTTCCTCCATTTATTATTTACTATGTAATGTTAATGTGTTTCGAAAAGATGAAACGTCGGCTTTGGATGAAAAAAAAACACATCATTTAAGTTAGTATAACCAGAAAGGTGGATAATAATGAATAATAATGAATGTGACGTGTAAATATTGAAAATGGATTTTAAATCCACAATATGCGAGAATGATTTGGCGGGAAGTGAAACTCTACAGCTAACATCATATTTCGGGAACATTTAGTTCTATATTATACAATTTCTGCCATATTTTTTATAGTGGCCAATAAAATTTGTTTAATTTTTGACATTTCATTTGAAAGTTTTAGCAGTGTGGATAGTGTCAAAATGGAAAATCCAGCAGAACGACCATGGAGCTTGAGAGTAGTCTATTCGTTTATGTCATTTTCAATTTATGAATCAGTTTCCGAACGAAACAGAAGTTGATTATGAGATGTTCGTCGAATTTTTACTTGTTTCCGTAACACTGGTAGTATATACAAGAGAAACTCTCCTGGATCACCATCAGTTTTATCTCCAGAAGTTTTAGATGTTCGGGCCCGTTTAAGCCAACGCCCTACAAAGCCTCTACGATAGTTATCTGTTCAAACAGGTAAAAAACGTGTATGCAAATTATAAGAGAGAAGAGTAAGAACGTGCAATAGAGCTGCAAAAAATGCATTTACATACTTATAAGTTTCTACTGTGCAAGAGCTGTTACCACGAGGTTGAATCAGAGGGTTCTATATCATCACTGGTTTAACGAGAACATAGATGATGACAACATGTTGGATCTTACGTTTTTTTCTGATGAGGCATGATTTTATTTAAATGGATATGTAAACTCACAGAATTATTGAATATAGTCTATAGACTATATTCGATAAATCCTCATATTACACATGAGACAATTTTGCATCCCGTTAAAATTGGTGTTTGGATAACTATGTCACGTAGAAGAATATATGTTATAGACCTGTATTTTTCAATGAAACTGTTACTACTCATATGTTACAGCCTTTTTTTGAACAACTGGATGACGATGAAGTGCAACATGGATACTTCGAACAAGATAGTGCAACTGCACACACAGCATGAGCAACAATGGCTTTAATACAAGAATTTTGGTGATCGTGACATAGACCTCAAGACCTAGCTCCGCTGGACTATTACCTTTTGGATATTTAAAATTAATACAATATATAAATTCAATATATAGAAAACGATTGCATACACTAGAAGATTTACAGGAAGCCATCGCAAATCAAATACATAATATACTCAATGACATTAGAAGTATTACACCTAGAAGGAATAGTTTCCTGGACGTGATTTTTTGGTAATGTGATAAACTTAAGTCAAGAATGAAACAATCAGATTTTTTTTTATCAGATAATTTTATTAACATTAATTTGAAAAAAAATCAATAATGTGTTTGGCGACCCCGTAGCTGTAGACACTCCTGTACACGTCTAGGCATCGACAAAATAAGATGGTCGATGTCTGCCTGTGGCACCTCGTTCCAAGCAGCTTGAACTTGGTGGATTAACTGTGCCAAAGTTTGTGGAGGATGGTTCAAATTGGTCAGTCTTCTCCCCATTATGTCCCACACATGTTCGATGGGATTTAAATCCGGTAAACGGGGTGGCCACGGCAAAACATTAACGCCAGCTTCTCGTAGAAAGTCCACAGTATGACGAGCAATATGTGGACGCGCGTTGTCTTGCTGAAAAAGAACGTGTGGACGGCCATCTAGATAAGGCAATAAAGTGGTTTGTAGGACGTCATCAACATAACGCGCAGCTGTCATACTGCCCCGAATAAACAGAAGAGGTGATCGGCTTCCATATGCAATAGCCCCCCAAACTATTACTCCAACTGTCCTGTGCACATGCCTCTCAACAGCAAATCCAATATCACGTCGCTCTCCACGACGGCGTCTTACCCTCTGACGGCCATCATGCATGCCTAGGCAGAATCGCGATTCGTCGCTGAATACGACATTATGCCATTCTGCTTCCCAATGCTGCCGTTCTCTGCACCAGTCCAAACGTTGACGACGATGTTCTGCAGTCAAAGGAAGGACTAATCGTGGACGGTATGAAGCAAGTCCAAAAGCTCGAATGCGGCGATATAATGTTCGCATACTGACAGTGCGACCTTCTACACCAAACCATTGGTCACAGAGTTGGCGCGTAGTAGCAAAACGGTCTCGCAGAGCTAGTAGTCTGAAGTGCCTGTCTTGACGCTCTGCGGTACGCCTCGGTTGACCTGTTGGTCTGTTTCGTGTTCCTCTACCTTCTTCTGTCCACACCCTACACACACGCATTACCGTCATTGCAGTGGAACCAACACGGCGGGCAATTTCGCGGTAGGCCAAACTGACTTCTCTAAAAGCAACAATTCTACCCCTGTCAAAATCACTAAGATTGTGATATTGTTGACGCCTTCGAATTGGAGGCATTTTGCAAAACAAAAAACTTTTTTTTGCAAAAACTGTCAAACATAAAACGATACAATTGTTATCATAACAAGCTGTCAATATAGTCATTCTGTTGTCAAAAGCACAATTCCAGGAAATTATTCCTTCTAGGTGTAACAATTCTAATGTCATGTATGTATGTGAAGAAGTTCTACACAATTTTTTTGAAAATATGAAGTGAAGAGTACAAAAGTGTATTAAGAATAACAGGGGACATTTTGAGCATGAATGGTAAGTTATAATTTATTTATTATCGCAAAATGTTTCTTACACAACAAATAAAAGGTGACAAAAAAGGTAGCAACTTAATCTACATTTTCCATTTCTACTTTTCTATTCATTAAACGCATATTTTTCATTTTAACCAAAATATTTCACATTAGGATAACCACCATTTAATACTACATAACTGGTTGCATAGCTATACAGTTAATTTTGTTTCCTAACTAATTTCCGCTAGCACACATATGTTTGTAATATAAGATCAATGTACAAGTTAAGCAGAACAAGACAAAATTCAATGAAGTGGCACATTCAACCATTCTGGATCGCTTTGTATAAGTGCTACTTAATAAACACTTCATAACAAAAAAGAAAACAATAACAACAAAATCAAATAAGAAAATAATCTTCAGTTTACCAATAATTGCGCTAGACCATTAAACATGTGGAGTAAAGTTGACAATGGGCTGTGAAACAAAAGATTACAAAACAATGAAACTATTGGAAATAGTGGACGTTTTCCTAATTAATAGTCAACTAGCAAAAATAATTAAATAAGCCTAGCCGTTTAACGGGGCCCTTAATTAAGTTAGAGCTATCAAATACATGAAAGTAATATTTGTATAATGTTCCATTTACTAACGAGTCCTTAACTAATTAAATCAGGACTATCAAATTTGTGAAGGTAATATTTAAATAATTAACAATTTACTAACAAGTAAATTAGTGTTATCAACCAAATTGGAATTATGAAATAAGTGATAATTAAATGGTGAACAGATGAATAATTAATTAAATGAGAGTTATAAAGTGTATGAAGTAGTGTTTAATGGACAATTTATTAATGAACCGTCAATTAATTAGAGTTATGAAATTTATTAAATATTATAATATTTAAATAATGAACAATTCATTAACAAGCTGTTAATTAAATTAAGGCGGCAAACTAACTGTGCAAATAAACGACTGGCTAACGAATAAATAATTAGTTAAAGCGATTAAATATGTATGTGTAGTGTTTGAATAAATGTTGTTTATAAACTAAAGAATTATCTCCACGGTATTACTTACCAAATACAAATGATATAATTACGAAAAGTCCTGGATCCTTGGCTAAATTACAACCTCCTGGCGATGTTGGACTAGGGCAGGTACCAGACGGCTTCGTTTAGATCTTAAAACAATAAAGTGCAGTAAAGGAAACTAAGCTCCGTCTTCCTTAATAGATGGAAGCGTGATTTTCGTAATGTCAAGAATCGAGTCCATTAAGTAATTAACATACACCAAATGTAGAACAAGAAGGGACGCTAAAGTCAATGTAGAAGAAACAAAAAGACAAAAAAGAGAATTTAGTCACTATGTAATGCAAAGGTTTACAAATTATGTACTTTAAGGTCGAACTAAAGGGCTAATTAATGGGTCCTCCAGTAATACGCCAGTGCAATGTCAAGATGGAGCCTTGTCCACGTGTTTGCAGTTTATCAACTTATCTGACACAATCCTACTATAAGTCGATAAATTAATTGGTCGGCATAGTATTTTCCAACACAGTCATTGCTATTTAATATCTTTACTTAAATAGTTATCCACAATCTTCATCCGAATTGAAACTTTACTGCCTGATAGATGACATAACTTCAATCGAACGAAGTTAGGTACTCGATAGAGGATGTAAGCATCGAGGCCATTGCCTTTCATGATTCTATTAGCCTGATGTCATAAGAGAAGAAAGCGAGAAAAAACCAGGTAACAATTCACTTTCGTGCCAATTAATCACAAATTACTGGAAATAACTTAAAAAAATAAATATTATGACAACAAATCTAACAATTAAAATAAAAATAAAACGTAGAAGAGATCTATAACACAAGGTAAATTGTGCATGTAATAACTGATGCAGCACCTACGTGATTTAATTTTATTCTGAACCTTTCTAATTTTCTATATATTTTGAAATTATTGTCCACAATAACAATTTCCATATTGTCGAAACGAGAAATTTTGTCTGAATAATAATAAATAAAATTAATGCATGTATAAAATAGTTTAGATGGTATTTTTATTTTAAACGAGTATGGCCATGCCCAACTGTGTCGAATTCCGGTTAATTTCATACGTAAATACGATTTCCATATAAAACCCAGATTGATTTATAAATAATAAATTATCATAGATTATTGTCAATGAAACAACTTCTGAATTCTGATCTATTCTCATGTTGTCAAAACATTCCTGATCGATTTAGATTACTTAATTACTAATTTCAATCTATACCATAATATCGTAATTTCTCATGTTCACATATTTATACTTCGTAGACTAACATTAATTATTGTGCATGCTCATCTTAGTTACTATTCTAATTTAAAATTGAGTAGATATTTGTTTTAAACTTTAATATCATGTAGTTTCTGTATGAGCCTATAATATAGTTCTAGTTAAAATACTGCGAATCAGTTATTAAAGTTATCCATTTATTTTTGCCCAATTTCATTATGACAATACTGCGACTCTGAAACGATAAATTTGCTTCATTACCTCATTGCATAGATACATAAATATTATGTATGTATGTTATTTATCAGTAACCATAACAGTTTTGTTCGTGCCAAGATACTAAATTAAGCAAGACCATCTCATGCAGAAGAAAAACGGAATCAAACCGACAAAAGTTGCTGTAATTTTGCAAATTCTTCTTATATTGTATATTCTAGAGCTGCTTTTGTTGGTTTATTGCCAAAATGAAACAATAATCTTCATTATTGTTTCATTGCCCTTCACCAATCTTGAATTAGCAAGGCAATAAATTATGGATCCGGAAAATCTAGTTAGATTTCTGCTTCATTTCAAATACCTCGTCATTTTCAGACATTCGACCTGTTTAAAATAAAAATAAGTAAAATGCGTAGGCAATAATAGGCGGTCAGTGTGTAGTATTAACTACGTAACAGCTTTAAGGTGATTTTGATGGAGCCTGTGGTTGATTAACTTAATCACGAAAGGTTGATCTATAACCCCTTTCCACAATTCCCTTTTCGTAATTCTGTGTACGTATTTCAACAACTAAGTTGTCATCAGCAGATAATTAAGCAGTGTCGCACCTGGAGAACTACAACCAAAAATACCCGTACGAAAAACTAATTCCGCACACTATACGCGTCTTGGCTTTCAGCGGTACGGATCGTGCGAGGAATCAGTTTTTTCGTACGGGTATGTCTTGCGGTAGTTCACCAAGTGCGACACCGCTTAATTATCTGCTGATGATGACAACTCTGTTGTCGAAAAACGTATACAGAATTACGAAAACTAATGTGGAAAGGGGTTATATATCAACCTTTAATGATTAAGTAACAGCTTTAGAGTACTAAAAAATTCGAATTTAGACAATTTACTTTAATGCTAACTTATAATCCCCCAAGGGCGTCTATGAGCAATTATTATCATTATTGACTCTATCTGCTAAAATACGTATTATAAACATTATCATAAAATGTATACAATATTTTGATGAGTTTCGAACATAAATTTCGTTATAGTATACAAGTATTTTATTCAATTATGTATATATTAACATTTGCCATCTTTGTGGCAGCAGTGCTCAATAAACTTCAGCTCTCTCTTGCAAAAAATAGAGCTAAGTGATTTTTGACGTTCTTATTGAAATTAAATGTTTTTCTGCCTAAAGGTTTCTTTAAAAGCTGGAGCAAGTAGTCCCAGATTTCGCAAATCAGGTGAGTGTAATAACATACCATCAATCTGGAAAACCATTCATCTATACCAATTTCTAGCAGGTCATCACATTTAAATGAGGTCTGACGTTATCATGGTGAAAAAGTAAACTTTTTCAGTTCATCGATTCTGTCCACGTCTGTTTCATGGAAATGGTGGCAGTACAGTTCTGAAATAATTGTGGAATCATCTAGCAGAAGTTAAAAAAAATTCTCCTTACATGATCATGAGCGGTAGACATCGAAAAATTTAATTTCAATACAATTTCTCATAGTAGTTGGTCTTCCAGAACGGAATGCTTCTTTTGAAATTACCTGAAACAAATTTTGTATACCAGTTCTGGTTTTGGCATTCCGTTAAGACGGCTTCTCCATACACTTTCTACAACTTTTTTCTTGTTTCGACTGCGTTCTTACCTATTCAATAATATATTCAATAGTAAAAGACAAATATGTCCAAAATGTGTCGTTTCTATTTTTCATTTCCAAAATTACGACAGGATTACGACGGAATAAAATAGTAAATCAAAAACTGTTTCTTTATAAATAAATCTTAAAATGTGAAATGCGAAAATTTATAATATTTAGAATAACTTTAGAATGAAGGTGATTTATTCAAAACAGAACTATCTCTCGCGAGAGAAAACGATATTACTTTCCGAACAACCCAATACTACAAGAAATTGGAAATTTGGCATTTATACATTATATTTATCCTATTTTTTTCCTTGAAAATGGCATATATGTATGGGTTATATAGTACAAGGACCAGTCTTGAGGTTATATCATTTTATATTCAATTTTATAAGCTATTATAACTATAGTTTTACTGTTCATTCTTTTATTACCGATGCAATCAGGTTTTTGGAAGAGTGAAATTTTTGAATTTATTCAATATGTAGTCTTAGTTTTAGTAGAAATATATTTTTACTATTACTTTCTCCAATAACTTATCACCAAACTATCACTCAGTAATTTTATATGGCCTTAATGTGGGTTTCCTTTTTACAAAGGGTACTAGGATAGTTTTGTAATATGACGCAACAATGAATCGTAGGAAGCTGCATGTTGAGACATGTTCATACGTGCATAGTAGCCGTCGCGCCATGTCGATGTACTCAGTTATTCATTAGCAGTGAGAGTGCAAAGTGCTTGCGATATCATCGTGGTCACGAAATGAGATAAAGGTAGTTTTGCGTTATAATTTCGTGCGTGGTTTAAACATAGACCAGTGCTTCGAAGAAACAACTCTTGCACAAGGTGATGTTTGTCCACATCGCACAACGATATTCAGGTGGTATAGAGAATTCCAAAGGGGAAATTTAACTGTGGAGGATGCTGAGAGGCCGGGAGGGCCACGAACGTCAGTTACGGCGGAAAACGTTACTACTGTGAGGCAAGTGCTTGACGAGGACAGGCGAGTGACCTACCAACAGACAGAGGGTACTTGAGGCTTAAATGCACCAGCAATTCGTTCGATTCTGCATGATCATTTGCACGTGAGGAAAGGTTTAATAAGGGACAATCTCGGTATGTGAACAACATCGCGACAGGTGGCGAGACTTGGATGTACTATTACGATGTGCCGACCAAAGCTCAAAACAAAGTTTGGGTCTTTGATGATGAGGAGACACCCGTAGTAAAGAAGAAAATGGTAGCTGTATTTTTCAAATCGATTGGAATTGTGGAACGCGTCGTTTTGGACACACAGAAGGCAGTCATAGCTAAGTGGTATACTGAACAGTGCCTGCCTAAAGTTATTGGATATATGAAGAACTTGCGGCAAAAGTCAAGAATGGACACCTGGTTCCTCCATCACGAGAATGCTCTAGCTCACCACACCAAAGCCTGCACCGAATATTTGACCACGACTGGATTGAAACTTCTCGACCACCCTCCCTACAGTCCAGATGTTGCTCCCTGGCACTTTGCACGTTCCTGCATATGAAAATGAAGCTGAAAGGGAGGCAGCTTTCCAGTGATGAGGGCCTTCTGCGGGCTTAGGACAACGAGTGTGCTTTACTTCCTAGTGAAATTTGGCAGGACTGGTTTAAAGATTGATTTCGGATAATGGAGAGGTGTTTTGAGTGTAGAGGAAATTACTTTAAAAAAATTAAATAAACAAAAAATCAGTGAAAGGATCTATACAAATAAATTGATATTAATATGTATACACACCCTATGTGGGGTTGCGACTCTTCTGCGGAGTTTACTATGTTTATTTACTGTAATTTTCGCATTATATGTTTTTATTCATATTTCTCCATTTACTTAATGTTATTTTTTCTGCTAATTATATATTTCGACTCTTCATATCGTGAAAAACGTATTAGGGTCACATATGTATATACAGCGGCCTAATTAACTATAATATTAATATCGATATGATCAATTGAAAACTAAGAGATGAGCAAGTGCAATATCTAAATACTTAAATTTATCTACTTCGAAAATTTGTTTTCCAATTTCCTGCCAAATCTCTATACATTTGTCTTCAGGTCATTTATTCCTAATCTCACCTTTTCCTCTTCTGATTTTTATTAGCGTTAGTAGCTAATAACATTTTTCCATTACTTTCGTATTATCTTGTTAGAAGGTCGATTCTTTCTTTCGCTTACAATGAATCAATCAACTTGTTTGACTAAATTGCTTATTTGGAGTACTTCTGTCCCGTAATCTGGATTTTGATAAATGCAGTTTTTGTTATCGTCGCTTATCAAATTTAGTAATTTTGAATACTTATATGATTTTATAATGCTTTTAAAAAATATTTTTGTTGCCACTTGACATTCATAGAATTTCGTTTAATGCAATTAATATAACTATGTTAGTGATAACATGTAGATATTTTGTCTGAAATAAAAGAAAGTTTGTTTTTTTATAATTTAACATTTCCTATTTTTTTGAGGTTGAGTTATTCCAATGTTGTAATTTACAGTTTTCTAAATATATGAAACCTTTCCCAACATCAACAATATTTTCCTTTTCGATTTTGTGTCAAATTTCTAACTGAAATAATTAATTTTTGTGGAGTATACAATCCACTATATTATGGTGCATGAACCATCGCACAAATGCGGCTTTATTAAATTCTCTTAGGTTATTTTTTAATGGAGTGTTTTTATTTTGGTATATTTACTTTCATACACTTTTAATTGTAACAACTTCTTCTCTATACGTATGGAATTTTTTATAAATTTTCTTTTTAAATAAATTTTATTTTCGTACTTGTTCTCCTTAAATTCTTAGTCTTCCTGCAGTTTATCGATGGATGCATGCAGATTATTAGTAGTTTTAATACTTATGAACATCCCAAGAACAAGTTTAAATTATAATGGCAAAAAGAAAATAAGGAAATGATTGTTTTGAATTGTAGATATAGCTAGAAAGATGAGTATACAACTCGAGAGCACAAAATGATTTCTGCTGCGAAGTAGCCATTTTAAACATATGACGGTTACCAAGAAAACCAGAAGACAATTGACATCTAGCGGCTATTAAATAAACTAGTCTATGTATTCGTTTCTCCAATAGCCGAGCCGAGGCGCAGCGATCGATAGTTTGGACAAAATATAAAAATATAATAGTTTGTAATACATATATTCTTTTTGAAACACGCTGTATAAAAAGAAAGAAAACACAGTATCCCAACTAGAAATGATGACGGTGAAAAAAACTACTCAGCACACAGTACAATATAATTGCATGTTTGTAAACCTAATAAAATTTTAATTTACGCATTAAAAAATTTTTGAGATAAATTTTTATTCTTCAAGTAGATATAAAAAGACTGATGATTTTATGCTAAAGCGTTTAGCTTTAATCAAATTCACTTACTCTTTTGTATTCATTAAATTTAATTTTTTCATACAATATTATCATTCAATACAAATAAATATTATAATTTTGTTTCTTTAACACCAAAAACGGCTGGTCCTCAGGGAACATCGGAAAATTAAGATTTTTAATATTTGTATATTTGACCCGAAGAATATTTTTTATCTTTGGCATTTCCCGATTTCTAATACAAATACTTGACATTAGTTAAAACAAGTATCATCGTTACGTAGTTCTACTTATTATATTCTAATGATTTATTTTCATACTGCGCTTGTAAGCTTTATACAGCTTATTACGAATTAAATTGCAGTTACAATGCAAATGAACATTATTAAGATAAATAAAGGGCTAAATAACGTTGGATACATTAATTTATAATTATTTTTATTATTCTCTTTAGTATAAAATCAAACTAAAAGTCATTAGCAATGACTTTTTTATGAATGTTAGTTACATATACACATACGTCTGTAATACCACCAAAATGCAGTAAATTATAATTACCCTGAAACATAAAACAATATTATATCGGATACTGCTCTATAGGAGAACGATGGGCATAAAAGGTTAATTAGAAACGAATGTAAACGCTGCACTGTGCTCTCTAGTGAACTGTATATACATACATACCTATGTATATATTTATATATACAGACGATCTGCGGTAAATCAATCTCAATGAATGAAGTATTGTTTGATGGGCAATGGCTATATAAATTATGAGATCATTTGTGGGGAATGCTGTGATATAAGTTCGCTTTTAGGCAGGTGTACATGTCGTGCATCGTGTTCTACTAGCGCGAAATATTTATTTTTTCAAAAACGGAACCTGTCAGTTAATACATGTGTGTGTGTGTTCCAGTCAGTTGGCGAAACAAAAAAAAAACACGAAAATGGCGATGGCACTTCTGTAAATTTATTGCCTCAGATCTTCTGAAACACCTTTCAACTGTCATAGGTGAAGTTTATACAAATACTGAAACGTAGAAGTGGTCGCTGTAAAACCATAAATGTTTTTAATTGAAAAAATAAATATGCACTGTATTAATTACGTAGAGAAATTACCAAGACTTATCAACGTCATCCCGTCAGTATAATGGATTGATTAAATGTAAAATTGTTTAGAGCTCTGATCATTTTTCAAGATAAAAGATTGCTTAAGAGCGGGTAATTATATTTTGAACATTTTTATGTTTTAGAAATTAGGTAATGAATTTTATTTTTCATTCAAATCTTACTTCCACTACGTATTTTATTATTGTAGTCTTTATTAAAATAATATCTTTTTAAATTGTAGTGTTTACAATTATTTTTTATGCTAAATATCACAAACAATTACATGTTTAATTTTCTACACCTTAAAATCATTTCTTTTTCTAAAAATTTTTGATTTCTATTATTAAACTATTAATTAGTAATAGAAAATTGTTTTTTCTCTGAAACGGATACGTTCTCGAACTTCATTTTTCGTATGCTCTACATATTAGTCTGCAAAAGTTTCATGACAATATTTTACTTGCCAGATATCATTGATTAGATATGTAATTCTAAAATACGAATAATACTCAACAAAACTATGCCAGAAAGCAATTACAGAAGTTTGGAAATGTTACTTTACAGACACATCTAGAAGACACTAAAAGATGGAAGAATCGCCGATTAGTAGAGATAAACGAGCAAAACTCGAAAAGTTAAGAATATTAGAGAAGAATAACAAGGAATTAGATTACAATTAGATTATATATATGTTGTAATCTAATTGCTTGTTATTCTTCTCTAATATTCCATCTGTATATATTATTGGAATACGTATATTTCTAATTACTCCTTTGTACACTTAACGCCCTCTCGTATCTATCCGTCGTAGATCATAATCAATACGACCGATGTAATTATCGATTACAGATCCCATCAAAATTTTATTTTTGTTTAATAGAATTTAATTAATCAAATTACGTAATTATTGTCTTTGTATTGTATGTAATTTTTCCCCGTAGTTTTGTAATTATCTGGCCATAATCTTAGCATTCACTTTTTGTTAATGCGTCATTTATAAGAAGAGGGTACTCGAGTTTCTTCCCCTTTTTCAACCTTAACTTTCTAAGTGATTACAAGTTTCCGATCATACATCATTTAAAAGTCCAAACTTAGAATTTATAATCGGACCTATTATATTGGAAATGGTTTATTATACTTCTATCAGAATTGGTTGGATTTGAATAAACCCGGATTAAGTGATTTATAAATTTTATATTGAAGGCTAATGAGCAGATTGGTGAAACAAAAAAAAACTACACGTGGTGTTCGTAAAATTCTAATAGGATTTCGTTAGCTATTTTTATCAAAGGGACGATCCCACTTAATTAACCATAAAAAAACCACATAGAGGTATGTAAATTATTAAGTTTGTATTTCATAGTGGCCTAACTCCTTTCTTTGTTTCTTCTTTTCTCTACTTTAACTTTAGGGTTCTAAGTTTACCCTACCTACCACCTGTAGATAATATAATAATTGTCAAGGGATAATTGGGCCAGATTCATCAAGGTCATTGGAATATTGAACCTGGGATAAAACGTTCGTACTACTATTTAATTTTATTTATTAGATATTGTTGTGCTAATCAATTATAAAGTCAGTGGTTAGCGTTTAATTGATAATTTTCTTTGCTCATTATCAAGTTCACTTAACGATTGCCATTGAAAACTACAGTCAAATTTTACTTTCGCTATTTCTTTCAACATTTAAGTAATTATTAATTCATGGGTGTGCTCTGTTGTGATTAGGAAATGTCCAAAATTAAATGTGAACCAGATATATGTATATATATATAGAGGGGGTAATTTTTCTCAGATTTTATATATATATTCTAGACATGTAGGCATTCTATGTTCATTTAATGTGTATTCATAATGAACGATCGTACTTGATACCCTGTAATGAAATAGTTTTGAACATACAATAAACTTTAAAAGCCGAACTTTACTTTTTGTTTTTCAAAAGGGTTATAATTAACAGAACAACGATGCTCTTTTTTTGGATTTTTTGTTCTAATATTTGCAGTATAGCTTTCAGGGCTACAATATTGTGGCGTTCTATTACATCGTATTAAGAGGAAGTGCCCTCACTCACTCTCCGTATTTATTT
Organism: Dermolepida albohirtum; assembly: GCA_031893035.1. Taxonomy (NCBI): domain Eukaryota; kingdom Metazoa; phylum Arthropoda; class Insecta; order Coleoptera; family Scarabaeidae; genus Dermolepida; species Dermolepida albohirtum. The sequence continues at coordinate 8,384 of JAVIWB010001363.1, read as the reverse complement.
TTTAACTAGCAAACACCCTGGGAGTGAAGCGAGAGGGTCGTTAGATATGCAAAAGTATACGGGCGTTGACAAAGTCTTGTTAAGAGCAATACAGTACATAACAATATATATACATAAAAAATATTTTCTATTTATGAAAATAGAATCTAGAATCTTTTACAAACTGTTTAGTACATGTGAGTATGGATTAAGTGCCTCTATATCCACTTTCAAACTTAGGTGACTTTATTCATTTAAATATGACTCCTCCATATTTGCAAATATCTACTTTCCAAACACTGTCATGCTTATTTGGAAGTTTATTAAATTATTTTTCAAAATGGTGATGGGGGTTATTCGATGTATTTAACATAATTTACAAAACAATAATTACATAGTTATTTCGTATTCCAGGCGAATAAGAAAAAATTTATTAGAATTTATAAAGCCTATTGCTGTCTAAATAAATTATTTATTCTTATTTAACATATAACTAACCCTTTTTTAAATAAATATTTATATTTGCATGAATTCTTATCGCGATTTAAAAGTCTACATTGATTATGACTTATACGCTATAAGAATTTGATTATGTTTTCCAATAAAATTTAACAACCATTTCACCATAGCCTAAGCAATAAAAATACCAATTATTACCGGGTCGTTCCTTTGTAACGTGTAGTCATTTATTTCCAAGAAACTGCAACAGATGAATTCACTGATAATTCCGAATAAGACACGAGAAAATCCTAGTAAAACCCGATCAAAGATCATTATTACCTAGTAATATTATCGTTAAAATTGAAAGACCCCTTAGGAGTCATAAAGTAACGCATAGAATGAAATTGCAACGTCAGACGATATCAAATGTACCTGAAATCATGAAGTTGATTCATTCAAATAGCTATATAAGACTACGTTCTATAAGGTAATGGCAACTTGCCGCTAGATGATACTTGGCTGGGAGTGGGGGGAATGTGACATCTGAGTGCATAATTACGAAGCAGGAGAGCGAATTAGTAATATGTGAATATTTATACTCTTCGTTAAAAGTGTTTCTTCATTTTAGTTGGCAAAGTATGCAACTAAACTTACAATAACATACAACGTTTATTTACATAAATATGTTTGGTTTTTGAAAACTTAAAATAAATATATGCAATACTTTAGGAACGCCACTAATTTTTTAATTGGGTTCTAGAAAAGGATGTTGCACACATATATTTCTCCAAAAATTACATAACTATTATCTCAAAAATTACAATTTTACTTTTTATTTTCTATTATACAATTATTGATTTGGTAAGACTTCCGCGGTCGTGGTCCATGCTATTAAAATACTTGAATTTTACTTTTTATTTTCTACGTGATGTCCCATACAAATAAATATACAATAATACAATTATTGAGTTAGCAACTAAGAACAGAGTAAATTTTCTTTTGCTTTTAAACCTTTATGAGGTTCATCAGAGCATAATTTTATACATTGAATCTTAACATCAATGGGTACATCATGTAAACTTGGTGTTGTAAAGCATAATCAAAAAGTTAAAAGAACTATCTGCTTCTGGGTTTCCGGGCTGGAACCGCGTCACTATTATATCTGCCGACGTTTCGTACCCATTTGTATGGGACATCTTCAGGGCTGAACTACTGCACTGAAACTGCTAAGTTAAAAGAACTCTTTATCACATTAATATTTAGCGTAAGTTTTTTGACGAAATTTTCATCTTTAGTAAAAAATTAACATAACATGGGCTCACATAGAAAAAGCCGCAAAAAACTACTCGATTTCCACACAAACACTGGGTGTTCCGTAGTTTTTCTATGTAGCTGTACTGGGAGTGTTCAACACTGTTTATTTTCTACAGAAGATAAGAAATTAAGTTATTGAAATACTAGATATTATAACACTAGGATTAATGTTGAAAGTGCTTTTTACAATTAATATAATTTTATTGACTCAAAATTTAATGAAAACTTATCGAATATGAAAGTTAAAGCAGTAAATTTAAAAAAGACGATAATGAACATGTACTAAATACAGACAATGTTCTTAATTTGAATATAGAAATGCCAAAATCAGTTACTAAACTTGTAAGTAAATAAATAGTCAGAATTTTATTCCAATTACATTATTCTTAAAATAGTTGTTAAAAATGTGTATATTTTTAATATATGTAGTTTGGGAAATAAGATCGATGAATGTCAACTGACAATATTTACTAATACTTAATAAGATCATGGTAATACCATGATTGCAGGTGGAGTACTGAGTTCACAATGGTTTTGTTTGTTTTCTAATTCAGAAGTGAGTGCAATATTTAGACCAGACTATTTACATAGTAAAATGTTTCAGTAAGAAACAAATATAAAACGTTTTTGAAGTTCTTGGTAACTCGAAATCGAATCTAGAACATTTAACGGATTAATTAATTAAATAGTTGGCATAGCGTCCACAGCATTTAAAGTCTAATCGATTGTTTCACACATTATTTAGTTACGTCCAAACACACAATCCCACGAACTACGGATACACGAAGTAGATACGCACACACGCGTTAAAGAGTTTTAGTTATTCCAGGACTCGACGGCAAGTAGATCGGTCCGTGTTCTCGATTCGAGCGCATGTACGCTCTTGTTTGTCGCTCACGCTTTATATTTATAACCCATTTCCGGCCGTCCGTTCGTTCAAGAATTTAGCGGGCGCCCGATTATTCGCGAAGCGTTTCAAAATTTCCGACGATGACAAAACGGAGAGAAAAGTTTGGGAAGGCGAAGTTATATCATTAACATGTTACATAGCTGGACGTGCGGTGCAATATTCTTTCCATCATGTGACCGGTCCGAACCTGTCACCGACAGATGAAACGAGAACGTCTCTCTTGTCATCGAGATATGTCCTTTCGGAACTGCACGGATCCACCACCACCCCCACCTAGTCACCCTAAAACGCAGGGTGGGGTGCGTCAAAGCCACTCTAACTTTTGACTGGTTCGGAAGGGATAGGGTGGCTTAGTAGTTAGATTCACCGAACAGTTCGTATTCGGTGGTTGACAGGGTAAAATGCGTACACGCGCTTCCTGCACCGAATTTTCGTCGAAGCCGAACTAAGAGCGCTTCGCGCGCTCCGCAAATATACGTATACAACTTACACTTGTTTTATATTTTATATAATTTTTTGTTTTTGATTTATTAAAAGAAAATTACGTGATATACTTAGTGTTTATTTTATTTATCAACGAGGGACGGGTGTTTTGTGTTGGTTATTTTCATTTTGTGTACTTGTGTTTTGATTGTCATGTTTCTGTATTGTTCTTTTATTTATGTTGAATAAGTGCAGAAACTTTTAAAATGATTATGTTCGTTTACTAATCTGATAAACTTAGTAAATTATAAGAAAATATGCGGCATAAGAATAAATCTATTAGAAAATATAACGCTTACGCTGAAAATAAAGAAGAAAACTTTGAGCAACTTAATCGTGATATATTAATCGAGGGATTGCATTGCATTAAAGGTAAGTCATTGTGTTATTTGGAAATAATGTTTACATTTGCTTGAATTTCAAAACAAAAGCAACACACGAGAAATTTAAATTTTCTGAATTTGCCGTGAATTATACGAAAAGAAAAGAAAAATAATACGGTTTATTTACATATACCTATAGTTTAAGAATACACTTAGTATTCCAAAAGAGAATAAACCCATACAATGAAATGTATACACACACACACACACAAACACACATACACATATATGTACATATTTGTATGTTGAAATGATTATCTTACTCAATTTATATTGAGTAAATCTATTAAAATCACATCGTCGTCAATTGTCAATTGATGTTTAGTCAAAACTTTGTTTTATAGAAACAATTACTTTTTTATTTCTAACTAATTATTTGACACATATTTGGACTATTGACTAATTTAATAATTTCTTTTATTGCCGTGCGGCTTTTTATCTTGGCAATAAGTAAGTTACACACATAAATCTTTTATTCATAAGAACAAGAAGACCATAATGCGAACATATTGTGAAATTGCATAATAAATACCAGCCTAAGTACTTGACATGTGGTGAGCAACAGAGTTCATCAATTGTTTATATTTACTTATGGCAATAAACGTTATTTTCTCCAAATATTTATCAGGAGATGTCTCATATTCCACTAAAAAGTTTAGTTCTATGTTAGTATTATCATACGTTAAATTAGTTTTAAGTTACCCCAAATTTTTCCACGATAAAATTGGACGAATAAGTGATGAGCTGAACCGCTTAGACATACAATTTAAAACACATTGCATATACAATGAACTCTTACTGTAGTTGAATGTACATACGTCACCCAGAAGGTTGTCTTGTTATTCCACCAAGGATTCACGATTTATACATACACCGAATATATACATATATATATATATATATATATATATATATATATATGCGTGTGTGTGTAGTTGTAACCAATAAATAATATATATATATATATATATATATATATATATATATATATATGTGTGTGTGTGTGTGTGTGTATACAACCCAACTAATATTTTATATTTTAAGAATTCTTATAAAACAACCAAGCAACAAATTAAAGATAATTTATTGCCAGTTGTCTAGTAAGTTTATAGTCGAATATGTAGTTTTAGTCAATAAGAAAATTTTTCTTATTGAATTATTTTTATGACGCCTCGAAAATTTGTAACTACATAATTAACAATTTAAATTAAACCATTCTTTCTCTCCTAAGAATGCGAAACAAGTTAATCCTAATATTGTACGTTATCGTAAACATAGCTGCAGATAGATAAATGTATGCGTAGCCTTGTTTCATGATTACTTACAAATGTCGTATGTCATGTACTTATCATACCTAAAGTCGCCCAAAATGAACTCACACCTTGAGAGCCCGATGGAATACAAACTTATCATTCTACAATTACTGGCAAGGTAAAAGTGTTTATTTTACAAAGCTTGGGTCTCTCGTTTTATTTTATATATACATATTGCCGGCTTATTCGTATAGGAATCTTTATGCACGCAAAAATTTGCTTTAGGTATATAAAATACCGAAACTAGCTTATTTTAAACAAAAGTGAAAAAAAGTGACCAAACTTTTTTCTATTTTACTTTTAGCAAATACACAGTAAAGCAACTTTTAAACCAAAACCATAATACTCTAAAAGGAACAAAGTTTAGAAGAAAGGCATAATTTTTCTATTGAAATCTCGAACCAATATTTCTACAGCTTTAATGGTGACCGTCTCACACGTTGCATTCAACACTCATTTCAAATTTTTTTCAACTGCAATTTTTTGTGTCTTCCTCAACTTTGTTTAATGATTATCCAATATTTTTGGATGCGGTATAATTCTAGTTGTTTGTCTATAAGTTTTGCCAATATTTTAGTTAATTATATTTTTATAATAATAGTTTGACTTCAACTGCATTTACACAAAGCGCGATCTGTCAGTGTAGATAAATACCTTTTGTATTATTAGACTTTCGTCACAACTAACTTGACCACTTTTTTTCCATAGACAGTCTATAATAATACAATTACCAATCAAGCAGTATAGACATTTAAAAAAGTATTATTAATATCTTCTATTAATTTCTTTTACTCGTTAAACAAACTCTTCCAATTACTTTCATTTCGATTAATATTTCTTTACCTTCTTCCATATTTTTAAACTAATATATGGACTATATATTTTTCTGTATCTAAATTTATTTAGTGCGTAAATTTTACTACTTCAAAGTTAATATGTAATTTACATTAAAATAGTTAGAAATAAATAGTAGAGAAAAAGTACAATAAAATTAAAGTAAAATCACTAAATAGCCATAAAAACAAATTGGAAGCCTACTACTGCTCTTTATAGTATACATTTGCAAATTGTTAAATTATTTACTCTGATTTCCTACAATATATGATTAACTATCTATTTACTTGCTATAAATTTAAATATATACATATGTTCTATTATTTTTTTGAATATGAAATTTTTTTTCCAAAATAATTTGTTCAAAGTCTATGAAAGGATTTTTGCAAAAAAAATTGAATAAAAATAAATTTCAATTACTAATTTATGATATCCAAATTTTTCTTCCATTTAATTAAAATTAATATTCATTACTTAAAGAAAGTCTACGAAAGCATATACGGTTGAAATTTTTTCCTATCCCGTTAAAAAACCTTGGTGGAATGCTGTTTTAAATATTTGCTTGTTTCATGAATGTCCGAAAGATACCCCTTGAAAGATATTGCTTTTATATGTGTCCAAAGGACCAAATAAAAAATTTAAATCTTCCGTACGTCAGTCAGTTTGGGATCAAATTAAGCGGGTGAGTTGACTGCAGAAATCTCTCAACTTAAACATATATAAAACGTCAGTACGAGGGACCCTGGTGATTATTGAGTCTCTCGGATCTATTTATCTTGTTACTTGAAAATACCGCTTTAACTTCTTCTCATCCCACCCTCAGACGAAGACAAAACGACCTGATATACTTCAAACAACCGAAAAAGGGCCGCTTTATGAGATTTTTTCGACAATTAACACATAGATGGCGCCATCAATCACATCAATTAAGGTAAGAATTCCGGAGTGGATTAATTATTTTCTGTGAAGTAAATGCCCGTTTTTTTTTGCACAGCTTCGACTTGTGATTGTTAAAAGAATTAAAATCAACCGTGAAATGTTTACCTGTGAAACACACTTTTCCGTTTTAATGGAACAAGTCATTATGGACGATTAATTAAGCAGCTGTCATTTAAATTTAAATTTATGTTTTAAACTGTGTTGTTAATTAGTTCACTGTAATTCTAATTCAGCTCGAAGCTTTTTTCACAATATAATTAAAACTACCTTTATATTTACGATAAAGTTTTCTACATTATTGCTCTAATTCTGAAAACGTAAATAGATACTGATCTGAAGAATCCTACAGATAAGTTTCACAGTCTTTTCTCATGAAGAGAAATACACACATTTCCTTTTTTTGTGGAATAACGTTTACAAAAGCTGGTAAGATTTATATATCTCCGAATGTTTCCTAGGGTATTATTGCTATAACATTGTTTTTTGTATTATTTATCTAAGCTGGGTCTTATTATCTATCTAATTATTTTCCTCTACTTGTGCATATAAAATTATTGCTACAAACAACAATAAAGGTATTGATTAAATTATTTATATTTATTATAATATTAAATAATTTCATATTAAATCTACATGCAAAGATAATTATAAATAATTTAATCAATACCTTTATTGTTGTTTGTAGCAATAATTTTATGAGTACTAATGTAGTAACATTAGTACTTATTTATAAATTTCGTTATTTTGTGTTTCGATTTTTCGACCACTAGATGATAACAGTAGTTATTTACTTTTTCTTTTAACCAGTACATATTTATATATATATATATATACACGAGGCGCTGCAATTAAATAACAAGACTCGTGTGAGAAATGTTATTTACTGCAAATAAACTTATATTTAACTTTTATCCCTTTCAACACACTCTTCTCCCCTAACCATTCACCACTGTATACGGTGTATGACTGACTGGTTGCTTGAGGGTTCCATTAGTCAAAACAATGCTGTAGTTCATCAGTTATCAACTTCTTCAACAATTTTGCCGTTTTTGCTTTTACATGCCTATACGCTTTTATCCACTTTTCACTTTTGGGAACAGGTAGAAGTCGCATGGTGCGGATTCTGACGAATACGGAAGATGATCAAGCACAGCAATGCTCTTGTCTGCTAAAAACTGTTTCACGGATAGGGCGTTGTGAGCTGGTGCTTTGTCCTGGTGTAGACTCCACGAGTCGTTCTTTCATAACTTTCCTTACTTCTTCCCTCATCTTGATTAGCAATGACTAGGTATTTCTGATTAACGATTTGACCCTCAAACAACCAGTCAGTCATGATAACACCCTTGATATCGAAAGAAAACGATCTGCATTGTCTTCAATTTCGACTTACTCATTCGTGCTTTTTTCTGTCTTGACGATCCGGCAGCCTTCCAGTGCATCGATTGACGAGTCATACTGGAAAATCCAAGTTTCACCATATGAGATAAATTTTGTGAGCAAGTCTGTCTCTTCTGTGAGTTGTTTCATGATGTCAGGGCAAATGTTTATCCGATTGTCTGTTTTGTTCCCGAGTCTTCCGACACCATTTTGCACAAACTTTTGTCATGTTTAATTCATCATGCAAAATATATTACTGTTTCTTTGTTAATGTTTACCATATCGGCAACTATTCGAATTATCATACGTCGGTCTTTCTGCACAATTTCATTAATTTTTCGAACGTTCTCTTCAGTTCTTGCAGTCACTGGTCGACCAGGACATTCATCATTTTCGACCTCTTTCCGATCT